>VWZE01014361.1:2854130-2888761 GCA_013396675.1 Eubucco bourcierii | reverse complement strand
CCACATCTCGTGGTGTGAAGGGGGGAAAAAAAAAAAAAAAAAAAAAAAAGGCATAAACTGGGACAGTAGCATAACAGAGGCAGCTTTCTGAAAGGGACTCAGTCTTGGCTCTGAGAAAAGTCCTTATCAAGACAGTGTCTAAAGCCAATGGCATGTCTGCACCGTCATCTCTCTGCATCTGCTCACACATGGTGTGGGTTTTTTCAATGTGATTTTTCATGAAGTCATGAACAGAAAAGAAGATTCTCTTCATGCCCCCTAATCCCATCATTTCAAGCTTTGTTAAGTACAGCTTGTTTCTCTCAGACGCCAAAAATATTGACTGTTTTCTTCCAAGGAAATATTTTCATCCCTCAATATCTAATACTAATGTGCATATGCTCAACACAGTTTTTCTTTTAAGCATTCAGTTTGAGAGATAAATAATCAAGAATCCTGTATTCTCTCAATCTATCAGCAACAGTAAATTTCCAGAATCTTATTTTTCCCTTCATGAATTCTGAATTCAAGATAACTACATGGTTCATTCCCTCCACAAAATAAATAAATAGATTAAAAGTTAAAAGTGATTTTTTCCCTCTTCATATCTTTACTTCCTCAGTGCTACTGCTGCTGTTTAAACAGATTCCAGCTTTGCTTTCTCCTCAAAAGGCATCTGTACTCCAAATAAAGAAAATGCATTCACCTTAGTCTTTCTATTGTACAAGCAGTCCTTTGCACATGGACCAGTACCTATCAAAATCAGCAGGTGTTAAGGGCTCTCTGCACTAACCTATATGCAGAACAAGACTTACATTTCATGGATCAAAACAAAAAGACATGTGGAATTAATCACATAAGCTATAAGATCATGCAACCAATATTGTCATCTTGCCCCTGTTGACAGGAAGAGAATTCTGTCATGTAAGAGCAGAGTTTATTGTATCAGTTTAACCACTTGATAACCTAGTATAGCTCTTTATGGCACAGTATTTGAAGTTTAGGTAAAAAAAAAATATATATATAATAAGCAGTTTTGCCAAGGAGTTTCACCCTTCCTCCATTACACAGCAAACTAATAATTATCTGTTATGCAAGTTTCTGCTCACTATGAAGGGTGCCCTGCTTTCAGTTTGCCTAAGACAGCAAGCATGCAGGAGCCAAAACTGAAATGACATTAGTACAGGGTGCTCCTGACTAAAAGGCTGAGCTACTCACATCGATCACCACGGCCTTCAATGAGGGTCGTGTGCCACCTGTGAAGCTCCTGCACACCCGAAATAAAGTTTTGCTTTGCCTCTGTGGCTTTCACTTCCACCTCACACCAACCCAGGGCTATAACATTCAGAGCAGAGATGTCCAGGCCTGAGCCATGTCAAGTCCAGCAGTTCTGCCTGCATCCTGGCCCACGATGGATGACTGCTCATGGCTTCACATGAGCAAGGGTACTCAGTCCCCAGCCGTTCCCAAGCCACACTGTCATGCCACCTCTCAAGCCGACTACCTCTAGTAATGGGTACCTCCAGGCTCTTTCACTGGAACCAGGGGTTCACTCCCAGTAAGAACAGGCACAACTGACTTAAGGGTCAGCCCAGAGAACCAGAACTACCAAGCTGCCTTATTCTGTCAGGCTCACACAACATGGCTATACCTTCATGGCTTCAACCAACTCCATCCAAAGGCGTCCCCAGGTGAGCAGCCCAGTCCCTGCCCAGCACAGCAGCTCACCAGCAGCAGGCTAACCACGGAGAGGCTATTCCTACACTAGCACAATTCTGCTGCCTCCATCAAATCAGTGTGAGCTCGGCCTGCACACAGCAAGGCTATGGTGGTGGCAGCAGCTTCGCTCCTGCTTCTACCTGATGATCTTATCCACCATGTCCAGTCACCCACCTGTAGTCTGTGATGAGCTGTGGCCACTGCCAGGGAGCCAAGGTAGGCGAAATAGGACATGCCAGGTTTGCAAAACACATTACTGGGAAGATATTCTTATCACAAGCAGTTTTTACAGCAATAGCCCTGAGAAATCCCATCAGAGAAGAGAAGATGACTCAGTCTCCTACAGACACTTTACACATCCAGACATTCTTGCATATGAGAATCTACTGCATATAAAAAATGACCTCTGACTTTTTGTGCCTCTCCTCTATGCTGTCATAAACAAGAATATCATTTCAAGAGATGCTGTCAACTTATATTTAGCCCAGTTTTCTATTTTGTTTAAAACTAAAAGTCTTCTCAAAAGCATAAGATGAACAGGATTAAGAAAAACAATTCCTTAAAACAAAACAAAACAAAAAAATTGTGCTGTTGCCTTTCAAACCCTTACCCTGTAGCACTGAAAACTTGGAATTGTCCACAAATGAATATGAGACTGACATGATATTTATTATCCAAGCTTAAAATAGCACAGAACAAACAGAATACAAATCGTGGCAAGTAAAAATTAATTTAAAAATTCAATTTAATAATCTAACCGTTTAGAGGCAATATGTGGTTTATATTGGCAGTGGCCTTTTAATCTTCCAAATCATATAATTAAAGAAAACTTAATTAGCAAAAGTAGTGTTTGAATATTAGAGCTGTGAAAATATCTCAGGAGGAAAAAAAAAAAAAAAAAAAGAGGCAAGTATTGGCTTGAACTTTATTTTTAAGCCTCAGTTCTGTGTCTGTGTGTGCTTCTATTAATATAAATAAAATGCAAGAATAAATAAGTGGCAGAAGTACTCAGGAAATTGTGAAGTTAAAACATTCTCAAAAAACCAAAATTGCAACTGCTTGCACAAGAGCCCGAGGCACAGCCTGGCAATGAGAAGCAGCAGCACAGTGTCCCCTGATCCTTCATCAAATCCCCCCATCAGGGCCAGGCCACCGAGGTAAATGGATGATTCCTCGAGTGAGTGCAGGGCTCTCCTCTTCTCCCTTCCCACCACCCATCACAAACGACATGCAAACTACTCAGCCACAGAAAGAAACAAAATTAAATAAAGACAGCTGCCCGATTAAGGAAAGTTGCATTCATGTCTATTTGGAGAGAGCCCTAACTTGTTTCATACACCCAAAGGAGAACAAAAAGTAAAAAAAAAGGCTTCTGGCAATTTTCAATCTTAGAAATCCAAGTTAGCTTCAGACCTGTATTTGAGTTAAAAGGCACCAACACGCCATCATGTCTCTCTCAGGAGGGATGCAAGAGATTTTCACAAGTTCCAAGTCCTCAGAGCAAAGATATTTACCTCCAGCCCAGCCCAGCCAGCTTTTAAAAGTACAAAAGCTATTAAACTCACATTTCCTTTCTCAGCCAAATAGTCAAGGAGAAGCTATACAACATGGAAACTCCAATGACTTTGTGCACGCAAATGATACAGATACTGAAATAATGACATCCACAGGCAATATTATATTTGCACTACCCTTGCAGGTAGGGGGAAAAAAAAATATATATATATATATATATATATAGAGAGAGAGAGAGAGAGAGAGAGAAAACAACACCAAAATAATATTGTTGTTAAGTGACAAGACATTCTCATCTATGAAGGTTTTCTGAAGCACAGACATGGGACAAGTGCCTGGTTCACTTACTACTGGGCCACTCACCTACTGCAGAAATGATAGTCTACAGCAAACCATCTTAAATAGATCCAGGGCTCGACTACATTTAAAATTTCTTTTGCAATATTTGCTCAAGAGAGCTTTTATTGTTGCTGATCTGCTTTGGGACATGCACTGCATTTTTTTAAAAGGATGATTTATCATTGCCTTCAGAAAATAAAGATTTGTTTTTAATTATTCTTAAATTGATTTGATTGCTTGCTTTCTGGGGGACAATTAGGTTATTTTAATTTGGTTTATAGACAATTTCCACTATAGAAACAAAGTTACCCAAAGCAGATTCAAATGTTGCCCAACAAACCCCAGGAAATGCGAGTGTTTCGAGTCTCTCTTCTGCCCTTCAAGCTGTGTCCTACTTAATTTGCACAGAAAAAGGGCCCTCAAAACCCATATGTTATCTAGGGCTTCACCCTGTGTCTATCCTTCTCCATCCAAGCTCTTTTAATTCTGAGCCTTTGGAAGGAAATCAGCAGTAACTGCAATAAAATTGGGTATGGGGATATTTTAGAAATAAAGACAGAAAACCCCTGGATTTTGTTCTTATAAAACAAGAGAGATCGTTCCAGAGACAGATGTATTCTGCTTTAAGTCACATCACTGGCTTATTAATTGTAGGAAAAATAAAGAGTGACTGCTGGGTAGCATTAGATGTCTTTAGTCATGTGGCATTTTGAGGTCTCCAACAGGAGCAGGATGTCAGAGCACTGGTGGTTAAACTAGCACAGAGAAACCTTTAGCCCTCACTCAGCCCCTATATCCCTTCATAGTGTGGGCACATGTCAAGGTTTGCCCATATATTTTAACACACACACACCCCCCTCATAAGGAGTTCATGGACAGCAGTCATTCTGTATGTCAAACAAGATCCTTTCCCCCCCCATCCACTTATCTGAAGAGTGCAGTGGTGCTTGGCAGTGGACATCCAGCCTGAAATAATGATGTATTAAAGGTTTTAATCTCTCATAATTGGGAAAGGTTTCCAAAGAAAACAGAGGTGTACAAATAGCACCTCGCCATCTTAAACGTGTATGACCCAAGCAGATGTCACCAAGTTAATCCACATGAGCCACTCCGTTCTGCAGCCAGAAAGCAGGGCAAAGTTGTTTGCTTCTCAGACAGACCCTGCTCTGTCTACATGGACATCTGTGCTAAAAGTGCATCCTGGTTGTTTAACCTTTTACTCTTACAAAGTGCACCACCTTTTACAAAGCAAATTAAATAAAAAAGGTTTAAGTAGATTTTAGTCTTTCCATGGATGCAAAATGCCCCCCTATTAGCTGAATGTGAACATCAGACGTACACACAAACCTACTAAGGTTTAATTGCGGATCTGTTCTCTCAAGTGCAAAACTATCAGCATGCCAGGGAACACCACAGACCCACAGACAGAGTAACAAAGATCTGGCCCTTACTTGTACATGCCAAAGGATTCAAGTAAAGAGGCTGACCAACCAAGAAAATTAACATTTGTTTTTGACAGGGATCTATGCAAAGCAACAGGGTTTTAATTTAGGGCTCTTTTCATCAGAATGATAACAGCTGTCATCTGCTGTGTGAGTGCAGTAATTACTGAATCTCCTATGTGGAAAATGAATACCTGATGTTTCATTTACACAATAATATCTCAATCTGCAGTCCCAGAGACAGCCAGTGACATTCCCACGGAAGAACTGACACACATCCCACCTCTAAATTCCCACAATTTTACACTCAGTTCATCCCAAAACCTCAACAGTTTGTGTTCCTTCCAACCGAAAGCAAGAATCTGTGATAACATTTATGACCCTAAAGTTTCGAGATCTGCTCTGATTTGTCCTATTCTCTCACAAGTCTCTTGGAATGAATCGACACTGATTAAGTGCCCCATCTCACCTACAATTTTAACCTATTCTTTCTAGTCTTATCTGCCACAAAGAGGGTTTTTTTTTGTTCCATTTGCCATTACCACACCAGCACAAGAAAATAGGAAACCACAGGCTCAGATACCTTTGTCCTTTGTTTTATACAGAAACATTTGTGCATATTTATCAACCAGATCTTAACTGATCTGAAAACAGAGTTTGGTTATAGATCTAGTTTCTCCAAAGTTGAGGATTTTTTGTTTTCTTTTAAAAACAATCAGTTCTTATCCTGTTTCTTAATAGAAACTACAGTGGCTTTTGAAAGCTAAGCAGCCTGACGAAAGAACGCAGTGCTTTTGCTTACTAATAGAAGAGTCTAGCTAGTGTCATTATGGGAATGAAGCTAATTAAAAAAAAAGTATTTCCATCAAAACACATGTAATTGCACAGTAGAGATCAGTTTAAAAGTATATGTTTCCTGATCATTAAAACAAGTGAAGTAAAATTACGTGTTTTGCAAAACTGCTTGTACCAGCCCGGGCTGTATTATGAGGCAGGGGGCCAAGGGCTATGTGCTTCGAACCACTGAAAAGTACCAGTAAATCCTGTAGAACATCACACCTTGGAAAGCAAAATGGTTTCAGTGGAGTGTGTTGTTTTCAAATCAGTTGAAGAGGATGTGGAAAAATAACTTTGGGTTAGATAAATCACTTGGAAACCTATTTCAATCAATCATTTCCCCTTTTCTAGCCATGCCCTGAAGATGTTTTGCCTGCAACTGGTTTGCATTCAAATGAGTAGGCACATATTCCTTTTGCATACACCACCGTGCAGCAGCATGCTTCAGTTTGACAGGAGGCGCCTACCACTCCAAACTGCCTATGTGCGACTGCTTTCCTGCTTAAAACCTCATGTGGCTCTTTCTAATTTTAGAGTTTGATTAACTGTCAGAATAGCAGCAGGGAGGTGGGACCCTAAATGATCATGTTTTGATAAAATCAAATGAGTTTCATGTTAAGCAGCAGATAAATAAGACATGCCTAATTTAGCTAAATATTTTAAAGGCATGTGCTTAAATCCTGTAATTCCAATGCCTTCTCAGCCAGTTCTTCACTGTCTTGGTTAACTTACAGTTGAGGTTTTCAGAGAAGCAAACTGGGGCAGTCATACCCTTCAGAAACCAAATGAAGCCTGGATGCACAAAAAAAAAAAAAAAAAAAAGTTTCTATGAAGAATAGCCAGAAGTCATCCCAAGGGAGATGTTTGAAACAGATGACCAGAAACAGGTTTTCCATTTGTAAAATAAAGTTTGAATGACAGTGAGAGAGAGACACACACAATATGCTGATACACAAAAGAACCATAACTTGAAGTTTAATTTTGTTGTTCTCTCCTTCAGGACAGCATGTTCTGTTTAATGGGTTACCTTTCACTGATGGGTGGTTTTCTGGAGAAGTTGGCAAGGAACTGCAAAATGATTTCTTGAGCATATTTCATTCAAAAGGAAGACACTTCTGTAGAAGAGCTTGCAATCTACAACAGCAGAGCTAAACTGAGAAGCTTGCTTGAAACAAGGAATGATTTTTCAGTAACTGAAGATACAACCTTTTAAAATTACTTATGTTAACTTATGGTGCAAGAGTGCTTATAACAGTTATTAAACAGAGAGAATCATAAAATCAAAAGAACATAGTTAGAAGGGATCTCAACCAATCCTCCAACTACTCCCTTCACACTACAGGCTGATTTTCATCCAATTGTTTTCCTCAGATGAAACTCCCAATCTATTACTAGTATTATTTTACTGCTAAAAATATTTTTCTGATGTCCAGCTTTGTATTCTTGAAGTTGCTTCTTGTGAGTAAATGGATATGGAGAACAAATTTATTCCTTCTTTTCAAAAGCGTGCAATGGCTTCCTGCTCTTGTCTGCAAGCAAATCAATCCCAAGGTCAGCTTTTTTGGTAAATTCTTTTTCCCAAATTTCTTATCTCCTTTTCTTCCTCTCTAGAAACTCTTTATCTGGTCCACAGCTTTATCAAAATGCAGTGGCTAAATCTGGACAGAGTCTTCCTACTAGTGCTTTGCCAGTACCAAGGAGAATATCTCTGGTCTTTTCTGCATAGTTTAGTCCATTTATAACTTTAACTTTTTCTTTTGGAAACAGCACAGCATCAATTAATTTTCAACAGGTGCAGATACAGTTACCATATCCACTTTTCAAAACACAGACAGGTCTTCCTGATGGGATACCCTAAGATTCATATGACAGAGCACCTAGTCTCCAAAAAAGAGACCTGAAAATCTGAATAGATGGTGAATATCTTCAGTAATAAGCATAAACCTGTGCATCTGGATGGTTTCCAATAGAGATGCAGTTAAAGGTGTTCATTTTAAATATAGCACATACTATTTTGTTCCTGATTATTTGCTAGTTGCTCACTTGTAACTGGAGTAAAATACATGGTTAGAGTGCTAAGTCATCAGTTACTGTTAGTTGATTTAAATTGGCATTAGGGTCTCAGAACAAACAGTGATACAAGTGGAATATGATTTCCATGATTAATTTTCAATGTTACAATGTCTTTGCTATTACAAAATGGTGATTGAAGCAACTAATTTTAGATCATCATCCACGTGCAAATTTCCCTTTGAAAGCACACCTTAAATACCAGTCATCCTTCAATTCAGAGAGCTATTTCATCAGCAAATGGTTTTATTTGGAGCACCACTGAGTAACTGCAGAGCCTTCCTGTTGCTGTGCTATGATATCTGCATCTTGTCACACAATTTACTATCACATCTAGGTGGTCTTTGAGATCGACATCTCAAAAGCAGAACTTTTGCCCTTTTCACCACTATGGTCAATATTGTCAATTCTTCCTCATTCATTCAAGATGCAAGATTAAGAAGACAGATGGTGAAGAGTGCAGAGAGGATAGCACATGTTTAATCAGCTGCATGTGGAGTTATATCCTCCACTTACTGACTAGTTTGATACCCAAGGTGAATGGTGCCCTGTGTACTGCTGCATTGTCCATACTCAGCATCTCCAAAGCCTAGAGTTAACTTTAAACAGGGGGGTGGAGAAAAATTACTTGAGAGGTCATATAACAAACATCAACATCAAGTCTTTTAATCATAGTTACTCCCTCAGTTCTCCAAAACAGGAATTTTCATCAGTGCAGATTCCTGAAGTTTCAAAAATGACGCAGCCCTGCTTTGACACCTGTCCTCCCACACTACCAATCACAGTACAGCACTCAAGGGACATTCCTATGTCCTCTTGCCAAATCCACCACTGCCAACTTATCTACAAGTAAAAATATTTCAAAATAAAACACAGTGTGTGACAGGTCGATTCATTTGCTTCGGAAATGTCAATTTCCCCGTTTGACATACAGCTGAGGAATGATCCCACTTGCAAAGGGTGGCAATTGCTCAACTGAGCAGGCACTGTGGCAATTTTTGCATAATTAGCAGAATACATTTAGTCTTAACCTTCTTCTGATGAATTCAGTCACACCTGTTTATGTGAAATCAATTAAGAGACCTTAATCTTCTTAGACTGTTTCCAGCACTCCATCCACAGGTTCAGGCCTGTTTCTTGTATTGCGAAGTTTAAATTATATTAAAAAAGAAACAATTATCCTATAAACATGAAGACTTAAATTATGCCTTAATAATTAAAACCATTTACACTTCTAGTCTGCAGCCTTTTGGTGGCCAGACACCTATCAAGCAGTGCTGTCCACTTGGACTTTGATGAGCCACGGGTTGAGCAGAACAACCCCAAAGCAAGGTCAGCAGGAACAGGTCTACGTGCCCCTCCCACACAGGCATGTGCCAGAACACACGTTCCTGTGCCTGGATCTGCCGAGGACTTGTGGAGTGATGTAAGGGTAAAGTCTGGTAATGGGGTCATCCAAGGAGAGGGAGCCTGGCCTGCCTCCCCACAGCATCCAAAATCCCCCTTCTTAAAAAAGAATTTTGAGGAAAGGACTTTAATTTCACCTTACTTTAAGGCACACCCCTAAAATAGATACTGACAGCAAATAAGATAAATTTGACTTCAGTACTGCCTGTGTTTCTTCACTACGAACAGACCCTCCAGCAAGAAGCTCTACAGCTTGATGAGACAAATCTCACCATTGGTGAGGTTGTACATACAGCAACAATATCTAGTGAAGGAACAAGATGTACAAATTTTGCTTACCTGTGAAGCCAGAAGCTAAAAAAAAAAGGATAATGTTACTAGTCTCATTTGGCATAGTTTGTAGTTTACAGCATGAAGAGTCCTGGCAGTGTTTTATGCCAAAAGAGAATTTAAATCTCACATCTGTATTTGTTTCTTGGATCCACTACGCTGGCAAGTGAGTCACCCAAAGAAACATTAAATCACTCTTTGCCATACACCTAATTTTATAAAAAGTGTTAGATTTTATCCAGAAGCAGTTTAAACTGGAGTGGAAGCATCATCTTAGGACAGTCACAAAACCATCTAGTGATGCATACATGAAGGTACCTGGAGTACCCTGAAAGATTTTGGAGCCAAACCTCTGTTCAACCTACAGAGCTGCATAAGACTGAACTAAGGTGAAACAAAACCCATTAAAACTGTTGGCTTTAACTGAAGAAGCCCTCCATTTAATTTGTCACACTAGGCATCTGAGTCACTCCACTAGGTTTCCTGGGAAGCCAAGAGCCTGTTCACAGGATCACAGGATGTTAGGGGTTGGCAGAGACCTCCATAGATTGAGTATGGCCACCCTGTCAGAGCAAGACTATAGAATCTAGAGCAGATTGCACAACTCCACATCAATGGGTCTTGAAAGTCTCTAGAGAAGGAGACTCCATACTATAAATCAAGAGTTTCTCTTGCAGTATCATACATGTCATATTTCAACCACCTTCTTTACACTGCTTTTAGAAGGTGGATGAAAGAAGAGGAGAAGAAAAAGAAAACAAAAATAGAAGAAAATTAAAAAAGGAAAAGTCCTTTCCTCCCTACAATCTCTGGAAAGGGAAAACACCAAGTAGCAGCTAAAATCTGATCAAGATCAGCTTCTGTTTCAAAAACTTTGGACTTCATTCTAATTGTTAAGGAGGCACATAATAACCGGCTTTAACATAATTTTCTTTGGACTATCTCCCCAAAGCCACAATTAATGTAAACACCCGTGTCTTGTTGGCAATTTCCTTTCATCAGTAAATGCTGAAATGCAATGATCCGACCACAAATCACAAAGCAAATAAGCTTGCAAGTGCTGTTCAAGCTACATTATTATTATGCAGTTTGTGCCCAAGACAGTTGATAAGGGAAAGGCTTTGTGAACAGAATTCTTTTACTGCTTGGAAAAGTTTCATTTCATGAAAAAGGAGCAACTCTCATATCCTTCCATGCCATGGAAGACAGTAGCTTCCAGGGGTACTTACATGCAAAGGAGTTTGAAGAGACAAAAGCAAAATCAAGTCTCAAGAGCTCAAGAGAGTGCAGATGTGGGATCAGACACCAAACTACAGACTTTGTCCTCTGTTCACGTGAGGGGATTTACTCTCACTGATGCATTTCCTTTGGCAGCTTTGAAGGGCCTCTAGTGATGGAAGACACACACCCGCAGCAGGAAAGAACTAGCAGCCTCTCTGTCCATCTCCTAGGAGACCAATGGTGGAGAAAGACACCTCCAGCATGCACAAGTCTTCTAGTTTTGCTGTCACTACATATTTTGGGTTTAGCATTCACTTGCCAGTACACAAAATACAGGTATTTTAATGTCTGTTTTTCACTTTATGACTGGATACATGGTTGACAGCCAAGAACGCACATCTCCAGTGAAACAAAAGGCTGAACATCCTAATAACTGAAGTAGATTTCAACCTCCCATCAGTCAAGATCTCTCTTTGCCAAATCACCTCTTCTCTGCCACAGACAGAAAGAAGGAGAGAGATGCCACTAAAACGTGCAGCAGTGGAAGATGCTTTCCAAGGGAAACATGAAAATCTTTGCCTGAAATACAGTTGGCACACACAGGAAAATGAAATGCGACTCCATGACCAACTGCCACAGTTGGTGTAGCAGAACCATACATTGCAAAGCACACAAGGGACACACTTCCAATGCAGCATCGTCTTTGCACAACTGCACAAATATCACTCTGACCAAGAGCAGAAATCCTTAGATTTACCTTCACCTCTTAGAACAGCTTCATTCCTGTTCTTCCATGCTACTCTTATCAATTAGCCTCTGAAGAGTGGCTACAGGGTAGGGCAGAGCTGTCATTCTCCCAATAGGGCCCCAGAAGTCTTTTCCCAGGCAGGAAAAGTTGTCATTAATAGTTGTGAGGGAGAAGGTGGTGGGATAATTAAATCCCCTTGCCTTTCTAAGCAGCCTAAGTAGCATCCTTCTGTATCTGAGCATCTCTAGTTCAGAATCTACCTTTCTTTAGGGTAAGCATGCAAAATAGGCATGATACCTTGTTTTCAATGATAAGAAGAGTACATGCCAGAAAGAGAAAAAATTTGCTTGTGGCCCTTGGAATATGAAGAAATGGGCTGCACAGTTGAACTATTAAACTACAGTTTTATGCCAAGATACATTCTAGGCTCTCTAGCATTGATTTCTGCACTGCTTAACTTATTCTGCTGGTAGAAGGGAAATTTGCTTTCCATATCTCAAAGTGCAGAGTTAAGTTATTCAGCCAAATAAACTAGTCAAAACCAGCTCAGTTATCTCTCTGCTGCATTACAATCTGCAGTGTAGACATTCATTACATCCTCTCAGGTCAGAGATTAGCACCTAATTCCTTTGCCACCTTTCCCTGCAAGAACTCCACAGTACCAGAGCTTTGCTCATCTCTACAACAAATGATTTTGCAAGGTTCAAAACTACTCTGCAAAAATTGCAAAACACGTTTGAACACGTACTTTTTTTTTCCAGTCATAAAGGGCTACTCAGCCCCTCCCCCAATCCCACAGTATGTTGAGACTAGAGTTGAAAAAAAAACCAAAACCCACAAAAAAACCCCCAAACAAAACAAAAACAAAACAAAGAAAAAAAAAAAGGAAAAAGATCTCCTCAAATCCCCACACCATCTTAGAAAGCAATCTCAAAAATTGATCAGATACATGTAGATGCATACACACAGAACATGAATCTGTCATCCTTAGGTTCACTTTCTCCTGTCACTTTTCCTTCAGGATATTTCTGTATTTGAGCTCTGGCTCTAATTTCTATTCCAGGCTTTCATTAACGCTCCTGGTGTAAAAGCCACACATCTCTTTCAATCTTGTTCTTGCCATGTAGCTAGAAGTGCCTACAGATGATTTGCAAAGGCTTGCAACCTCGCTACAGTGCATTTCTCAACATTAAGCTCCTCCAGTTCCCTGTTGATCCAAATCACTCTGAATTTTATTACCCTCCTTTGTATTGCCTGACTCCCTGACCCTGTAGTTTATGGTTAGTCCAACCTCTGTATTGCCATCAGAAGACACTTCTTAGCTTATATTAGATTCAAGCCTTTCAGAGCTGCTGATAGAGAGAAATCCCTAAGAAATCCTGAAGCATGGAACTGGGGATACTAAAAGCACAGGACCAATAAGCTTATTCCCTAAAATGATGGATCTTTCCAAAAGTGTCAATTGCCCAATTTTTGTTATCAAAGCTATAGGGTTTTCTTCACACCCTTTAATCACTCAGACCTTACTTAGGGAAGGTGGCTCAAACAAACAAACATTAAAAAAAAAAAAAAAAAAAAAAAAAAAAAGTTACCACAACGTAGCATGATCTTGACATACAAGATGTCAGAACCATTATAAACCCTTTTATTCCAGAATGATGTCTTTTGTGCTTAGAGGCATGCTTGCTATTCATAGATCTACTGCTCAGCTGTTCCAGTTTTTAGTTCTGCATAAATGCCCACTCATTATGTCCAGAGGGTTTTGCCTGTAGCTTTGTGTTTGTAGCCTTGAGGCAAATGTCTTGATGGCTTAGGGAACTCGGAGCGAATGACCAAATAACATCGGATTTTCCACAGCAACGAAGCCATTATGGGACAGCATTTCTATGTAACAGCACCCTTCAGTGTGCAATCATTATAACTAAGGATTTAACTAGGCTCTGAGGACATAACAAAATCACTTTGAAGCCAAAAATCCACAGTGAAATCTCAGGCATTAGATTTCTGAAATGCTTCTCAGAACTGCTTCAGTCAGGCAGCTTTGTCCCTTACAGTAAAACCAAGCAAAGGAGAAGGAGTTTTGTGCACATCTTAAGAATGAATCCAAGTATTCAGACCTGTGCATGCAGTGCTGGGACTGCAGCATGCATTTGTTGCGCACACAGTGTTTTGCAGTTAGACATGAAGCCATCATAAGCATACACAAAAGTCCTAGTTAACAATAATATTTTTAAGCATAGAATTTTAACTACTGATAAAATTTCTAAGCATGTTGGCTTGCAATTTTGAAGGAAATCCTTAGTTAGGTTGTAGGACTTTACTATGAGCTTTTGTAATCTTCGTAGTCCAGGGGAACCCAGAGCCTGAAACATGACCTCACTGACTGACTAAGGCAGTGACCTAGTGGGCTCCTGCTGATTTATAGACCTGTGCAGTCCAGGTTTACAATAGAGAAAGCAGAAAAGCTTGTGATAAGAAGAAACAGGGATATAGTGCAAGCACTGAGTGAAATCACTTGTGAAAGTGTTGCGAGTTGACTTTGGACTGTAGCTGGCCACCCAGCCAGTTGCTCTATCACTGCCTCAAAATGGGAGAAATAAGATGAAAAATTTCATGAGACAAAAGAGCAGGGAAACCCCTTACTGATTACAGTGCTGAGCAAAACAGGTTTGATTTGGAGAAAGTTAACTTACTGCATTTCAATCCAAGGAAAACACCATCTCACTCCCCCCATATTCCCAGACTCAACTTCATTCCTTCATTTCCAGCTCCTCTACCTCCCACCCACTACCCTGAGAAACAGAAAGGTCTTGGGAACAGAGGTTCCTACCTGCAGTGCCTTGCTCTCCACACTCTTCCCCTGCTTGAGCCTGAGTTCTCTATGGCCCACAGACAACTGCTCCAGCACCTCCTCAAAGATGGCAGGGCTATTTACCACACTCACCCCTGAGCAGAATTTTGCCCTTTCTTACACCTGTTCTCATGGGGATACTCCCAGAGATCAGGTTCAGCTGTAGCTGCTGTGGGGCTGATTGGGAACCAGGTGGAACCAGCACAGGGCAGCTCCTCACCTCTCCTAACAAAAGGCTCTACAGCTGGTGCATCAGTGCCTGGTGCAGACAGCTCATACAGCAAATGAAATACAGACATTTGGGAGTCACAAAGAAAGCCTGGATCTTTCCAGTGAGGGAATTTCTCAAATAGGAAGGGAAATTACAGCCAAGACCTATCAAAACTTCCCCCAACTCTGCTCTGCAAGGCCCAGACTGAACCAGTATGGCTTGTGTAGGTGCAGTAACAAGCGATAGGACATATGAGATGGCCTCAAGTTGCACTAAGGGAGGTTTAATTTGGATATTACAAAGTATTTCTTCAATGAGTGGGCTGTCCAGCCCTGGAACAGCCTGCCCAGGGAAGTGGTGCTTTGGCATTCAGTGACACAGTTTAGCGGTGGACTTGGCAGTGCTGGGTTAATGGTTGGACTTGGTCATCTTAAAGGTCTTTTTCAACCAAAACAATTATAGGATTCTAGGTATGTGTAGACTTGAACAAGAGAGCTCCCCTCAGCGTGCCCATCCTGACCACCCTCAGTGCCACGAGCTGGAAGAGGAGCTCCTGCAGAAGGAGAGGCTGTTTTGGTGGGGAGGAGGGTATGGAAATAATCATATGCACAGCAATCTGTGCCAGGCAGCCTGCACCCCTCATCCGTAGACCTCATGCAGAGCTGTTGTTAATGAGCTCCCTGTCGTGGTACATGAGAAACTCCACCAGTCCTTCAAGGAGAGGAGGCAGGACACCTGCTTGCTGCACATATGGCCACTTTCTCCCAACAAAGGCAAGGAATGTAATTCAGCTGAGGGCAGAGTGTGGAGTGGTATGGTTCAGAGAGCACACTGCCTTGGTTCCACCATTATGGGGAGAGCAAGAGCTTCTGGCTGCTTCCTTCTGCCCCTTAAAACAAATGACCCCAAGAAAGCCAGCATTTTACTCAGCACACATCTCTGAAAATGAGAAGCTGTGCTTTGGTAAATCTGCAGAGATACTAAGTGTTGGATAAGGGCTTCATTGATGAGGCAGGAAGTTGAAGCATAGATCAGAAATGCATGACCGCATGGAGAAACTGGAGGTGTACTGAGACAAGTGACCTTCTTGTATAATAAGGTGATGTGGTCCAACACTGTAATGAGATGGAAAAGAGGCTCCCAGCCACATCCCTCCCCAGTTTGTAACCCTTGCACACAAGGGCTATCATATTTTGACATGACTCAGAACAGCTAACTCCAGAGCAGAGATTAATCTGACTGTGCATCTCGCCCCAGATACAGCATGATTTTTGCATCTCCAAGAAGGCTGGATTAATAGAAGCAGCCAGCAACATCACTGTCACAACAAGTTAGTGCTGCCAAAAGAAGTAGCAGGAAGAATAACCTCTATGCTATAGAGGCTTACAAAATGGTTCAACCCAGCAGCATTGCTAGGCAGTGTTTTAGCCCAGCAGTGACTCACCATAAATGCTCACATGCTCTGAGTGTGCTCCTGAAAGCCTCCCCTCGGCAAGTCCTGCAACAGCCTCACTGTAGCCAGGCTGCAGTCTACATAGCCTGGAAGAACTGATGTGCATTTTACCCTCAGCTTCTGCCCTCCTCAGGGATGCAATTTCCTACCTGCCTGGTGGCCTTAGGTTTTAACCCCGACAGAAGAAAGAGTTTGGGCCTTGGGGTGTTTTTAGGTACATATTTTTGAAAAGTGAGTACAATCTTTGACCCTTGTACAGTAGAGGTCAGCTAATGCATGCCAGAGGGAATGCTCTCCTTTCCCAGCCGTTTATAAACAAACAAATCCAAAACAACAACAACAAAAGAGCTAAAGAGGTGTAGTTCTTTTCATTATTTGCCCAGTTCAAGCTTCACAATTTTCAAGTTTCTTCCTCAGACACAAGAACCTTCTTTCCTTTAAACTGCTCTTTTGAATGAGCCGAGAATCACTTTTGTTGTCTACAAAGTACTTGGGACAGGGTCCCAAAGTTGCCTGAATATGACAGTCTTTCAAGCTTCAGAAGTAAGTACAGGACACAAGAGTCACCTAAAGAGGTTGTTAGCAGCCAGACATCAAATCACCAGCTCCAGGAATCAGCTCACGCCCAACAGCAGCACAGACTGGTTTGCTTGACTCCTTATTGTAATGTGGCTCATTAAACTTCCAAAAGAGGATATTCCACAACGTCCCAGCTCCAGCGCATCATGTAATAACCATTTCCACCTTTCTGAGTTAGAAGGTGTGTTGACAGCCCTAAACACACGCTGATCTGGGTCACAGTTAGGGTTCAGAGAACTGCATGCAGGAACCACGAGAAGACTCAGCTTCCCTTGTGTCATGCTGCTAATAGCAGTATAACCATGCAGCCCATCCTGTGAAAGGCAGGATTATAAACTCCAGGGAAGGAGGTAAGAATGAGAGGGGGAAAGCAGGAAAACATACAGAGGTACAGCATTGCAAGTTACATGAGACATCTAAGCGTAGACATGGAGCTACTTGTCTATGCAATCTTCACTTTCAACATGTTTATTTCTTTTTTTTTTTTTACCCCGTTTTTGAGTTTGCATCCTGGTACCAATGCTCCTGCACCTGGCAAGAGATTTCCCACTCCCCAATTAGTAATTTTATGAGGATTATTTTGTAAGAAGAGCATTATTTGGTGAAAATGGAGGGGCAGGAGGAGACATAAAAAACAGAAAAGTGAAAAGCTTTTCTCACCAAGCACAAGTTCAGTTCCTTGTACAACCACTTCATATTGGCCATACTGACAGCATTGATTTTCTGTCCATGGAGCACAGACTCGACCCATTCACACCCCTCACGATTCTCCTACAGCAGGCAGGTACTTCTGTATTTTCTCGACCTGCCATGTGCTTGGGTATTTCACCGGGATTTACTTCAACACCAGTCAGGGGTCCTAAACACCTGCCCCATCTGACCACAGATCCTTCAGGTGTAGCTCATTGCAACAAGGGGCAAATTCACATCTGTATTCGGAGCAAGTAGCTGCCATTGCCCTTTCCTCTACACAGATGACAACACCCACATACATGGCATAGCCGTAGACATCATTGCCAAGTCCTGGGAAAAGCCGAAGACTACAGCTTTGGGAGTTCTGCAGGGAGTGGCTGAGTGAGAGATTAGGAAGGCAAACCCTGCTAAAACAAAGCCTCTCAGGAAACCAAATCCTGCCTTTCATTCAAGTCTCTTCATCACCTACAAGTGCAGGGCTGTGCTGGAAGCAGTTTGGTTGGTTCAGTTAAAGCGGCTATTAAAAACATAGTCAGTTCCTTAAGCAACAGCTGAAAATAACTTCCAGCCAGCTCTGCTGCTCAGCCTGGCCACTCCATTACCAGACAGGGAGCTGGGCACCTGCCCTACCACAGCCCAGGGACCATACATGCCCCCCAAGTTTAACACTTTCAAGGGAGCAGATGACTGAATTTCTAAGTCCACATTTACATCCAGCCAGCAGGGCTATTATTTTTGCCTTCTGCCCTCCTCAAAGGAGGAAATGTCTTTTTTTAATTTGTTTTTCAATGCAGTAGCCATGGCTAATGAGATCCATAGCCATGGCTACATTCTGGAATATTTATCAGCATTTCACACGCATCAGCCAACATTTCCTAACGCATCACAGCAGAAACAATATCCAGGAACTGCAATTTTCTGGATTTTTTTTCCCTCTCACCTCCACATATTCTTCCACTCGTGCAGGACTAGCCCCTAAGGGAAACAGTAAGCCCAGTGCAGGCGGTACATATGGCTTGAGCAACAAGTCATGAGCAGGCTGACCCACACACTGGCCTTTGCATGAAATCCAGTCACTTCCAGTGAGCCAGCACTGGCCAAGACAACAAGTAAGGTGCATTTCTGGAGATCGTGGGCCATTTACTGACCTCTGCATTAGCATCTGAGTCACCCAGTGTAATTAAACAAAGTAAGAACGCCTTGGTTTTGTGACCCGACAAGCTTTGGCAACCTTCTCCACACCACAGCCCTTCTGCAGGAAGAGGGTTTTTCTCATATGTGATGCATGGAACAGGTTTGGAGAAACAACTCCTTCAAAAGGGATGAGTTTCCCCATCCCTGGCCCCATATTAGCTTTCTGTTTATGGCCCTACCTCTGGGTTGTTGTTTTCCCCAAGTACACAGTAACAGACTTCCAAATTAGACAGTCATCCTTCAAATTCTTTCAAACGCAGCTACTGACACTGTTATTTTGGAAACCACAGATTTCTGATATCCCGGGTTCACAGAGCTCTTTCACCTATTTTCTTCTCTTTTATGCAAAACAGGGAAAAAAAAAAAAAAGAAAGAAAGAAAAAAAAATCCTCGGTTTTCATCTCATAAAACACATTATGTAAATTTATGGGGGTTATGTAAGACGATGGCCTGTGGCCATATCACCCCTGGCCCCGGCTGTGATTCTGTTAGATCTCCCAGCCCAAACAGGCTGTGGCCTGCTGGGTGCTGGCTGCGAGACCTCCAGAGCCAGCCAGGTGCCGAGGGCCGGGTGCTGGTTCCATAGGTGGCCCCCGCTGCTGTAAGTCAGCACTCACCGGGTGCCCAAGCACCAAGGCAGAGCCCGAGTCCCCATGTGCGGAGGCTGCAGATCAGCCTTGCTTCTGGCACCATCTGCACACTGTGGCTCAGAGGGCAAAGAGCTTCAGAGGTGAGAAACTCCCGGTTTTCAGGATAGTGAAAAGGGACACCATGTGCCATGTCCTGACCAACCCAGCCAACCAGCCTCCTCTGAAGCAATCTAAACAGCTCATCATGGGGTTTGGTTTTTGGGTTTATTGTTAGGGTTTTTTTGTTTGGTTGGTTGGTTTGGTTTTCCATGTCTTATGTCAAGCTTCCTGACAAAAAAAAATGAATAGAAAAGAAATGCCATAACTGATTTAACACGTTTCTCTCACCTTTTCAGCTAACACCCAAAGACTCATTCACATCTTTACCTTTCTGATGCAATTTGCTGTGCCATGCCTTGCTGGCAAATACGAAACAACAACAACAACAAAAAAAAGGTTATGCCGCTTTTTAACACCACAACCACCCAGGTCTAGATGAATACCAGACGAAGATGAATTTTACTTCAAATGTTAACAAAGATCACTGATTACTGAATCCTTCCCCTAGCTTAGCAGTTTTTCTGAAGTGATGCCCTGGAAAGACTCTCTGCAGGGAAGTTAACAGGAGTGCCTCACAACAGCCTTACCAGGATCTTATCAACTTTTATCTTCCACCAGACAAAGCCACTAAGTACAGGCGTTTATATGGCAGACAATACAGAGATTTCCTACTATTGGAGCTAGAAAACAGTACTTGAGGCTCTAAAGAGAAGACCCTACCATTTACCTGAAAGCATGCATAATTTTTCTTCTCTTTTAACATCCTCACAACGACCTCATACACATGTAGATGTGCTCCGTCTACAGCCTCTGCACACCCTTACCAAGCACCTGCAGCAGAGGAGGCAGTGGTGCTGCCAAGTTCCAGGGGAGCTCAGCACAAGAGTGCTCAGAAAGCAGTGTGGCAGGCTTACAGTTGCTGGTGCACTGCTCAAGTCAAACAGTCCCAAGAGCGATGATTCCCCTCAGTTCCTCAGATGATCTCAGGCTCTAATTCCTAAAAGCACTTTAACCTAGGCTTCTAGGATCTCCTGTGTGAGGTCTGGAAAACAGTAACCTCTGCAGCAAGGCAAAAATGTCACCCAAGAAATGCCTCCATCCACACTGCATCTTTGCCTGACTCACATTCACTGACTGCAGCCTAGTTAAAAGTTACAGATTTATAAGACGTCGGCTGTGAAAGCACTTTTTCTTCTTATGAGCAGAACCCATCTGCTCTGATTTTTTTTTAATACTATCCCCACCAGGGTATCTTGTTCAAGGCTATAAAGAACCAGAACCAATGTGCTTCTGGTATAGAAAATACACATATTTGGCTTAAATCCTAAAGGTTATTTGGCTTCAGATTTCTGGTGTAAGAGTCCCCTGGTGAAAGGTTTGGTGGTCAGTGCTTGCTTAGGACAAATACTGGGTAGTGATTTCTGGTGGCGTAGCACCTGCCCTAGGTCTCACTGACACACTGAGCTGTTTGACTTCCTTTACAGTTAGGTGCAGCTCGACCCCTAAAACACACCTTTTCCTGGTATCTCCTGCTCTCAACATCTTCCACCTTCACTCCTTTTCTCAGGATTTCACCACACCTTAGCCTTAAATATAGAGAACCGTTTTGGGGGTAATTAGAGATTCTTAATTAATTAGAGTTATAGATTTAAGGATTCAAAGCTTGACAAATGAGCTCAGGTAAATTTTGCTGCAAGAGCCAGAGAAAATTACTGGTCCCAGGTACCTGCCCTGCCTCTCTGCTGGAGGTTAATTACAGCTCTCTTGCTCAGCCAAAACCACTTGTCTCCATCCCAGATGCTCCAGCTCAGCTTCAACATTGTCCATCCTCCATGCTTCACCCAAGGCATGGATTGCATTCAGTCTCTGCCCTTCTGTCCTCCGGTAGACATGGCACAGGATGAGCCTATGCTGGCAGCAGGGTTCATGGTCACAGGCCTTTCCCTTCAGTCCTTGCATCTGTCTCACGCTGGGCTCCTCCAGCAACAAGCAGAGATCCAGAGCCTGATGTCTTAATGTCCTACAAAGGCAAAGGAATGTGTTTTACAATGTGCCTGAAAACGTGCACTGTGCATGTGGTATGGGATGGTTTATTCTTTCTCTTTGGAGCTGAGGTGATGCAAAGGAGGAAGGACAGGATGAAGACCTGGCAGAGGTGGTTTCTGCTCCCACATAAGACACTGTCCTGCCAAATTACTGTGAGCAAATATTTTCCTTTCTCTCTGCTTTAGCATACTTGTCTATAACAAGGGAGCTGGCACCGTTCTAAACCACGTTGTTGTTACTGAAAAACTCTTTCTAATAATCAGAAATCATGGTTTTATTGCAATGATCAGCTAAAGAACACAACTTCTCAGATCCTCTTAGTTTAAGCTGTTCCTTTTCTCTGCTTTATGCTGATTGACCTGAAAACAGAAGCGCTAAAGATCACCTAAAAGATTATTCCTGTTATGCTCATAGCCTGTCTCTGTTAAGTTAATAAACTAGTGTTTGAGTTTAAGGGCAGAGAGAGCAACTGTCTGCATGGTTCCATGTTTCAAATTTTAAATTATGGATAAAACCATAGATTGGATGGAATATTCAGGGAATGTATTATGAAATATTAATACCCTCTGCTTAACTCCTTCATGAGAGCTAGTTAAATAAGGCTGTTAGCCAAAAGAGAAGAAAAACTGAATACTTGTGGCCAGCCCTTACATAACAATGTCTTGTGGAAATCAGCTGGAATATCCTCATAAGACACATAGGAACATCCAATGAATGTAAAATGGCATCTGAAACAGGAATGAAGTGCATTTATATAACCACTGTGGGGAAGTGAAAATGAAAGACGGAGAAGGCAGCAAACAGGGTAAAACACGATTTAATGACATTAAAAACATAGATTCAGTGCAAGTCCTGTGTGATTCCTGGAGATATCCAGGAATCATCCCTGCAGCTGAGTGGGCAACATGATGCTATGCAAGAGGCAGCACAGAAATGTTATGACAGACCACAACTGGTTTGAATAATGCACAGATTTTGCAAAGACACCGTATCTCTGGCTGTGGCCAGGGTTTGGAAACAGAATCTCCTTTGCAGGGTTCCATGTGCACTTCCTGTGGCTCACCACCAGGCCTTGTACTACAATCCTAAAGAGACCCTAGAGCTCTCAGCAAAACTGGCTCCAGGTTCTCCCTATACAAAAGCCTGCAAATACCAACGACCAGAAACACATTAGACTTTGTGGACTGTCTTCTTTTAGCAAAAGGGAAGCATCCCTAACCATGTAATGTTCTTTCCCTGAGCTAACAGTCTGGGGACAAAATCTTAACATTTGTTTTATTTTAAAAAAAAAATATATATATATATATATATAAAACCACAACAATGTAACATACCCAGCTCTTACTGAGGCAGCCCAAACCCACTGCCAGGACTAAGACTGCATGCCACTAAGCCAAAATAACTCCAAGTATGTACACAAGTATCCCATGAGGGAAAAAATAAGAAGAAAGGGACACAGTAAATAAGCACAACAGGTTAGAGCCATTTTTGAGATGCACTGCTGCATTTGTTCACATTGCAAAACTCTGAGGGAGCAGAGGAACAGACTAGATGAGAGATGACAACATGAACCATTTGTAAGTAAGCAAAGCAAGTTAAGGGCAAAGCAAAATCCAAGAGTCAAAAATGAACTTAACTGAAATTAGTTACTACATTAAACCAGAAATTGATTGTTGTTCCTTGTTTTCTAGTATTATTTCTAGTGTTACATCATTTTTCTCTGAAGCTGTAAATGCTAGGGAAAAAAATCCACAAAGCCTTTTAAACTGAAAGCAACACTAAAGAGCTGGGGTCTTGGCTGATCATCGGGCTGGTAATCAGTAACAATCAGGTTGCCTGTCAGATGATAGGGTCACAAAGGCCATCACCTCAACTGCCACAGGTGCAGGGAAGCAGCATTGCCTAGGAAGACTGCCAACATTCTCCAATGCCCAGCTGCTGCCAGCCAGAAGAGAGGTGAAGGATTTTCTCTTTCCACAAGCAGTTTTAATACATGAACTCATCTATTTTGTGGGTACGTATCAAATGACATTTTTGCAGAAGGGCAACACTTCAAATGGTCCATTTCAACTTCAGAATTCTTACTTTAAGAGCTTAATAGATTAAAGTAATTCTCCCTTACATAAAGGCCAAATCTACTATTTTTCTGGGAGAAGAGACAAAACTGGATAGTCAATTGAATATTCCATTTCCAAAGGAAATGAAAAGCAGAACATCAGGAGTCTTAATGTATTAGAACCCTTCATTTAGCTGCCCTATGCAAAAGCAGCAAACACCTTCCCATGTGCTCAGGTAACTTTTCAGATTCCCAAGAAGTTACTAACCTATTGCATTTGCCTTAAGAATTTCAGGTGACAAATTCAGCTCAGAGTTCAGCTGCTCTCTTCAGTGAGTGGAGAAAACATTATTCTCCTTTCTCATTACTAGTTCATCTTGTAAGGTAGTTGACCCTCAAAATAATGTACCATCTAAAATCTACAGTAGAGGAAAAGCATTAAGGTAATGGAAATTCACCATTTCTAATGTTCCAAACATATAAATAGAACTCGAGTCAGTACATTAGACAATTGACTGGTTTTGCTCAAGTGCACGCAGGAATAAATGGAAACATCCTTATTTCCTATCCCAAGGGGCAGTATTTCAGAGCCTGGTTTTGTACACTAATAAAAAGCAAGATTCCATTGTCTGGTAACTATACTATCTTACACTATATGCTGCATAATCAATTCAACAGGAGAAACAGAACAGAAACCTAGAACTTTAGCATCACAGTCTCTAAACGAGCTCTTCCCACACCTTGCATATTTCTCCTTTTATATCTAATGAATAAGAACATCGTGAGAACAGTATTACTGTTTGTGTATTTTATGAGTTCTGTTAGTCACTGTGCTGGTGTTTACAGGTGGTCCAAAATGCTTATTTCTCAAATGCTGCAGCCAATCAAACAAATACAAAGGCTGGAATTCCACACCTCTAGAAGGAAACTAGACTGCAGCTCAAACCCAGGCTTCTCCAGGTTCACCACGGACGCATTCATTCATTTCTTCCCTTCCCTTCTCCCCGTACACCACCTCCAGGAGTTTGCCTTTACCCTTTAGAGGGAAAACATAATGAGAAAATTTTAAAAATTTACAAAAAGTATTCAGAAACTGTACATACTGCCTCTTGTCCACCTCTGTGAATGAAACAGCCCCAATGCAGACCAAAGTGTCACTTGCAGTTCTGTCCAGTGTCATCATTCACCATGTTTGCCCAAGCCACATGCACGGCAGATTCATCAAGTGCTGCAAAGTGCCATGGACAGACTAAAGCCCATGCTTGTTTTACCTTTTTCAAAAAGCTCTGGGGAAGGAAAAAAAAAAAAAAGTTTCTCTTCAGGAAGAGGTTTTTTTTTTTGCTACCACCACTGAAAGCCTCACATCTGCCTCAACACTACTGCAGAGTACTTTGGGAACTTCCGTAAAACGCTGCAAACTTCCTCAAATCAATACAATTGGGCTGAAACCAGATGGGAGACCTATCAACTTTCACATGCCAGGATTTCAAGTATTCCTCGTTAGAGACAGATTATTCCACTAGTTATAGTCACTAGAAGACAGAAGGTGATAGGATTGATTTTTATTTAGAGGAAGCCTTGCAGTTTGTTTAAGCCGCCTACTTAAACAGGCGGCTAACATGATAATGACATCTTCGGATGGAAGGGGGGAAAAAAAAGGATTCTTGGAGATACATAACATGTTTAATTGAAACCATTAGCTTTACTGGCAAACAGCTTCATATTTCTGTTCTGTTAATCTGAACAAAGTGCTGCAATTATGACTCAATACATAATATCCTCTAGTGCTACTCACCCCACATTCCCCAAGTATAGAAAGAAAACAAAATTGTTTTCAGTTAACAAAACATTCCATGCTTCTATCCAGAATACTTTTATTATATGGTTATCATATACATCAGAATTATATTGGGAACATTTACAAATATGTAAAGATAGTTCAGAACCTCCATTATTCACATACACACTAACTCACACACTCATTTTGCATGTCTAGTCAGTTACCAGGTGAATGATGCACAAAATTATTGCTTTGTGAACATACACCTCAGATTAGATTTAATCTTCAGTGGCAAGAATTGAGATATTTAAAAAAAAAAAACAACAAACAAACCAAACAAGTCTTAAATACCCTGTATAACATACCTGTGCATAAACCTAAAGATATGTTTAGCTTACCCATTACCTCTGAAATACTTACCAAAATTAAAATTTGAAACCCATTTATATAAAAAAAAAAAGTATTAAAAAGTTCACCATTATTTACAAATCCGATTAAATTACACATAAATAAATATTTACATTCAACACACTGCTTCCCTTAATACACATAAAGCCTCCCTGGAAATAGTTAAAAAAGAAAAAGAAAAAAGTTATGTGCCTACTCTTTCAAGTTTCCCTCCAATTTAAAAACAAGACAACATAAATACATTAATAAAGCTGCAATATCCTTAGACAGGGACAGTGAATCTTCTAAAAGCCTTTTCATTTTGGACTACTCCTTGTTAAAAAAAAATAAAATTGAGAGAATATTCACTGCAGCCAAAAAGCCTGAATATTTCCATAAAAATATGCATGTCAAATGCCATCAGGTAACTTTTACATCTAGCAGGATTTTAGTACTCTCCTACGATAATCTGGAAACAAAGAAGAAAACAACAGCGACAACAAAAAAATATCCTGCAGAATAATCTTGCTGTTTTCAGGTGTTTGTAAAAAAAAAAAAAAGTACATTATTCTATATATTGTTTAATACTGCTTTATTGTTACTGTTGCATTTTGGGAGAACAAAACCCTGAAACTGGATCAGCTATCAAATAGGCTTCCATCTAAAAATCTGTATTTTAAAAACTATAGGTAAAGCTGGTCGCTACTAGATGGAAAAGAAATCTAGATATATCTCTTTGCATATTTCCATCAAAATCCCTTTATAGCACCACTTTTACAGCAAAGGATTTCAACACACTTGCACCAAGTACTTATCTTCTGGCAATTGCTTCCACAAATAAGGGATACTGCAGCTTTTAGAAAGAGTTGTCTCATGGATCCAGGGGGAGCGAAGATCCGGAATCAGATGATTTTTTTTTCCCACCCTTGTTTCTTTTAAAAAACAAAACAAAAAAAAAACCACAAAGCAAAAACCACCCAAATCTCTATCTTCCCCCCCAGCAAGAACATCCCAGTCTGTGCTTAGAAGGAAGAGTTTGAAGTCTGGTTTCTCTCTTTTCACTTCCTGTGCTTATCCATTTTATCAATGGTTTTGTTGGTTTCTGCAGGACTCTGGTCGCCAGCGTTCATGTATGTTTTGTCTGCTATTTTTAATGCTTCATTTAGGTAGTTCTGGACGGATGTCATGGCAGCACAGATGGCAGCACTCCCAAAGCCATGTGTGATCAGGCTAAAATGAGTCAAACAGCCCTGGATGCCAGGGTCCAAGATGGGACTGGGTCTCGTGTTTCCAAGAGGAGTTCTATCCTGAGTGAGGAGGTCTGTGAATTCCTTACAGATCTGCCTGCAAGACACAAAAGGATCACACTTTACACCATGGTGGGAAATTATGTAAAATCAAACAAATATAAACGAAGTCTGTATCAAGCATTTGGCAGTTATGTGAAAATTAAGATTTTTTTTCATAGATTCATTACTGCAGTAGTAGCAGTGTCTAAAATTAAACCCTATTTACTAGTGCCAGTTTCTGATGAACCTTCTGAAACAGAACTACACAGGAACTCTGCAAAATCACCTCTGCACCTCTGATGTCTGCCTGGCTCTGCACCGTTTGCTCTAGATTTTAAAGGGAGGAGTGCGAATTTAGGGTTAGTTTCTATGAGAACTTCCACAGCTGGAGTCAAGTGATTTAACACAGCTGAAAAGGAGATTCAGTTTAGTCGTGCATATTTTATGTACATGCTCTCTTCAAGAGGGTCTGATCCTGCAAACACTTACACATATGCTTGGCAAAATGTGAATGGTTACTAATGCTCAGGCATATGTTTGCTGCTTGCAAACCTTCCCCCTTGATAAGATTTCACAGGAGTTGAGCAGAAACAGCACTTTATCAGAATTTCTCAATCACAGACATTCAAAAAAGGAATTGCTGTTAGTGGTAATAACACTAAGAATGATGATGCTGACAGGCAAAAGGATAAGTACTCAGTAAAAACCATAAGGCTCAAGCTATAGAAATGAAGTCTCTCTCTTTTTCTAACAGATACATTCTTGTAAAAGAACTTTTCTTTATTGGGAGGGTTGGACTGATTCAGCAACAGGACTGTGATTTGCATGCCTGATCTGAGTCCAGATTTAGGGCAACTCTTCCAGGACTTTAAGCAGGCTTTTCTCCTATCTTCTCCAGAACAAAAGGTACTTCTGAAAGTAAGCAGTTACATCAAACTCAAACCAGAAAACGTCTCAGACCAGAGAGGATCGTAAACTGAAGGCTTTGTTACATCTCAGGCTGAGAAGTCCATGGGGGGAAAGGGACAGCAAGCACTCCAACCACCAGTTTAAGATAAGCATAACTCAACACAGGCATTTCCTACCAGAGACCTATTGGAGACATGGTTTGCTTACAGGTACAAGTGACAGTCATAACAAAAAGCTTCTCTCTTCTGCCCTTCCCTGTTCATCAAGGCTTGTAACAGGAATTCTATTAAGTATGGAGACATTTCACATGCACTGAAGGCTAGCTTTCACTAAACTGCAACAATCTTCAGCCAGAAGACTAAAAAGGGACTATCCACAGTTCTTGACTCATGGTGCCCCGATACAGGAAACCTGTGTGCTGCTATTGTCAGTAGCAGTTAGGAAGACATACAGCAGAGCTTCTGCTGGTACCCAGCAGGCCCACCAATAACTGTCCTTGATGCCACTCCTGGCTGCATGCACACAGGTGGGTGAGTCCCAACGCTAGTTCACATTTCCAGGGCACACCTGCTGTCAGATTTAGGGACACGTTTTCTTAGAGACAGGGCTGTCCCAGCATAGGGATTTTTAAAGTTTTTACTACAGGTAAAAGAAAAAAATAACATAATTGGTTTGAACTGTTTTAGGAGTTATTGTACAGGATCGTTGCTATTATTATTGGTTCAAATTAAAGTAGCTGCTGCCATAGTTAAAGTCAAATCAAAACCAATGTAAAAACTGCTTCATTTCCCCAATTACACAAGAAAGCATACCGAGCTGTCCACAGTTACAGATACTCGCCATCAGACAAAAGCATCTTTAAAAAGGAGGACGGAGCAAACAAAAAAAATCCAAGGCCCAAGCTTACTTTGCGGCAAGAAGCATATTCTTCCTGTTTGCCATTTCGTTGCGGCCCATGTGTGGTCTGGTTAAATATTCAGCCACTGCTTTGGAAGGAAACTCTGTCTCACACACATAACCGAAGTCACGGGCAAGATGCACAGCTTCACCTGGGTGTGGGTAGAAGGGAACGTTCATTACAGGCAGTAACATCTATTTGTCATAAGCACATCAGGGAAATGAAGGAGGGTGTTGTGAATTTTGAAGTTCGTGCCTCTTCCAGAAAGACATTCATTGTTGTGTTACCACAGCACTGCTCATCGTTTCCTTATAGATCAGTGTTTCTCTGCAAGTATTAATCAAGTATAAGACTTAAATGGAAGACTAATACAAAAAAAGAATTCTCACCTTTATGCTAGAAAGAAAAACTTCTCTCCATCCAAATTAACTGTACAAAGATCAGAATTCAGTCTAGATCACACTGTCCAGTGACATTGAAAAATACATGGCAACTAAATTCCCCTTGTATACAGGGATTTAGTAGTTCCCTGTTTTCTAAATACTAAGAAGCATTTTCTTATAGAAAATCAAAATTACTAAGCTTCTTTAAAATTAAGGTAATTTGATCAGGCATGATCTGCTCAAATGTATGTTACCTGTAACATACATTTGTGCATGTGCACATATGTAAACTCTCTTAAACCCAACTTCTAAAGAAATGCCTGAAGTGGAAGTTGTTGTATTATTTGAGCTGTTTTGAAATAGCAGGAAGGTATTGTTCGATCATTTTTCACTTTCCCATCACTGCTTCTGTTCCTAATAAATTGCACCACTCTCAGGAGATGCTTTAAAGCAAAGCACAAAACATAACCACACACATCCATACATATATATACACATTTCAAGTCATCTTAACTGATAGAGGGTCCAGGTAACATGTTGGAGATTAAAGGGGCTCCAGTTTCCTATCAGGAAGTCAAAAGCTATAAATCTCACTTTATAAGCTTATTTATTGGAAAAGCTTCTGAGGATATCGCTGAGGTAGGGCCAGGCACTGGAGTTAGCTATGCTGGACTTTTAGAGTCCCTTAGTAAGGGACCAAACTCACTAATAACTTGAGTTTCATTTTGCCTGCCCTGCACACACCCTTACAAAACATGAAGCAATCAACTCCCTCAAAAAACACAGGCTGCATTTTTAACATCAAGGCATGCAGGAGTTTCTACAGCCCTGCCACCATGCCTACAATGCAGCCATGAGGATAAGAAGCATTAGCTGGATTTGTGCAGGTAGGACTCTAGGGCCAAGGTTTGGTGACCAGATATGAAGGGCGAAGAGGAGCCTCTCCCTCAGAGGCAATAGCCATTAGTTGCTGTGATGCCCCCACCACGTTCACCTCAAAAGGAATAAAAAAAAAAACCAAACAAAACTCTATATAGTTTGACTTTCTGCCTTTCCATGCTTTCCCTAGAGAATGAAAGTTATGCACAAAGGAAAAAAGTTTGCTTTATTAGACTGACCTTCTACCAAAGATGTCAACAATGTCACATTTGCAGCTTTCCTTCTACCAGCAGGAAGATTCAAGCCAATTTTATCCAGTTTTTCCCTTAATGATCTGCCACCATTTTTAGATTTTGCTCTAAAATTAAAGAGAAAAGGAATGCTTTGTTTATCTTCTTTTAAAGATGAAAAATTCCAGTTACTGACACTCAATAGAAAAAAATAAACAACAAAAAAACCCCCCACCCCACTCACAAACAACACACCACACCACAATAAAAGCACAACACAACAACAATAAAACAAAACCAACCAGGCTCTTTTCAAGTGACCTATTTTTAAAATGCTCTACTACAAAACCAGCCAGGATAAAACACAACATTTTCATTTTGACCTCTGCTCCAAACTGCATCAAAACTAACAGCTGTAGAATAGTCACAAGTCCAATTAAGTGCATGCAGAAAATGAGATGTGAAGTGTCCCTGTAATGGTTAAGACTATGAGATTTAATCTAAAAATCATTCCGTGCAGAAACACAGGAATTAGAAAGCTCCACGAGCTGTTTTCAAAACAGAAATCCAACTTTAAACAGAGAACAAGAATTGCTGTCAGAGCTGCGAATGGCACTTCTGCAGAAGTTGCAAAAAGTGCAAGGAAGTTTTATTTCCAAAGCCTATTAGGATGCAGTGTTGTTTGGCTACTTAAAAGTCAGAAATCTGCTAAAAGGTTTTCTTAGCTCCTTGCTGTGCTGATTTGGCTGCTCATACACAGAGCACAGGGGGAAAAAAGAAAACTCACAAACAACAGACACGATGGGGTGGTGGTAAGGGTAGTCACAGCCTACCTTCTGAGCACTCCTCCCAGCAGAGAGGCATTTAGACACTCAGGAGGCGAGAGCCGCCTCTGCACCTCTGCCACTGTCACTTTGTACTTCGACGTGGAGCTCAGGAGGGATAGTCTCCCCGGAACCGAGCAGAATACTTCATTGGGGTTTATGACCACACCAATTAATCCATCCTTTTGGCAGGGGAGACTCAGAGCATTGTTCTTCGTTAAGGAAATGGGACCTATGGGAGGAGGGAAAGCAGGTATTTTATAAAAGGGAAAAATAAAGTGGCAAGTGAATTTTCTTAAAAAAAAAAGAAACGAAAAGAAAAAAGGCATCCAAGAGAAGGGATTTCATTTTGCATTAAACACTAACATCCCTGACCCCCATTCCCAGCACCTATCTGTTACACCGGGCTTGGCTAGAGCCAAAAGGTTCCAAATAACTGCTCCTGAACAGATGTATTTTCCCACACTAAATTTCAAGGATCTGGCAAACTCAACAAATACTTTTTAAAGACTCACAAGGAACGCATCTCTGAAGCGGTGTGCTGTGAGTTAACAAATCCAGGCTTATAAAAAGCCCAATACAACTACAGACTTCAAATTAGCATCCTTCAGCTACTGCCAAGAACTCTTTCTGAGCCGGGGCAGCGGGGGAAGGCTCCCAGCTCCTGCTGGGGTTCCTCTTCCATTTCACATACATGCAGATTTAAGAAACCGCCATGGGATTTAATCTCAGCAAATTCCTAACAGAGAGTACAACAGGAAAGGATGTAACCCAGAACTGAAAATAAAGTTAGTGGCTTCACCCTTTAGGTGAATGGGGACGACAGAAGCTTTACGAGGAGCAAATCACAGCTTCAGCTTTTCCATCCCTGTGTGAATCCACCCAGTTAACCCCCTACTGGAGTGCTGCTGGCTCCCAGCACCGATTGGAAAGGGTTAAAAAGCCGAGGTTGGTCCTACTCCCCGAGGGGGGAAAATTTTTCAGTGGTGCATCTGACAGCGAAATTACTCTCCCATGAGCTAAAGGCAGCAATCAGTGTCTGACAAACACTTCTGCTTTTCCTCAGCAAGGTATTTGTTTGAAGTCTTCAGAGGAAACTTCCACTTTTTTTTTTAAAGCACAAATTTGTTTAAAAACAAAAGCAGGGGAAAAAAGCCCAAAACTCTTAAATTACTGTAAATTAAGTCAATACGTCTTTCTCCTCCCTTAAAACTTCAGCTACAAAACCATTTCAAGTCAAGCAGACATGCCAGCGAGCTCATTCCCTTCAACTCTTGTAAACAAGTTGAAAGGGGAAAGAAAAAAAAAAAAAAACCAAAAACAACCCAAACAAAAAAGCACAATTAAAAAAAAATACCGAACTGTCTTTCAGTGCTAGCAACAACAAAAACAAATCAGAAAATCCCAAACTAAAACCAAGCTCTATGTTACTTTACACATATGTATTCCAGGGCAGCATTAAATGCTGTCCCAGATCCTGGTTTCCTTTGAAGCTACACACAGGAGCATTTTTTTGTGGCAGGGACAGTCGGTGTCCCCCGGAGAAGTCTCACACCTCTGTCCAGCCCCAGGGGTTTGTCCTCGCCGTCACCTTCCCTCCGATGGCGTTAGAAAATCCCGTAATAATCCCTCCCGCCCTCCCGATCCCGAAGGGTCTGTATTTTAAGAGATAATAAGGCGTCAATTCGCCGGTGCGTCATCAAACTGTAACTATTGACAAGGGAAAGTAAACTGCAGTGCCACCTTACTGACCTTTTCTAATGACTGTCTGGTCATGCATTAATAAGTGTTGATCTTCCACATTCTGGAAAGAGAAAGGGGAGAAAGTTTCGCACCTTGAAAAGCTGAGAACGAGCCGGGGTGGTTTTGGGAACCTCTCCCCCTTCCCGCGCATCCGCATATTAAGGGTAGAACGGCAGAAAAGGTAGGTTTCTACGGAGGGGCATGGGACAAGTAAAGCCTGGATGCGGGACGAAGGGGACGGTGCCCCTTTCCCCACCGGAGCGCCCGCGCGTCCGGGCAGAGCCCATCTCCCACCGTGCGGAGAACGGCGCCGGTCCGGGGACCTAACTTACCTGCACCTCCTCCATCTGGTGGGCCATGTCGTGCAGGCCCAGGTTATCGGCCAGCGCTGAGGCGTCCAGCCCATGCCCGTGGGGCAGAAGGAGCTCGGAGCGTCGGTACGTTTCCCTGCGGCCGGCGGCCGAGCCGCTTTCCAAAGCGGAGAGGTGGGGCACGAGGCCGGGGCGGCCGTGGGGGGCGAGACCGGCCGGGTCCTGGCTCTGCCGGTTGGGCCAAGCGCTCTGCTGCTGGCTGGGGGGTGGCGGCGGAGGCTGGTGCAGCGGGTTGATGGAAAATGGGTCTCCAAGGTGGGAGTAGGGGTCGCTGGACTGTGAGTAAGGCAGAGGCTGGTACGGCGGGGGAAAGTAGGGAGGCTGGAAGTCGGAGGCGCCCGAGTGAGAGAGCGGAGGAGCCGGACTGTACAGGTGCTGGCTGACCGCCGAGAGGTGCGGGAGCCGGGGGTTCCCGTTGCTGGTTCCATCGTGCCGGTCCTGGAAAGCACAGAGGGGTGGGGGAGAAGGGAGGCAGCAGTCAGCGGGGGCTGGTCTAGCAGTGACGGCAGCCCAGAGTCTGCGGGAGGCATCGGGCGCAGCTGAGCCTCCTGGGGCTGCGGGAGGTAGCACTGAGAGTGAAGAGGAGAGCCACCCTGTTCCTGCCCGGAGAGGCTTCGCTTTTAAGGCACTTCGAGCAAGAATTCAGCCCTGCTCAGGGAAGTGGTGCCAAAGCAGTTCTTAATGCCCTCCTCGTCACTACAACAGACTAACCCTCACGCTTGTGTAAATCATTGGAAGAATCATTAATTTGCAAATGCAACCAGGGGACGCAGCCTCATTTCCGCTGCGATGTCCCGGCTGGGGAAAAGACTCTTGAGGCCGAGAGTTGCTGATCTACTGCTCTTGGAGAGAAGGGCCGTGACCAAAGCAAGACAGATGTCCTGCTCGCTCTGCAGGCCTCGGGAGCCGTTCGGGACGAGCACAGCTCTCTCCCTACGACGGCAGCGAAGGACCGTGTTCATCCCGCCAGCCGTCTTGTCTGCTTCTCCCCCGATTTCAGATCTCACCAGTCAAAGCTTAAATGTCTACATCGAGCTGATCCAGGGATTTAGCAGCTTCAGGCTTCACGGTCATTAAAATAACAGGGCTAGTTAATATGAGGTGAATGGGGTCCCAATGGAGCGTGAAGCGGGAACTGCAACTAATCTGTAGGAGCCGAGCAGGCGAACCGCGACCAGTGGAGCCGGGGGAGGGGACACCGGGGAAGCAGCCGCTTTCGGAGACATCAAAGCCGGGGAGCACCTCACAGAGAGTGGGAGCCGGTCCCGCGGAGAGGGGAAACGCAGGGAGTAAGGGCAACCGAGACTGACGGCTCATCCGCATCTCCTGACCCTGTCCCGCCCAGAGCGGTCCGGCAGGCTGTGGCGCTGCACCCTTCTGCCCCGACCCCGACTGTCGTTGTTCCTACCCCGCTCCCTCACAGTGCTTCTCCAGAGCGTGGGTAGGGGACGAGGGATGCCAAATAGTTTCTCTCAGCCGGGGTGTTCACCCCACTTAATATAAAAGCTTAAAAATACTCGGGGGGGAGGGGAAGAAAATTAAAAGAAAAAATTGCTCCT
>VWZE01014361.1:2647843-2854074 GCA_013396675.1 Eubucco bourcierii | reverse complement strand
CCCCTCCCCGCTTCTCACCTCGCAGTCCTCTTCATATTTGACATTATCTGCTAGTTTCCACAACATGGCGTCCAGCGTCCAAACCAGGTGTGTGGTGCCGAAAACAAACGAGACCTCAGCCCCCCCCCCACGGGCGGTAAATCCACGTCGGCGCTGGGGAAGAGGAGCGGCCCCCCGGACGGAGCTCAGTTGGCAGGCATGAAGGCAGATGACAGACTAACCCTCCGCGCTTATGGTCACTCGGGTTTTTTTCCCTGCCCAGACGCCCTTAATGGCAATAGGATTATCATAACTCCTCCCCAGGGATGGCCTGGGAGCCGCGGCCGCCAGCCACTCAGGAGGGAGCGCGCAGTCTCAAGCCACTCCTTCCGCGCTCTGCTCCGCGTTCGCGGAGAGCTGGGGAAGCAGCGCAAAACCAGACCCCACCTCAGCCCCTGCGCAGCGCTCAGGGGGCGGGGGGGGACGACACAGTCCTGGCCCCTAGGGAAGGATCATGAGTGGGCATCGGGGGTGATACATTGCAAAGTTGCCTCCAACAACCCTCCCCCTCTACGAGCTGGATGTTTTTGGGAGTACGAAGAGGAGTGTCGGGTCTTTTACGCGCACACACACGTGGAAGGACTTTGCTAAACCCCGCATGGTGGGCCCAGCCCAATGCCCCCGTGCTCGGTGGGGCCGGCGGCTTCTGGACGAAATAAACTCAGAAAAGCAAGAAAGTTGCAAAAGCGAGAAAGTCGGAGCGCCAGCCTGGGCTCGATTTGCTTAATTGTCAGGAGTCTGAATTACTGATAACAACTTGTAAGCTACCGATGCTGAAGGTATAATTTACTTAATTATCCGACAAGATTATTGCAGTTGTGCTGAATCCCTAGTAGGTAAAGCAGCACTGATTCAGCGTCCCCGATTCGGGGCTGGGTGCATTGAGCCACTGTTTTTTTACATAATTATTTTTATTGGTTCAATTTCTTTAACGAAAATCCCGCTCGTCTAATCTATTCGCGCATATCTAGGGCTGGGGATGCAGGTGGGAGGTGAGACAGGCATTTTCGGACGCCGTGAGCACACTTTCATCTAAGCCTAGAAAATACTTCCCTGTGAAATTGCTACCTTTCTGCAGCCATTTGATCTATGCAGTTATATGTGTCAGACAAAACGAACATCGTTTCAAAAGCAACGACTTCTCCCAGTGTTTTTAGGTGCATCCGGATCACCGCTCATTTACATGAGAGGAGCAAGTGTTTGTTTATTGTGACAGGGACAAAAGATGACCCTGGACAGTGCTGGCTGCGGAGATGTGGCTATCTCAGTGCCCGGGGACGAGCCACCCGAGAGCTGTTATTCAAGGCCCGAGGTAGACCCACGTCAAGAGATTTAAACGCGTTCACGTTTCCCTCTTTTGTAATATTTTGGTTTGGTTTGGTTTTTTTTTTTTCTCTAAGGATTGGGAAAGAAAAATAACTGTAATAATTTAAAGTAAAACAGTAACACCTAAAAAAACCCCCTCTTTCAGATTAAACGAATGACCTAAAAATAAAACTGAAAAGGACAGGGGGTTGTGTGTGTATGCTAGAAGTAACTGTTGGAGGTGTTATCTGCCTTATCTAGCACGCAGGTGCTGATTTGCAGCAGTTGCATTAAGCCCATCATCATCTGGGACTCCGCATTATCATTTTTGGTGGAGTCTCTATTTATGTTTTGTTAAACGAGGGTGTTTTTCTTCCAGGGATGTTTCTTTGAAATGCAGTTCGCGACGATTATTAGCGAGTGTGCTTGCGCTGCTCCTGGCGTCATTAAGACTGGGAATCTAAATAATAAAAGACAGGGGGAGCTTAAAGTTCATTTGTATTAAAGGGACAAGATGGATTTAGAAAGAAACGAGGAAGGCAACCGTCGAGCTTCCCGGGTTTGGGCTCTTCCTTCCAAAGAGACTCTGTACTGTAGCATCGTTGGTCATTTTTGTCAAAACCTCAGAAGATAGATTTTCTTTCTGCTCAGTAACGTCACACTGAGAAGTGACCGTGATTTTCTCACTTTAGTGCTGTCAAGGTCTGAACACCTTCGGTTTGTTTCTCTTAGTAGCCAAAATCACGAAGATGCATTAACTTTATTATTTGTTGTGCATAAACAATATTTATAAATAAAAGTGTAGAAGAGGGTAGAGTTTAGAAGAAATTACCTGAATAAGGAGAGCGAAACAACCGCTTGGCTTCCTACAAAACACGCCAAGAAAGCACAGACTGAACGCGAGGAAGTTTCAGACAAACTTTCCCGTACATCCACTTAGCTTCTCGGTCTCTGCCGGCAAAAGCGGCAGCTGCCAGGGACCGGCACGGGGGTCCGGGCCCCGCGGGGAGCACAGCTTGGGACGGGACCCTCTGAGTCTGGCGGCTACCGTCGCCGCGCAGGTGTTATCGCCGCCCTGGTGCTTCTGCCGATGGATGCTTTGGTTCAGTGAACGGCTCGCTGTCTGGGCAGCTCAGCCCTTTTCTAGATTGGCGGGGAGTGGAGGGGTGTATAGTGGGGAGGGAAGGGAAGTGCTTTTTAAGCGGCTCCTGCCCGAAGAGCGACTTTCCGCAATGCTCTGCGTTCATACGCAAGCCAGCTGCGGGCGGGCCGGGGCACCGGCGACAGCATCCGACAGCACCCGGCAGCAGCCCGGCCGCGCCCTCCTGCCCTGCGCCGGCAAAACTCTCTGTTTCCAGGGAACCTCCGGGCACAGGCAGCGGGGGCTGCTTCAAGTACTCTCTGGACACTCCCTTCGACACATGGCTCAAGAGCCACCAGGAGGCTCCTGACAGGTGGCAGCGCTATTTTCATATTAAAAAAAAACCAACCAAACAAACAAAAAAAACCAAACCAAAACAAAAAACACACACAAGAAAAACCAACAAACAAACAAAAAATCCAACAAACCAAAAAAACCAACAAACTAACTTGGTGCTTTTACTTTGGGGACATCTTGCTTCCTGGGGCGTGCTCCCCCTGCACAGCTCCTTTATTTACGAGGATGCCGTTTCCCATGGGGGACCATAAAGCACCCCCAGGTGTGAACACACTCTCGGGAGGGGAGCCAGAGCCCACTGCTGACCCTCTGTCACAGTCAGTAGGTTTTCCTACTTGGCAGCAATTAAAAGAGAGCGTGGGGATGCTAATTAGTTTCATCCTTCTTCCTCTATAAATTATTTAAACGCACATACATCTGTATCATTAACGAGGCTTCAGTAACCTGTACGGGTTATCGCCTCTGTTTCTGTAGCGCTTTACAACAGGAGCTGCTGCCCCGCGGCTCAGGACGGCTCGTCGCCTAACTCCCACTCCGATTCCGCAGGGAGGGGCAGAAAGCGGGAGATGTGTGTGTGTTCCTCTCCCCCGCTCCAGACCACCCCACGCAAAGGAGCCCTCCCGGAGTCCCACAGACAATCCCACCCCACCCCCCCAAGGCAAAGAGCTGCTCCCGCCCTGGCCGGGCTGCAGAGCGGTTCTCTTTCAGGCGGGACGGCCCCTGGAGGATTGTTGGCCCCGAGGAGGCCGGGACAGGCGCAAGGATACGTACTTGCCAGTCGGTCCTACCCGGCAGAGCCATGGGGCTTGTGGTGCGCCCGTGCCGGAGCCGCGGGCACCTGGGCGAGAAGCAAGGCGCTTGCGCACCAATCCGCCACCCTAGCCTGTCCTCCCCCTTCCCAAACCCTGGTCCCGGTAGCACCCCTGTCCCGTGCGTTCCGCAGACCCCGAAGGAGGACGGAAAGACCCGGGTTTTGCTGCCTATGCCTGCCGCGCACGGTGGTCCATCGCTGCTGGAAGGGTCCCACTGAGTCGCGGCATAGCCGGGACATTTTAAGTTGGTCTTTTCTCTCTCTCTTTTTATCCTAATATCTGTCGTTTCTTGTCCTTTTACAGAGCCCCGGAAATGGGAGTTATGTGTGCTCCTCCATAGCTGCTCGCACCGGGAGCATCCCTGATGACCAGGAGCCTCTTCACCTTCCGTGCGTACCCAAGGGACAGCAGTTGCCACTCGGAAGGAGTCGGCTCTATTGCACCGCCCCAGCGGTGGCGCAGGCTGCCGCCACTTCCCCGAGGCTCTCGCTGCTCAAGGAAGCTGACACGGTGGGGCTCCAGCAGAGCTCTGGGTGCCCATACCGGTACTACAGTAGTATGTGAGGTGTGGCGAGGGAGCCGGAGCCTCGTCGGGGGCTGTGAGTGTGCCATTCCCAGCCCTGTGGCCCCCACTGCCGCGGCCTTGCAGCTTGCCCCCCAGTAGAGAAAGCCCACGGGGAGCGGAGGAGGAAGCGCCGCCGAGCGCTCAGCACTTGCTCAGCTTCCAGTCCCTGCTTCTGCAGAAGGTGAGAAGAAAGCGTGCCCACACCGCGGTTATTTTTTTCCCCAACCTATTAATTTGCTTAATAAACACGATTCCAGCTATGTTTTTCTTCCTGCTCCTTCTCTATGCAGCTGGAGGAGCACAGTCCCCTGGCCATAGCGTGCTGTGAGCCTGCAGCAGAGAGGATGTGTTTAGCAATTCATGGGCAGAAGTGACAGACTGACACCAGGCACTTTCGGGCCCTAGGTTAGATGCTATGTGGCATATGGCAGAGGTTCAGCAGCGATGCACAGCTGCCTCGGGCTCCTGCAAAGCTGTTTCTCCGGCTTTTGTACACAAGTTTTGTCGAGCTGGATGGTTTGTGGAAGGAGACGGATACCTGTGAGGGAGGGAGTTCACGGGAACCTGCCTGCAGCCACAGCATAGGACAAGGAAGACCCAAATTCCTAGCCTGTCTCTGAGGCAGAGGATGACTACAAATGTGACTGCAGCTGCATTTCCCTCAGTCTCTTCATTCACAAAATAAAAGTAATTATCCCAGCCCTGTTAAAAGGTGGATTCTTATCTGGTGGGAACAAGGCAGAAGTAGGAGCCATGGTCCTCAAGACCTTTTGCATCTCTGGGTAGTGATCCTGAGGCTCTGACATTTGTCTGCAATAGTGTGATTACTCCATTTTGGAGAGACGCTATGATTTTTTTTTTCCTTTTTTTCTTTTTAATTTAAATTTCTGCCTAATGCCACCGAACTGATTGCTGTTAGCCAGAGTGTTGCTCCAAAGAATTGCATTGGTGGTCCCTGCTGGTCCCTGCGTAAGTGAACTCGGTTCATTAGAGTAGGAAATAGACTCCATAAAAAAACAAACAAAACACAAAAAACAAAAACCAAAAAACAAAACACCAAACAAAACCCCCAAACAAACAAAAAAAACCCCAACGAAACTAGCATATCAAAAAAACTCCAACCTACTCCAAAAACAACAACAACAAAACCCAAAACACAAAGAAAACCCCCAAAGCTAAAACCAGTCAAAACACCACAATGTTAAATCAGGATTCATATACTTAGTTTGGCTATTTTTCTGAAAACAACCCCATACAGGCTCTTGGCACAATATACCTAACTATTACCTTTAAATAAAGTCTTTGTGGACCTTACATTCTTACAGGTAACTCCTAATACCGTGTGTGTGTGTGTGTGTGTGTGTGTGTGTGTGGCTGGGGGGGGGGAGGGGATGGGCTAAGCCCCAGTACCAAAAAAGGAAAGAAGACCATAGCAGAAAAGTATTTCAACTTGAGACATAGCAAGGATCTAAAAGACATTCCTCAGCCCAGTTTAGGCTGTAGCTAATAGAACTCCTCTGATGTGACACATACACAAGTTTAACATCTTAGTAAATAAACTACTTAAAGGCTTTCAAAGGGGATTTTGAGCACAACATCCAGAAGCTCAGCGAGATGCAGACAGTACCTGTACAGTAGGCATGGAATTTACAGAACAGCCAGATGCCTTATTTCTAGTTACCTTTCACTCTTCAGTCATCTTACAGTCAGTAAGCTGACCTCAGTGTCAGGGAAATGAGTCATGCGAGTTGGAGCTAAGGATTGTCCCTGTAGGCAATTTAAATAAAGACAACAAATGCAGTTACTCCTACTTCCACAGTCCAGTTTCTTGAAAACACCTAATCCCTCTAAATTGCCTGTCTTCCCTAGAGTCCTTCATCAAAGCTTGGCTGGACAAAATCTGAAATGTATCATGTACGGAGGAAAAGTGTGGAGGGACAAAAAAATGTAGAGAAAAATACAAAACTCCTATCATCTTTGGCCTTTTAATCACTTAGCATCAAAGAGGATAGGGATACTCTCTTCCCTCCTATGTCTCATTAACAGATGACCACAAGTGTTTGCCTGGTTATAGTGCACTGGAAAATACAGAGGGTTTGGTGGCACCACGTACCCTCCTTTGTGGTGTTTCTCCATTTCTGATACACTGGTGAGCTACCAGTTACATCACCTGGCAAGATGAAGCAGAACTGTGTAGGGTGAAAAAAACTGAACTGCTGGTAAAAATTACATCTATCAAACCTCTACGCTTAATGCACTCTGTCATTTATAATCACACTAATACGGCACCAGTGAATGTCTGTCAGAATTATAAAATATCAGGTGCCAGCAAATACCTTCAAATTCTTCCAAACCTGCTCCAAGCTGTACTCTCAAGGACTTGATTTTGCAGGTGTGTCTGCACAGACGAGCATCCGTGATGGTGCTATATGGTTATTGTGGCAAATACATAGAGGCTGAAGTTTGGGCTGTTGTTTTTTTACAGCTTACCTTTTTTTTTTTTTTTTTCCATGTGAAATTATTTGCAGAACTTCATGCAGTGCTACTGCTACAAAGGCACATAGGACATACTCTGAGGTGTAAAAATACACACTACCTAGAAACTTCTTATCCATGTTCAGCTAGTTGCATGAATACTGCAGAAGCACAGAGATTTGAGATGTCCAGATGTTTGGGTTTTTTTACCCACGATAAAAACCTTCACTCTGGTACTCAATAATAAACTGGAGGCAATAGCATTCAGGGTCCTTCAGTTCAAATTTGAATTCAGGCAGCCTTTCAGGCAACTTCACTTTTGGGCTTCCAGCTTGACATCCATGATCCTCCAAGTTTTCCTGTCATTGCTGTTATTAACATGGTTTTGTCTGATCCCAGACTTTCTCTCTGCCTGTGCTACTTCTCTACTTGCTGGAGCAGTGAAATGTTTTCAGTGCATATCAGCCCAGAGAAGTTTAAGTGGTGTTACAAAGGTCTTTGCTGGATTTCCAATTTCTGACATGGTTGCTTCAAGGAAGAACTCAGAGTTCCTGTTTCATGAGATTTAAGAACCATGGTCTAGACACTATCGGGCAACACAGTTCAACCAGATTTAAATCTCCTATGCTAGTGTAGAAGTATGCCACTGGAGAGCACTAAATCTGTATAAAATCACTCTACCAACACAGATAAATTAAAAAAGAGGCTGATGTTAACTTGGTACCAGTAGTCTTATGCTGCATAAGATGTCTTTTACCCTCATCGTTGTAGTTAGATGTGCTCCCTCATCCTGCCACCAAAACAAATTTACAAAAATGGTGATTCCAAAGCTACCCCTAACCATGTGCTTTGACTTCCTCAGCAGAAAGACAACCTTGAGCCCATGCCCGATCCAGATTAAATTAATACTGTTAGATGACGTTGTGGTTCAGAGAGCTAAGACTAAAGACTCTAAGAGCACAGCCTTGGACAGCCCAGGAGAGGATGTGAGCAGAGCTGTTCTCTCTCTGGGTGCTGGGGTTCGGTGATAGGGAGCTGTAGTGTATGGGTCTGTCGAGGAACAAGAGGGAATTTGGAAGGAAGGGAAGACAGTTCTTACAAGTGAGTCATATCAGTGCAAGATGCGTGGTAGCCTTTGAAAGTCAGCCCTGATGCTGAGAGGAGAGGAATGAGGCCACCACTTCCTTGTGCTGGGCTGCATTAGAATCAAAAACAATCACAGCAGTGAAACAAAACCAGCTCAGCTGAACAGATGCAAATCCAGCAGCAGACATGGGCTCAAACCAGGACATGCTGCACCCATGCAAATTACAGGTAACCCCAGAGCGTGCTGCGTCCACACTGAGGGTGTGTGCTGGTGCTCTGCCAGAACGGCCTCAGCTTCAGCTGGGTCCAGGCTGTCCAACAGTGCTTGCCCTCGGGGTGGGTGGGTGGTGGAACCTGGCAAGCTGCGCCATGCCGGCACTGTGAGGCTCTCTCACAACTGCCCTCACTGAGTGCCAGCTCCATCTCTCCTTGGAGGCTTTGCCCATACAGCTACCGCAAAGCTGCAGAGGGAAGACTAGCTAGCCTGAGGGGAGATTTGCTGGTACAGCTAAACCGATAAAGCACTCCTCTTGTGTAAACACAGAGTACACCAGCTAAAGTGCTCTTCTGTCAGCATAGCTTAACCCAGCGCAGTTTTGCCAAAGGAATCCTTGCTTGTGTTTCAGCGAGACTGTAAATCTGTTGCAGAGTGGTTAGCAGCTGCGTGGAGCAACAGCACCGCAAACAGCACGAATCTCTTTGGCAGTTCAAGTTTGTTCCTAGGTTTCTAAGACACAGTGTTCTTCTGTGGAGGGGCAAGTATCATCTGCTCTTCTCCAGACAGCATATAAAGCCAGCAGAGCTGCCACAGTGGCCAGTGAAATGTAGCCATGAAGTCATGGATCCCCAGATCCCCAGTGCCCTGGGATCATCCAGGCTCATTGTCCATGCTCAGGGCACCAGTTGTCACTTAATGCTTGTGGCTTGTTCCAGCAAAGAAAGCTAAACCTCATCAGGACCACAGTGCCTTCTGGAGCCCAAATCCGGCCCTGCTTAGTAATAGCAGCATGTAAATAGTAATATGGAGGCTTTGCAATGAATGGGAGAAGGGATTAGTTCACACTTCTGCTGCCACAGCTCTTGGACAGTGGTGGGTACCTGGGAGACTGGGCAAGAGAGCCCAGTCTGTTGACTTGCCTGTATAAATCTGTTAGCACTAGCTGGGGAGGGAAAGGGTCTGAGTATCTGCCTTTTTAACTTCTGAGCCCTCCCTTCCTAAGCCGTGCTTCAGTTTCTCTGGAGACTATGTTGTGCCCAGGAGCCTGGTGAGTAGTGAGGACAGCATCTGCAGACAAGTAGGAGAGAATTTACATTTTCAGCAGTCTCAGACCATTTGAATGTCTGCCACATTCTGCTGGTCTTCACCAGCTCTGCTTTACCTGTGCGCTTAAACAGCACATCTTCCTGTCCTAAAATTGTGGGGCCTCAGTATTTCCTTGTTTATATTGGGGAAGCAGGAAAAGGGGAAATGTAAAGGATACCTGTGAGCTACAAACATCTTAACCTTGCCCTGCCCCTGCCCCAAGCTGACCAGATGTGATCCGGGAGCTGCAGAAACCCTTCCAGCACCTGAGGTTTCAGTTCCTGACTGGAGCAGGCACGCCGGCTCCAGCAGAGCAATGGCTGGTAGCCTCCCAAACCTGCTGACACATCCAGACAGCTCAGAGCAGGCACAGAGAGCACTCTGGTCTCTGCAGACATGCCCAAAGGGATCGTGCTCAAAGATGCTCATCATCTTTGTGACAGAAAAGAGGTGATGCTGGTTCTGCATCAGAAGACCACAGCCTCATCTCATCCTTTGGACACAGGAAGTCCTTGGACAGAGGCTGAGGGGCTGTATCACCCTGTTCAAGCTCTGCAAAGTGGGTTGTGGCACTCACACACAAATCTCATCAGCAGTATGGGACCATGCCACAGACCTTTAGGCTCCAGTCTCAGGACAGTCTATCTGAAGCTTGCAATTGATGCTCCTTGTAATTTTACCAGAGCTGGTGCCATTGCAAATACCATTCTTATCTACCTAAGTACAGATCCTCTCTTGAATTGTTAACAATGTCATGTAGCAATTTGTTACATAAGCTCATTAAGTTTTTTAATGTATCTATGTTAATAGGGATGTAAACATGGAAATCTTAATTTCAAACCTGTTTCTGAAAGCATTAGCTGGAAAACTCATCTGAGAAAAAAGCAAACATGACCCAGGTATTTATTCAGGGTTTAGATATCACTCTGATGGACAGAGCAGGAATGGGGATGTCAGGATGCTGGAGTTACAATCCTCACCCTTGAAAAACACTTCAGTCTCTTTATACTGTTATTCCTGTCCTTAGCCACACTACAGTGACAGACTGCTTTTCTTTCTACTATTTTTTCCTCTTATTGCAGGTGCACAATTAACATAGATAAAAGGACTCTGGTCCTCCAAAGGAAATGATGGAACTTGACTGCAGCCCAAGTATCACCCCAAAATGAATTAAAATGGCAAAATGCATTAAACAAGGGTTAAGCTGCAATTAATCCATAATAATTTTCTTCATCATGTATAATAGCAAAGGCTTTTCCAGTGTATTCACATTTAGCTTGACCCTGGCATTGTAACATGGGAGAACACTTAAACATTTCATGATCCTACCCTGAAAGGAACAGGCCAGTTATGGAGCTCTTAGACCAGGCTCATCTGCTTGGCTCCCTCCGCCATAGCTTCCCCAGGAGCACCTGCACAAGCTGTACTCATTGCATGGGCATGTAAGATGCACTTACTGTGCCATCCCCACATGGCACTCAGTGCCTGCAGATGGAAGTTAACGTTAAGTTACAATGGTATGAAGATAGCTGTTCCATATTAATTCTCTGCATTAACACTGCTGCCAGAAGATGCCAAATCCAGCCTGAAGGCATCTGGGTGCCAGATGAGCGATTCTATGTCCACACTGAAGCAAATTCCCTCTGTTGGTTCAATGTCATGATATTTTTAAATAGGTGAATTGTTTGGGGCAGTGGCGACATGCACACTGGAGCAGGCAAAGCATCATGCTGGTGTATGTGCCACGCCATGTGCTCCAAGCTCAGCAGAGATAGATCTGTTCTTGCACTCCTGACATTTATCATATGTGTGATGTGATGCTGGACAAAGTGTCTGGATTTGCTTGTAGTTAATGTGGTCTTAGGCTGCTCTTCTGCAGGCAGTTGCACCAACACAGCTCACCAGTGTCAAAAACAGAGCGAGGCCTGTTCTGTTTCATCTCACTCATCTTGTTTTGGGCTCCCAGTACCAAAATTCAGCTCCTGGAACTTGCTGGACCCTTCTACACACTGCTTGTGTTGTATCAATTTTCTTCTATCTTAGTGACATAAAGTGGCCCATGAAAAACTGCCATGGAGATGGAACACCAGCAGCCATCTCCAGCCTTCAAGCTCTCATACTGCATAGCAGTTTCTGCACAGCTTTTCCATGTCTGTCATTAAAATGCATTTTCTATCTGACCAAGGCAATGGAGAAAGGAAGGAGGCTGTTTCTAAAATCCAGCTTTTTAAACAAACCTTTCAATGTGCCACAAACACTGTAAAACCCTTCAGAAAAGGAATGTTCCTCATGAAAAAATATGTATTTTTACATACCTAGGGCACATCATTGGTGGCAGATTGTCAGTAGATAGATGAGGGTGGGTGAAGGACTGTGAATTGCTCCTGCCCTCTCAAAGCTTCTGCCAGGCCAAGAAGACACCTCGGCTCAGCTCCTTCTGCTGTTAATACAAGTGGAAGATTCATTGTTTGAGGGCAGCCCCAGTAACCAAGGAGGAATGGGCTGCTGTGAGCACATTTTCAGCTTTTATAGGCTCTTTCTGACACCGTGGCAATGGTTGGAAATACCTGACCTTAAAGCCAGCCACTTACAGTCACTGTATTCGAGAAAAAAAATGTCTTTTGGGTGTCAGTGGGACTTGAGGCTCCAGTGCAGAGCTGGAGCCTGCCACAGCAGCCTGCACCTCTGCTACTCACTGCAGGCTTTCACATGCAGATGTTGCCAAGTGCTCTGCAGCCCCCACCCCTCGGAATGGCCATCGTGTCTCATTGGCATCGATTGTGAAATATTTCGAGTTGTTAATTAGGCAATAATGACCAACGGGAAGGGCATTTCCTGGCTGTTTACTGGAGGCTCCTGACCTCGAGGTCAGTATCAGTTACCCAGGAATTATTAAAGCACGAAGGAGGAAAACGCGGCCAGAAGAACAAACTCTCACCTTCCAAGGTGGCCAGCGCAGCAGGGGAAGGGCAGGGCTCGGAACCTCACCTGCACCCAGCCCAGGCTGCAGCTCCCTGAGGTGTTCTGCTCTCTGCTCCTCTTTTCAACTTACTTTCGTTTCCCAATTAATCTATGTGCCCGTGAAGAAATGGGACATTAAATATTCAAGGATTATCTTTTTTCTTTTTAATACGGCTAAAATGTGAAGACACGATTAGCAATAACCTAGGCTCCTGCTGGGCCTGTGTGTGCTAATCCCTGCCCACTTGTAAAGGAAGATTTACGCCTACTCTTCTGGTTTAAAATTGGGACCTTTCTCCCATTTCAGCCCTGCTCTCCCTTACAGGTGGCTGCATTTCAGTACAATGGCTTCTCCAGGTTAATTAAACTAATGTGAATTACAGTATTTCCTAAGGAGTGACCATATGAAACCCTGTGTTTGTGTTTCTACAGAGCAAAGCGCTGTGCTGCAAACTCCCTCTGGTCAGAGGGCTGTCAGCAATTCAGGAACCTCTTCAGTTTGGCCCTGGGCCAGAACTCGCAGGCCAGGTCTGAAGGACAAGTAGCAACAAAAAATAATATCCCCATGCCCTACTTATCCACACAGAGTCTGGCAAATGAACACCACTCCAAATACACTTAGAAGCAAATGAAGAGCCAGAAGGGAGCAAAGAACCGGTCAAACTGACCTGGGGTGGGAACCCCTCTCCTTCCTTTGGCAGGAGGATGCGGTTGCTGCCTGGGTGGTGGCTCAGTCACCTGTATTGATATCTGAGTCACAGGCTCATATAAAGGCAAAGAAAGGATCAGAAGCCTGCAGCTGGAGGACTTCCTTCTGACCTCCAAATCCTGCATGTATTTCTTCAGACTTCTCTAGGCAAATCCCCTTATGACTACCTTGGTAAATTCAGACAGAAAAAATGGGAGAAATAAGTATAGGCAATGACAATGTGTGCAGCTGTTAAAGGCACAGCTGCTGCGGTTCTTTGCTCACGTATGGAGTAGTCCAGAAAGCTTTGCCAATTCCTGAGGACCTCCGAGGGTGACAGCTGTGAGACATCTTCAGATGGTAGCAGTAAGTGGTCATACACTGGCTATTGAGGACTAGATAGGATGGTTTAAATTCACATCCTTAACCCAAGGTGGTTTTCATGGTCAAGATTAGCTTTTGCCTAAAGAAACAGTGGCAAGATAATAATATAGAGGAAATCATCAAGTTCAAAGCTTTGGATGTTCAGCCATTTTGGGAAAAAAAGCAATATATTACTTAAAAGCTCAGAGTGACGTTTGCAGGCTTCTTTTGTTACCCTGTCCTTGCCGGATCAGCAGTTAAGGATTACTGCACCCTGCTAGAAGCAGGTAGAGTTAGGCAGCACAGATACTCCATCCTCAGAAGCCATGGTGAGAAGACGACAATGCAAGGATTCTGCAGCACTGCCAGCTTTGGCCTGCAGCTTTAGCCACAACATTTCTGGTCTTTACCCGTGCTCCCAAACCAAGCTGCAATTGTGGATAAAGGAAGAGATATGAATACAGAGGAAGGTTCACCTCCATTACAAAATAAGTGGATTAGCGCTGGGTACCACAGCAGTGGTGAACAAGTGGACATCTCTCCTTAGAGCATTTCCCATCAACCGATAGCCAAACCCAGCATTGGAAAATTAATACATTCAAACAAATAGATTATTAAAAAAACAAACAAACCACCTATTCCTTTTCATCTGAGGGATGATGCTCTGAACAGCACTATTTAATATGTACCACATCCAAATGATCTGTCAGATCATCTCACGTGGATGCAGGCACGAGTCGGGCTGCTCCCTTTGCTTGCCTTCCTGTCCAGCTTCATCTCCCATTCCCAGAAAAANAAAAAAAAAAAAAAAAAAAAAAAAAAAAAGCAGGTAAGTCCTGTTATGCTGTCTAGTGAATCCTGATTATTTACTGTGATTTTTCAGGCCCATCATGACATGCTGGCCTCAGAAGTACTAGAATATGAGTAGCTCTTCTGGAACAGTTGAGCGGATCAAAATTCACGCACTTTTTTTTCCCTTAGGTGACATCATTCTCTCGGGTGGGTGCATTAGACCAGCACCACCAGCAGAATGAATGGACTTGTTATACTATGGTGCAAGAAGGTTTTCCTGTTCTTCATGAGGAGCACAAAGCCCCCTGAAACTTGTTAGGGATCACACAAAGCAGGATTTATATACAGCCTAGACTGATGTGCTAGATTCTGATTCCTTTTTAAAAACAAAATCACAAAGCGATCCACACCCAGCACAGATCAGGGGAATAAAGGCTTTTAACAGACAGTTGCAGCTTGTGAATTCTTCAAAAAATATTCTGTCCTGGCTCTACAAAAGGTTGGTGAGGAATTTACAAACGTCCTAATCCTCCTCTAATCCTTTAAAATGCCGAGCTGTGATCGCACATGCTGTTTTGTGATTATGTGTCTTCCAGGGCTTGTTTGGATACTTACTAAGAGATATCAACTCACTTTTGCCACAGAAAGCCAAAACTGCTTGATGTGTTTTTGTTGCACTTTACATTCTTCTGAAAAGAAACATCAGGTCTTCTTGGAAAGACAATCCATCCCCATCCTGTCTCATGGGACTGGCACAGCTTCTGGGAACAACCAGTTCTTCTCCATGTCCACTTTGTTGACAACATAAGCAGAGAAACACTCTTCTTGCTCTCTGCTCTCAGCTCCTTCTCTTTTGCAAGTGGGGATAGCAATGGTTCATTTAATTTTAAAACACATTTTAGGACCTACATAGAAAAAGCTCTAGAGAAAGGCACAGCATATTATTATATTGTTTGGTGGTGCCTTCAGCAAACACCTAATGGAGACTATGGCTGTTTTAAGTTGTGTGAGATACTTGTATGTGCACAGATAACCAGGGCAGAGCCGACTCTTAACTGCTCATATGTGTTTAATTAGAGCTGCATTTTTAATCCTTTTAATTTGTATCTCTTTCTTAATAACCTCAGCTTGGCAAAGGTTGAAAAGGAGTAAGTTTTCATTTGAATATTGGGTAAAACTTGCTAAGAGCAGAGCAGATTTTTTAGCAAAAAGGTTACAGCATGTTCTTTAAAGACTACAGGTAACAGTTTGGCTCCATTAAGTTCTGTAGCTAAGCCTAGGTTTGCATCCTTTGAAAATCATCTCAGAGAAGCTTAACAAACAAACACCAGGCTTACTATGGGAAGTTTACGTAAATCAGCGGAGGGTTATTTGCCCCTAATCTCAAGTCAAGTAAGATCACAGCAACATTGATTAGCTTTTGCAGCACAGTTCCAAAATCTTAATGCAATCATGCCATAAATTCATAACCAACTTTTGAGTCCTTTTTGCAATACCTGCTGATGAAAGGGAACATCTTCAGAGGGTAAAAAACCTGCAGGAATGCTCCAAGCTGAATTAGTGAAGATGATTCCAATAATCTCTAAATCTTGAATCCATAGCTAATAAAGAGAAATGAATCCATTTCTCAAGCACTTGCTGCTTTGTTTCAAAGATTTGAAACCATTTCAGAAAAACAGACCTGTCATTAAATACAGTGTAACTTTAAAAGACAGCCAGATAAAAATCAGCAAGCTTCAGTTGTAAATACTATCACGAATCTTACCCAACACACTGGTGGACCTCAGCCCCAGCCAATATCACAGGAAGACAGACCAGATTCCTCAGCTAGACAGCTTCTAGTTTAGAAGAAATGAGGCAAAGAGATCACGTAAAAGCACAGCCACTTTCAAAGTGAGCTTTCAGATGTACCCTGTGGCACAGTCTGTTTCTTGACAGTTTTGCTATGCCATCAAAATCCAACATTTTAGTGTTAAAAATATTCACGCTGGAGAATGGTCTGCGCCTTTCAGACAATAGCCATTCAAACTCCATCTAGAATACACAAATAGGTATTTGCTGGTTTCAGCATATCTAACTGACTACTAATGGAGGCCAGTTCTTATCCTGTTTAATTTTAGTGATCTCCAGACACCTTTCAGCAGATGTTAGAGATCAAAAAAATTAAAAAAAAATTTTTTTCTTTGTTATCACACAGAGGTCACTTTGAAATAGCCCATGAACCCCAAAGGCTGCTATAACTGGCTGGAAAGCACCGGTGTAGTTTGAAAAGAGGCCAAGTGTAAAAGCAATGGCTTAATTTGCACTCTGGCAAATCGCAGCATCCTTATCCTCAGGACAACTATCACACCAACAGCAGCAATGCAAGCTTACAAATAACCTCATTTTTAACTTCTGAAGATGCAAGGAGCTATCCCAGTTCACAAGCCTCAGCCCTCAGTTACTGCACTGAAGCTGTTCACCACTGCTTCACTTTTTTAGGACTCAATATGAATTAGTGTCTCAGATGCAGAAGGCTTGCTACCACTTTCAGACAGCATTGTCTCTCCTGCGAGTGCTGGTGCCTGTACTTAAATATAAAGGCATGTCTCTGCATGAAGTTTGTTGCAGCTGCTGCATATCTGCATTAAGTGATCTTCAACAGCCGTTGGTCTGCACCACTTCGATTCTGACTACTTCAATTTTGCCTTGAATTGTTGTGGCCACATAGCACTGGGATGTTTTGAAATCAATAATCAGTGCTCTGGTCAAACTTCTTGCTCAACATTGCTCCGTGTCTGTGCCGTCCGTGTTTGATGGGGTATTTCATGCTGAGTATTATATGATACTTCCCAGAAGGCATCAGACTTCTCAGACAAAATTATATAGTTTTCATAATTCCTTTTGTTTGTCCCATCACTTTTTTTTTTTTTTTTTAATATGGAGCATTTTCTGACATTGTTGAAGAAGAAGGATAATGCTTGTGATCATGAAATGCCACCACACTAGAAAAGCACGCAGAGCTCACCACACCAGAAGAGTGTTGCATTGTCTCTGTCCATCCCTTACAGAAGGATGTAGGGCTATTGATACTTGCAAACACTCAGCTTCCACTTCTACTGGAAACCAGCTAACTAATGCCACACTGAGTGGTCAGCTGTCACAGAGAAGCTTTTATCAAAGAGGTAACTCCCAGAGGGGGTTTCCACAACAAGACGTACTGCTACAATGTGGTGAGGGGCTGGGCTGACGAGCATACTTTCTTAAGAGGTAGTAGGTGGTATTACCTCATCTGATGTCCTTGATCTGGGGTGCAAAATAGTGTGTGACATCCACGGTATCTTCAAAATTACACATTTGCACATGCAGGGGTTCAGATTTATGTTCTGCCTTCCTGAGTACAGGGGTGGTGGTTTGTCTGATTCTTCTGCAGTAAAGTAGCAAAGGGTTTCACACTCTGCTTGTATGGCCTAAGGACCTGCCTATGTCCTTTCTGCTGTTCACCTTTTCCACTGTACTTCCAAGATTTGTACTGCAACCATCTACCCTTACTAGTGATACAAATTCTTTGAATACCTGTCTGCCTAGAATTCCTTTTTTAGCAAGCATCATTCAAGGCAGCTATGCCTGAGTCAGAGCATGATGGCAGCTATTAAGGAAGAAACATGAGAGGATAACACCTAGTCACTCACCTAGCCAGCAGTGCTAAAACACTGGTTTTTCTTAACTTCTTAATACACTTTTTTAATTAAAAAAGTAACTGTGCTGAGTGCTGGAACCTCTGAGACACAGCCCAGCTTCTCCTGGTAAGACTGAATTCCAAAAACTCGCCAGAGTTCCACCTGGAATTGGAGCACCTCTACTGGAGCTGTAAGTGCTCCTAGTCTCCAAGAGCACACACACACACACACACACACACACACACACTACTACTACTTTACAGCTAAATCAGCCCATTTCTGAAGCAGGTTTATAAGATGTACTCAAGTACAAAAATGTTCATGTCAAGTGCTGCTTCCAGATGCGAACACCTTTAGTTTGAGTGAACAGAAAGCAAAGCAAGGATGAGAGTGGAAGCTAATCTCCACTGACTGAGAGGTACAGGCAGTTTCAGCTAAAATGAAATCTGCTTTCAAGGGACAAGGTGACTTCCACCAGGACAGCACACTGCTGGAGTATGTTGGGGCTGTGCTGGGCATCTGCTTAGCAAAGAGTTGTTTGCTCAGACCTCTTAATGCCAAGAGAAGACAGAAGCAAAGTGTACCAGACCGTACCATGGCCAGCTATATCACACATGGTCAACATGAAGGAACATGATAAATGCAGAGCTAGTGCCTCCCTGATGCCCAACCTGCCAGAAATGGTCTGAAACCACACACTGATGCCAAGAGCTTTAGGAGGATGTCAACTTGGCAAGCAAGCCAGATCATTGTGCCATCTTCTCGAAAAATCCTTCTCTGCCTTTGAAATGTTAATCCTGCATAAGGCAAATTCTCCCATTAGAATACAGTCCATTCTGGTCTCCATGCAATCTGCATTATCCAGTTCAAAGTTAAATTAAAAATCCCAACCTGTGTGAATGTTGCAACCACATTATGAAATCTGTAAATCTATTTTTAATGTCTTAATGCTGCTCCAGCTGAACAAGGCAAATAGACTGCTGCATGGCATTTGCTTTACACTTTTTTAGATTCTCATGCACTAGTTAAATATTCACTCTGCAGTGTTCGCATTACCAGTACTGCAAGACCCTAAAATAGAAGACAAGTTTTTCTTATCCTCTTTTGTTTTTAAAATTCCAACTACAGGCAACTTGACTTGAGGTTCTCTCCAACTCAGATGTGGAGTTGATAATCATCGCAAGGAGAGCTGCGGAAAACAGTTCAACGTGATACAGATGCCAGAAATTCAGGATTTGAAGTCCCAAACATGCAGTTTTTGCAGTGTTTTAGAGAGTGATGCAGCCTTTATTTAATTTCAGATGTCTGCTACATTAAACATTAATTCTGCAAGCAGCACGTTTTAAAGAAAGATAATATTTAAATGTAGTTGAACCAACCCAAGCAATGGGCCCAGCTCAACTATCCCAAATCAACAGAGTTTTACTTTTGGGAGTAGTTTGCACTTCTCAATCTGATCTGGAATGAAAGCAAGCTCTGAAGCACTCGAATTTTCTGTGGAACCAAATAGCTATTTTCTGACCAACTGTCTTTGAAAAAATCAGTGTATTCAACAGTCAAATAAATCATCCTGTTTTCACTTGAGAGCAATCCTGTTAAGAGATGGGCACTGTCTCCTCACTGTCTTCCCCCTCTAGAGATGTTTCACCATTTCTGCTGTCCAGCTCTTCATTGTTGTCAGCATTTCCCCACTTGTAACAACGATGCATTCCTCCATGTTAAGCGCATACAAACCGCACACGTGTGGAAAGAACTAGGAAAGAGGGAAAGGACAACAGAGATGGTAGATTTATCCTGTGATCAGATTCTTCAGGTCAGATGCTATAGCAAACTTTTGCGTTACTCAGTCCACACGCAGCAACTCTCCTGGAACCCCGTGCAACGTTGTCTACTTACTGCCGCTCGGAGTCACAGGGAATCAGGGCACATTTCTGTCGGGGACATGGGAAAGCTTTAGCAACGCTGTTATTAACTAGAGCCATTTATGAGGCTTGAGAAATAGAGGTGACTTACAACACAGGGAGTTTCAGAAACCTTGGGCAGTAGGGAAGGCCACCAAGAACTTCTGAAGTGAAGAACTTCAGCTTTAGGTTTGCGAAGATGTAACTCTAGGCTCGGCTGCGCTGCCTCCGTCCTTCTCCGCTTCTCCTCCCTCAGCTCGGCCGTTCCCTGCCCCTCTCTGCTGTTCTGTTGGTGCCACCACATGGACAATGTCCCCAAGTGCAGCTCGGGTTTACTCCCTGCAGGGTTTTGGCGCAAAGCAAAAATGGGGGGAGAAGTCTTAGGGAGTAAATACTGCTCAGTGACGCAACTATCTGCGGTTTCAGCTCAGCAGCTCTCACTCCAGTTCGAATGAGATGCGTTTACAGCACCAGATCCCAGTTTCGCCAGCCAGGAATGTCGCAGATACCCTTGCGTTCGCTCACGGTTTCGGAGGCAGCATTCACCGGGAGGTGCTCCTGGTGAACACACATTTACAGGTACATACATACTGACAGGTACTTGTTATCACGTAGTTGGGGTGTGTGTGACACTAAATCTTCACCCATTCCGTCAAATTCCAGCTCTTCCCTGCGGTTTTCCAGCCCAGGAGTCCTGGGATGCTTCTGCCGATCGACTTAGCCCTGCTCAGAGGGCGGCAGTCGCAGAAGCCAGTCCGACGGGAATGTTCGGGGCTGTTTAATGATTCCTTAAAGAAGGGAAACATGCAAACCAAATGAGCTATGAGTAGCTTAAATCTCAATGGGGAAGTAAATGGCTACAGCTTAAGAGATCCAACCAGCCCAGCATGCCCGCCGCTGCCCACAATTCAAATGCAAGCAGATTCTGTTTCACTGAATTAAACAAGAGTGCTTGTTCAAATATTAGGAAAGACAAGGAAAAAAAAAAAATCTTCGAGAAACAAATCCTGCTGTGCTGGATCAGCTCCATGGATTAACTAATCCGGGATTCTGTCCTAGGAGTCACCATGCACAAATACCTAAGAAAGGTACAGGATACAGACACCTACCTCATCACTTTTCTGTGTCGCTGGGATTGTTACTAATTAAAGGGAAGTATTTACAATAAATATATAAAAACGAGGTGGCCCTAAGTGGACACCATGGAAGATTAGAGTTCAACTTTATAAATTCGAGAGGAAAGCCTATTTTTAATGACTGAATGTTCATCTTTCTTAGTGTAATTTATTGGTCTGGGTCAGATCCCAGCAAAGAAGGGGAGAGTCAGCTTCACAGGGCAGTTATAGGCTCACTAAAATACATGGGATCACACTAGGAATGCCCACAGACAACACACGTAAGGCAAAGCCTGACTGGTAGCTGATGCACGAACAGATGGGATAGAGCTGGACATGGCACTAAGACATACAGGCGGAATAGCAGTGGGTGAGATGAGCCTGTGTAGGTATTCCAGTCGGCCTCGGCCAGCGCTAATAATTTCCATTCATGAACATAAAAGACTGAATTATTCCCAACCCCTACTGCCATTTAAAAAGTATCTGACCTAATTGTTCCTATCCCTGTTGTGTAAATTCAGCACTTTGTCAGTCAGAATAAATGTACATTAGCCTTAACAGGAGTTAAACGTTTAAGTTTAAACAATGAGGGAAGCTCCTTTGCTTTTTAGCTTATTTGACACCACACTAAAGAGCCCATTTAGTCTAAAGAGTTCAGCACATTTCGGGACCCATTAAATATCCAGGTTGAGGCTAGATATTCCCTCTTTTTTTTTTTTTTTTTAAATTTGTCCTACCTAGTTGCTAAGGTCAGCAGAACTGAGCAACGAGCTGCTTTGCATCTCTTTAGCTTTGTAGGCAAGTTGAAGAAAGCTACACCCATCCTGGTCAACGCAGCCCTTTCAGTGCTAAACGTCAACCCTCACTTATCGCTGCAAAGTGGAGACAAAGTGATTCCTTGGAATTGCTTTTTAATTAAAAAGAGGAAACTCATGGCATAAAAATGCGACAGTCATTACTGTTGGGAAAACTACACCGTCAAGTTGTTTCTATTTTAAGGTAACAACATATTTCTTTCCAGAGTCATCAGCCCATGGAAAAAACATTCCTTGTCTTCTGTTTGCAAATGACACTGTGCCCTGGTAGGGACATTTTCCACCCTCCAAACACAATAATTAAGTCTTATACAGTGAAGAAATAACTTAAATAGGAGAGAAGGGAGCAAAGAATTGGACAGCTACCCAAGATGACAGAATAGCAGCAACACGGAAAAAGACTGAACAATCTGATGTTCTTTGCTGCAGATACAACTCTGCCCTTCAAAAACTGTCACACAAGGATTAAAGTAAGTAACCTGTACAGATACAAGCTGTGAACCTGTCCTGACCCAAACAGCCACCCAATTCAAGACACAGGCCTGGAAGATGGAGAAAGTTCAGCTGAGTGAGGCAGCCTGTCCAGGGTGCAAAACAAATGCAAATCAGCCCCAAAGAGCAACCAGGGCCACAAAACCAAAGCATCCATCACTCCAATTCTTCCCTGCTCTCTGCTTTTCTGATCATCACTAAATAAACTACTCTCTGATCTCCATAGGCAGCAGACAGGAGGCGATAAATGAGAAGGAAAAAGGAGAAAAAAAAAAAAAGGTGGAAAAAGCAGTAGTGCATTCAAACAGATGAGTGCTCCTACAAGGGCAAGAGCTTGTTTTACACCAGTTCACACCCTTAACTTTTGAGAAAACCTCTTAGAGATATCATGAATAGTACAGAAAGGCTGAGTTCCACTGGATATGTTATTTTAAAAACAGAATTTCACTCTACTCTGTGTTCTTGCCCCCCAAAAGATCTGTGGTCAGTCTGCAAATTGAATTCTATCACTGACCTGTAAGAGGTATTTTAATCCAGATGAAGTTAAATACTTGACAAAACCACAGCTACGAAATTGGTAGCAGTACCTCCACAGAAAACAGGCAGTTGGATGGATATTAAAATCTTGGTTTATAGACAGAATTCACATCAACTGCAGATGGATTAGGATTCCATCCCCTCTTGCTCATTTTCAAGGTTGGTAAAGTTTAAAACACAGAAAAAACCCAACTCAATTATAGTTTCTAGCTGTCAGGAAGGAATTATATCAGTTCCATCTTACAGAAGGAAATCTGTGCTGTCTAGCAGTAATCAGTTCCATATTTGTGAGGCCTTCCAACAAAACACTTTTTGTCTATGATCTGTATTCATCTTAGGACACACTGATTTCAGACCCTCTGTGGATTGTAATGTATAAACAGCCCTTTTATTTTCAAATGCAACTAAGAAACTATTTGGCAGGGTCACTGCCATTCTGAATCCTGAGCAAAATATAACAACTGCAACTGGCGTCTGGGCTGCAAGGCAAGCAAGGCAGGACACTTAAAGGCAATTGTGTTCATCCAGTTTAGCTAAGAATACCACACTAACGAGAAATATTTTAATCTAACAAGCATCATGTTTTAAAGGGAGCTTTAAGGTTTGGGGTTTTTTTGCCAATTCAACAACCATGTGATGATCTCATGGCATGGAAGCTGGAGACTGAAGCAGAGAGGTTCTGAGATTCCAATAAAATTTCCCAAACATCTCAGTAAACCACACACATTTTTCCCGCTATATGCTTCTCAAACTTTGTTGCCATTAGAGAGAATATAGTCCCACAATTACTTCTAAAAAAATAGTCAAGGGGAAAAAAAAAATAACATATCCTTACAAAATGAACTCTTTCCCTCGAAGCTTACTATTTACTAACTGGTTTTATCAGCAGGAGGCCACTAAATTCTAGTCTTTCCAGAACAGACACTGTGTTCTTCCTCTTCAACTCAGCTTTCCCAGTGGTTCTCGGGGTACTGCTTTTTGTCTGAAGAGTTTGAAGTCTTATTTTCTAGAGCTTCAGGGCTCCTATACCTTCACTTGTGCCAGCCACATTATAAACCATTGTTTCATTCCAAGTGAGATTCATCGGGATGTCAAATTGTTGAAGATACACAGATTTTAGAGGTCTTGTGGAAAAAAACTGCTGGAGACAAGACCTCCAATAGTAATGCCCTTAGAGAGGGGCAGGCTGCAGAGATCAGGACGGTCAGCACCTACCTCCAGCCTAACTGCATGGGAAGGAGCCAGTGGTAATGGCAATGTGGTGAGGTCAGGACAGGTGCAAAGAATGGAGGTAACCATGGTGTAAAGGAGGGAAGTCACCTTCTACTGTGGTGTGCAGGCGCCAGGAAAGAGCAATCCACTTCAAACTCACTTCTGCCAGCTCCAGGATGTTATGTGGGCAAGGTTCAAGGCAGGCAAGGTTCACTGTCCTCCATGAAGAGATAAAGATAGTGTCAGCACCTCTGGTCCTCTTCATGAATCAGCACATGGCCTAAGCAAGCAGGAGGTGGCTTATCAGCTGCAGTAGGATGGCACAGTTGCTCCACAGCACCTGAGCTTAGAGATGCTGTTAAGGATCACTGGGGAAAAAATAGTTTTGAATATTCCATGAAACAGTAGAAAGTATCACATCCAATTTGGCACAACCAAAGAATGAAGCTGTGACCAGGGCAAATACCTAACACTGATAGGAGGCTGATCTCTGCTGTGCCTGAGCATGTGAACACCCTTAGGTTTTCAGCTTCATAGGTATCAGTATCAGAAGGTCTGCCAGTGTGCACAAGACAGAGGGTTCCCAGGACTGTACATCAGGATACACAGCTTTGCAGACCCCTTGCACTAATGCATGTCTGGGTTGAGTTTCATGACCAGCATTTGATTATTTGCTATGTAAAGGAAGTTGTTGAATTTCAGTCCAGTTCCTAGTGGGAAGGTTCCACATCACACACACAAAACCACTCCTGTTATACAATTCATGTTAATTGGATCCTTTTTAAGCTCTTCAGAAGAGAAGCCAAAGCTTGAACATCATAGAAACAGAACTAACTGTTCTGTGAACTCCCCAGAAAAAAGCCACATGGATGCAGTGCTCTGGGAGACTTATGCGGCATCTCAAAAAATATAGGTTTCAGATTCTAAGACTTCCACAATGTTCAACTTTCACCAACATTCAAATTCACCTACGTTAAAAGAAAATTAAATTGCCCTCCCCCACAAAAAGCAAACCACAACAAAGCAAACATCCTCCAGCAAACTACTGACTTGAATCTATTAGAACTTGCCAAGCCAACGTTCCAGTCTCAACTGCCTATCCCAGCTTGCCAACAACACAAGTGTCTTTTTTTGCTCCTCTATTTTGTATTAAGAAAAGTCAATTGTAGCGATGAATTGCATCACATGCCAACAATGTATCACATTCCTCCACAGCTGTTTTTTTGTAAAGGGAAAGAGACTACTTCATCAGTCATTGACAATACTTCTATAAACAACTTAAGAACTCCATCCACAAAGTCAGGATGGTAAGCTACCAAACAAGCCCCTGAAAAATTGGTACAGCATAAACTCTCAATGGGAGATAATAAACTCAAGTGTGTATGAAGAACCTGTGCAGTAACCAAATCACAGTAGTTATGAACCTATTTTACTAGATGAGCAGGACAGACTGAAGAAAACAAAAAGTCATTACTATGGCCCACTGAGCTGGGAAGCCTGTTACCAGGTCAGCAGGTTGGACTTTGCCTAACATACTGCCAACCAAAGGAAAGCAAACCTGCATATTATGTTCCCTTGTGTACAGCTAAAACAAACACATTAACTCCCCATAGGATTTAAAACACTATCAGGACTTTAACATGTATCCTCAAAACAGAATTCAACTGCAAATAGAATCTCCTATAGTCTATCTTTTAGCACAGTAATTCCATCTGTAACTAACAAATAACAAAGGATAATTGTGAAGAGACAGAGAATAGGGAGAACAACAATTGCCAGACATGCATAAATAAAAATGTGGCCAAGTGCTTCCTGGAAGTTCAAGTAAACTTCAAAATATTTGATGTGATGTATGTATGCATTCACATCTTTGGAAAACAAAAATGTTTACCACTATATAAATTCTACAACAAGCCAATTTTTAATTATACCTACCAAAATAATAATAAAATCCTAGCAGTTCCATTCAGCATATTTGAATCAGAGAGCATCTATGCAAATGTAAGCACAGCATCTGAATCTCCAATTAACTACTGCCAATTATAAATGGGGACACTTAAAAAAGTAAATTACAAGGTTAATTAATCATTTTCACATACAAAGGTAACAATTATGCAGTGGTTTGGAAAGCCATTTCTGTTCTGTTTAGTTTGTGGCAAGTTTACAAAAGCATACTTTTAAGAGTTAAAAAAGGAAAGGGAAAAGTTTCCATCCTTCCATCTGTTTACGTAGCTACTATTAGATTCAAATATTCAGTCACTAAATCATTCTGTGGAACAGGCTTTGAGGAGACCTCATGGTAGCCAGGTTGGAGGAGGCCTTGAGTAACCTGTACAAGTGGGAGGTGTCCCTGTCTATGGCAGGGGGTTGGAACTAGATGATCCTTGATGTCCCTTCCAACCTTACCATTCGATGATTCTATGATTCAAGAGGAAGAACTAGAAGCCATTGTGCAGCAGGACAGCTGTGACATAGTTGCCATCACAGAAACATGGTGGGGTGACTGTCATGACTAGAGTACTGCAATGAACAGCTACAACTTCAGAAAGGATAGAGAGGGACGGAGAGGTGGTGGAGTACCACTGTATGGTAGGGAGTGATGGCACAGAACTCGACTGTAATGCCAAGGTCAAATGCTTGTGGGTGAGGATTAGGGGAAAGGCCAACAAGGCAGATACCCTGTTGGAAGTGTGTTATGGACAATACAGCCAGGATGAGAAGGCTGAGGAGGCATTCTGCAGGCAATTGGCAGAAGTCCCCAAATCCCTAGCCCTTGTTCTCACGGAGACTTTAATTTACCAGACATCTGCTGGAAATAAAACACAGCAGAGAAGAAACAATCTAAGAGATTCCTGGATTGTGTGGAAGAGAACTTCCTGACACAACTAGTGATTGGAGAAGAGAAGGCTAAGAGGAGATCTTACTGCTCTCTACAACTGCCTGAAAGGAGGCTGTAGTGAAGCTAGTGTTGGTCTCCTCTTCCAACTAACTAGCAACAGGACAAGAGGAAATGGGTTTAAGTCATGTCAAGGGAGGTTTAGATTAGGAAAAAACTCTTTACTGAAAGAGTGGTAAGGCACTGAAACAGGTCACTATCCCTGGAGGTGTTCAAGAAGCCTGTAGATGTGGTACTTCAGGATATAGTTTAGTGGTCATGGTAGTTGGGTTACAGCTGGACTCAAAGATCTTTTCCAACCTTAGCAATTCTATGATTAACATTTTAAAAGGAGTTCTATGTTTGGAAAAAAAGCTAAGAATAAAAGGGCCAAAGGAAAGCCCATAAAAAGTGACTGTTACAACACTGACTAAATAAGCACTTACGTATCTGCTGGAGTGAACATGTGGTGCTGTGGTCATATGACAAGAGCAAGTTTTATTTAAATCGACATCAGAGGGATAAAAAGCACAATTATAAAAGCAAAACTGAGTGACAAGCCATGTTAGCATCTTTCTGTTACAAGCAATTCTGAGGTGAGTATTTGCTTGCTGCTATGAATTTTATGTCAGAAAATAAAGCGATGTGTACCACAGATGCTATAGAAGCAGCACATTTCGGTTACCTGCAAAGTGAGAAGGAAAGTTCTCAGAGGCTAACTCCAGCCTTGCAGGGTTCTCTCCATCAGCCACCAATAGCTTTGACTCATGTGACACTGGTGCGTAATCATTTCTCCCTAAAATGTCAGTTACAACCTGCTTGCACCTACTCCACCTGTTTTCTCTCACCCAGTGCAAATGCTCATCATTTTCATGGAAGCTGAATCCAAACTGCTCCTCAGAGATGTACACAGAACTTTACTGTTTCAGCAGAAAAGCAAGAAAAATCACAATTTTGGTTCATCATATTCTGATTCTCTGATGAAAGAAAAAAAAAAAGAAAGCTCAAAACACTCACAAAGAAAATTCTCAAAACCCCTTTTTTTTTTTTTTTTTAAAAAAGCCTTATCATTATAGGCTGCTCTTTAGAGATAATAATTTACAACTGAACACTTTGGTACTAAAAATAGGCTACAACAATATGTACAAGAAGAGTATTGTAGAAACATTTTCATTATGCTTTCATATATTCCATTAAAAAGTAAAATTACTTGAAAATAACAGAAGGACCTTTGAGAAACACATATGAATTTTACTGAGGGCCCAGTTAGTTAGTAAAAAAGAAAAGCACTACTGCTCTTCTTACTGTCATAAAGTTTCAAAGTTTGAATTTCTGTACTAATACATTGAAAACTGTAATTACTGTTGTGGCAAGTACGACTAAAAGAGGCTAGCAGGCAGATTCTCCTGTCCTCACTCCTCCTGTTCCTCCCAAGGACACAGGCTAGTGTCACTAAGAATGAAAGCATACAACTGAGAGAAGAAAAAAATCTGTACAAATATCCCATCATTTTAGAACGTGGTCTACTGGTACAACATGGATTCTGGGGACCTACCTCTTTAACAGAAACTGCAACTAACTCAAGTTCATTAGTTACTCACAAGTTTATAAACAACCCAAACTGAGTAATTGCAGATAACATCAGTGTACAACAAAAGCTCTGTATCAGAGTGTACAGAAGAAGCCTTAGGGAAGGAAAGCAGTAATGAAAGTTACAATCAGGCTCATTATTGCTTCAGAAATAGTAGGCTGTGTGAGTAACCCAATTGGAACACTCTTCCTTTGAACGTTTTGCTGAGCTGTGTGACGTGAAAATAGATTTGTATGCCTCAGATTTCTCGCTGTCTGCAATGGATCTCTTCATAGTACTAGAAGCAGCCTTATTGACTTTTCCTGGTACAGATGAATTTCCATTATCTGAGAGAGAAAAAGGAAAAGAAAGAAGCATGCATAATAACTTACAATTGACAGGAGTATTTAAATAAAGATACAAGAAAGTATTTTAAAAACATTGTGTACAGCAGCATTTACATAATTTTTAAGGCTACCACAAATATATCTTACTGTTGTACTCAATAGCAGACAGGTTGCTAAGAGCAAACATGTTCCTAGCCTTTGGATTTTATGCTTCAAATGCATTCAAAAATCTTGAAGAGAGGATTACTCTTTCCCACTTGTGTAAATCCCTTGAGTTAGAGTTCAGTATTAACAACATTTATTAATCGAAGTGAAAAATTACTCAGAACTCCAGTCCCAAGAAAGAAACATGAAAGTATTCCATCACCTCGAAGGATTGTGTAGAGCTGTCAATTGACAAAAGCTAAACTTGTGACATGCAGCCTCCAGGGAGCTTATTTCCTCCCTCTATGCTTTGCAAAGTCATGTATGACCAATAACAATGGTCTCTGCATCCCTGTATAGCTGGGATAGGAAAACGTCTGCGCCAGTTTCTGGTATCATGTCTCTCACAGCTACCAAAAAATCTCTCTCTTTCTTAACAACTATTTGTGCATGAGGCAGTTTCCTCTCCCAGTTAGGAAAGGTAGCCTTTTAGGACAGACTTTTGAAAGAGCACATTCTTTGGAAAAGTGAGATACAATGTTATGGTTCACTTGAAAACAGGAGTTAATCTTTCATTACTGAGAAAGACAAAAAAGAGGAGAAAAAAAAAAAAAAGAAATCAAAGGGTAGCTTCTGGAACCTGTGGTACAAAACAGCCAGAGAAAGATCTCTCTGACAATATTTTTCAAAGCAGAATTATATTTTCACATTTTTCACATCTAGATTAAAGAATAAATATCAACCTGAACTCTTGGTGAAGATAATCTGCCTTTCCCCAGAACTGGAACTGATGGAATCCTTTCCATTCTTAGCTTTTGATGGACCTGGAGCATCTACGAAAGAGAACAAAGCAAACGAAAGGAAAGAAATCATGAATCTGCTTCATGACTCAGAAAGCTACACATCATTTGTAGCTGTGACATTACCTTCAGTGGTATCCTGCTGAGGGGCTGATTCTGCTGACTTACATTTCTTTGATTTCTGAAACAACACAAGGAGAAGCTGTCAATTTAATGTATTCCAAAGGAGTTGCAATTCCCAATTTGTATTTGACAGACACGAATTCGTTAAGTACATTTTTATGTCTTTTACAGTGGAACTCTTCTTCCTACAATACTGATCCACACTTTGGTATTTTTTCCATAAGAAAAAAATCTGGAAACTTGAAGCTACTTTAAAGAAAATTGTGCAGGTCAAAACTAAACTGTCTGGATATGGCATTTTGGTTTGTACTCTTTGTTATCACCACTAAGTTAATTTCAGACTGTAAACAAGACACAGTTAATTCTGATCAGCAAAGACCTTGTTCAATAAAAAATTCAGAATAATTCTGCATCTTGTATCATCTTAATTTTATTTAATCAAAAAAATCCCTCATGGGTAACTTTCAATAACTGGGCCCTCTGTTGCAAGACTGCCTGAGAAGAAAAGATGCAAATAGTTAATTCAGATTTTTTAAAAGCATCTGTGGACCAGATTTTCCAAGTCAATTTATGTTTGTCCAGATTAAAAACCACAAAACACCCCAAACAACAACAAGAAGAATCCCATTATTGGCCTTGACCATATAAATGCCAAGCTGAAATAGAAAGATTTGTTATAAGCCAACGGTGGTGTTCTCACAAAAGATGACTGTATACATTCAGAATGCTGTATGCACTGCAAGAAAGCTACACAATCTCAAAGAAAATAAACATATTTAAATGTGCTACAAAAATTAGGAGAATCCATGTTGCCAAATGTGAGAGGGAAGAAAAAAATTTAAAAATCACTCTGTTACTGCAAAGCTTAGCCAGAAGGTGGTGGCAGAGGCTTACTAGTCTAAAAGCAAACCTTGCTCTCCTAGTGTCTGAGTACATGAAAAAACTCTTCAGAGTGCTACCAGCTTGGGTTACCTCCCAGTATCTACCATGTGAATCATGAGATGTTTGTAAATCTAAGTACACATATGTATGATACATAATGAATATGTATTATACATATTTCATCATGGGCACAGATGGCACAGTTGAGCTTGGATATTTGTTTTATACCTAGTCCTAGCTGTTTCTTCTCTACACTTTGTCTCATTAGTATAAAGAAAATGAGTTTATGCTTCTTGCTCCAAATACAGTATGCTTACTTAGACTGTTCCCCTAGCTGAAAGAAGGAATTGAGGAAGAGGTCTGAACAGCAGCATCCCCAAATTAGGAATTGTCTTCTCACACTAGGACTGGAGCTCTCAGATTAGAGTGAATGGTACCAGTGACAGCAGAGAAGGCTGGTTCTAGATGCAAAAAAGGTCAGCTGGTGCAGCAAGACAAGGCATTACTGCAAAAAACCCCTCAGAAATCAAGGATGAAATGTAACAGCCCTGCTGAGAGACTTGCAAATCCTGTACCTGCCTGCAATGTAAATCTCCACTGAACACACTAAAATTATATGCATATTCACCCAATTATATGCATGTAGAGCCCAAAGACCAAAACATGATTTTGTACTGTATGCCACCACAGCAACTGTGCTGACATGGTCAGAGAGAGGTACTCAGTACAATTAGGTGGCACTTTATTGTGCAGAAGCTTGGGACAGTACGAGGTTTCAGACTATTTCATGTTATTTGAACCAAAGCTATAGGTGCTTTGTCAGGGCCACTTTCCTAATGAAATTAGAGTGCAAACAGCTGCTCCTTTGGAGGCTGACTACTCATCTACTGAGATCTGCAATATTCTATGATTATCTTTAAAGTTCTTTCTAACATCTAATTATGAAGTAGTGAAAAAAAACCCAAACACACAACCCAAGAGAGAAAAAAACCAGTTGAAGAGCCAGCATAAGATTTACAGCATTGCTCTTACACCAGAAACTACAGAACCCTAAGCGCAGAGTCTCTGAGCAGAGAGGAATGAAGCAGCAAGATCTCTGTGGATAACCACGCTGTTGCTGTATTGCCCAATGATGTTGGCACAGATGAATACAGACTCTGTAATGAGAAGGAATCATATGCTTGCTTGTAAGTAAACAAGAATTGGTTTCAAAACAATCTGGGTAAAACCTTATATGCCACCTAGCCCTACAGTGCTATCTAGCACAGTAACAGAGCAAAGACAATCGACCTCTATTTGAAATCTCAGTTGCTAAAAGTGTCAGGCAATGATTCACACTCTTGAGATTCAGCTATATCTGTCTGCACTCTGGACTGAGTTGACATTGAAGTTCTTGCTTGCTTTATCACTCTCCAGAACAGCAATGCCAGTTAAAAAAAAAAAACAAACCAACAAACAAACAACAAAAAATCAGTGCTGAAAGAAGTCCTGTGTGCAGAACTGTGCTCACGTAACGGCAGTGTGCCACGGGACCACTACTGCACAGAAAAGCAGTACAGAGTGCTTTACACAGTAGAACTGTAACAACTGCTTCTATGGCATTTTACTTACTCAGAAACGAAAAAAAGAAGTGCAAAGAGCTCAACAGTATGCTGAGAATCAGTATCACCAGTAATCACTCAGGACTGTAAGAATCACAAAAGGTGACAGTATTTCCAAACTGGTGTTCCCTAATCAAACCAAGAACCTACACATATCAACAGTGCATTTCTGACAGAAGCCAGTAGAGGATACTTGAAGATCAAAAAACTACTAACTTGCCATCAGGAACCACTCTATGAAATACAGTGAATATTTTGCTCATTACTAGAATTAACTAAGACAAGTCTTTTGCTTTGAGAAAACCCTGCAGTGTAGCAGGCATACTGTCTATTTGACCCATAGCACCAAACTGCGATTTTTCAGAGCACTGTGCACTGCCTGCTGGTCAAAGTAACTTTCAGTACAACTCATTTCAATACACTATTAGCAAAATCTGCACACATTCTCATTATTTTTAAAAGCAGCACTGAAGTAAAACACAGTTCACTGAGTAAATTCTTCAGTCTGCATATATATTAGCAGAAAAAAAAAGTTGTGTGATCCAAGAGCAGACTGCGTTACAGACAAGAATGGTTTCAACTTTCTTTTAAAGAATGCATAAAAAGATTACCTTTTCTAATTTACTCTTAAGTCTTCTATCTTCCATTCTTTTCTTCAATGTTTCCACTTCTTCTTTATTACCATTAAGGACAATCACATCTTCCTCTCGAAAGGGAACACCACACTTCAAGGGAAAAAAAAACCAAAACAACGAACTAGTATTCTTTTCACCATCCTTACATTGCCAAACCTTTGTTAGAATTAATGTTGTGTTTAAGATCTCCAAGGAGCTCTCCAACCCTCCCGCTTTGTGATGTGTCTTTTCCAATACTTCTTTCACTTTTAATAGTCTAAAACATCTTCTTACCTGAAATGGCAAAGGGATAATGTGTTGTTTTCACCAGTGAGCAAAGGAAAACTGACTGAGAGTACTCCTCTCCACAAAAAAAGAAAATAAATACCCATCTCAGCAGTGAACTGTGAACTTTTGATAACCACATTTCAAGGCAGCTCACACACCAATCTGCACAGTAAGTACTAAAAGAATGTCAGGAGTAAGAGAGTATTTTGTTGTTCTTATATGCCTTATTCCATGCAATCAGGTTACAGAAATTACATGTATTTCCCACCATCAGTCCCTATTAACTGATTCACTTGTCTCTTCTCTAAAGAAAAGGAACCACTGTGTATTTTCTCTGTATGGGTTTCTTGTTATACTGGCATAAAATGTACTCTGACTAGATGAAACACCTAACTAGACTCTACTCAGTTTTCTGAATCCCACAGCTAAAACCCAAACCACTAAGGTACTTCCTGAAATTTCGGTTTGAAATGCATTTGATGGAGATCTAATCACAATGCCTTTCTACTCTAGAATTTGTCTTTCTTTGTAATACAAGAAGCAACAACTGATAGGAGCAGTTCCTTTACACTGAACAGGAATGACAAGGAAGGTCTTATTCTTGTACATGCAGAACAGAGCACAGGGAGTTTTTCTCCTGAACAGCTAGACAGAAAAAACCTTTTTTTAAAAAATGCTCTAAGTTTTTATTTTTTAAATGACTGCAGGGGTAAAAAGTGTCATTGTTCATTAACCCAGACTTGTCATCTGACTGCTCCTCGTTTGATTTATTAAACGTTACCAAGTTTCAAAACACATTTATGAATTAATCTGGATAATGCATGTAATGTGCTTCATGTAATTGCACATTTGTTTTCTGGTTGAAGTCACAGATGTTTCACTGCACACCTTTTCAATCATTTGGTGAAGTCAGAACATTCACTATAATGTCTTCTTTTCAAGATCTCAATTATTTTTTGTCGTTGTTGTTGTTGTTGTGGTTAAACCCAGAAGCTTTGTTACTCGATAAAATGAGTTTATAATCCCACCTCTGTCATTACTCTCCTGTTTTATAAACAAAGGTTTAGAAAGGTTATTCATGTATTTGAGGCAAGAATTAATCAAATGAAAAGATATATGGACAGCAGTTTTGACTACTGCCTGCTCAAGTGATGAACACAGTTTAAAAATGAGGTGGTCAGAAAGATTATGAAGGAGAATCAAAGGTTGCACATTAAATAAACCAGGCAGAATAGTCACACACAAGAAATGGGTGAGTAGCCCAAATTTTTCCACTGCTACTCAATAAGCTAGTGTTAGAAATACCAGCTTGGTATGATCTCAGACACTTGTGAGTGAGAAGTCTAAGAAATGAAGACAGACCTATCAGTCTTCACATTGAGGTAGGAGCAACTGGCAGCTGTCTTGATTCTGAAGAAGCCTTAAACATTAATTTCTAGTGGGGTGTTTTCCAAATACAGCACATTCCTACAAGCCAGTGACTAAAAAAAGTAATTTGTGCAATAGTATTTTAGAATATATTCTGTTAAGCATACAAAAAAGCCCTTTTACTCAGAGGAAATTTCCACTTATGCCACAGGGTCATAATTAAAACAAAAACTGCATTTTGAAAAAGCAAACAAACCCAGGTTCCCATCTGGAAAACACAGGTGGAACTGCTCTAAAGTGAAAAATATTTACAAGAAATGGGAAAATAACGATAGTGTCCTCTTCCATTCAGCCAATTTGATATTTTTTTTGCCATGACAACAGTCACATTATATTAGAGACCAAATCCTTCTAACATACTTTAAAAACAGCATGTTATAGGCATAGAACCAACTCTACCTCCTCAGGTTTCACTAACTCCAGTAACTAACTATTTGTTTCTGCATCAGACATGCATCAAATGTTCAATTTTGTTCTTGTCAGATGCAAAGATTTAACTCTGAATTTTTCATAAGGCTCACTATCTCTGCATGCAAAAAAAAAAAAAAGAAAACCAACCAGAAAATATTTTCAACTCAATGCCAAGAAAACGTAGAATGAAATATTGCATTTCCAAATTCAGGAAGACTGTTCCTTTGGATTAAGGTCTTCTGGGGAGATTTTTATTTTATGATTATCAGACAGTCTCCTTCACTGCACCTTGTCCATACTGGGCCTTTAAATGTGTATGAAGGTACTTCATTAGTTCTTTGATTTTTTTGCAGCGCCTTGAGCAGAAGACAGTCCTTAAACAGCCTAAACTTGAGAACTATTCTGCATCAGACAAAGGCATTAGCAGAGTTGCTTACAGATCTGAAAGCAAGATTCAATCTGTAATTGCAGAAGAGTAGCATGCTAACTGAAGGAGATGCTGGACAAGCAGCTCCATTTTTGTCTAAAAGGCCTTTCAGAGTCCAATGATAACAGTGTATTCAAATCTGCTTATATCTAAATGGCTTAATGCACTTACATCAAGGAATTCTTTAGAGGGTGTGCAGATATGATAAGAAAGTATTCAAACACTGATACTCTTAAATTTATGTACTCTACAAATCCCATGTGTAGACACATACAGACAGACACAGGAATATCAACTTTACATAAAAATAAAGCCAAAACCAACCTGAAATCATTAGAACAATAAAGGTATAGATTTATTACCTTAAATATAGTATTTTAAACTTAGACTAGTTAAAGAAATGGTGAAATTAGTTTTTCAAATAACCAAGACAGTCATTTTCATATAGTTGGACAGCTTCTTTTTCTTACAGAATAAAATACAAGAGTTTTTTCAGTACCAATTAAATCTTAGTTTAAGATGATTTGCTGAATTCTAAAGTTTACAGTTTGTGTCAGTTGTGTAAGACAATGGTTACATCATTTCTTCTGTGAACTACTTTTGACAGGGTGATTGTTGTTTTTTCGTATGGCACCTAAAGTCTAGTTCCATCCATGACTACTCCAGTCTTAATATAATACAAATAAAGGAGAGGTGGGTGCATTTTAATATCTAAATGTTTACATTGTTTATATAATGTTGCAGTCCTTCTGACTATGATCCCTGCTAGAAAATGCACAAAAGACATGAATACTTCTCCAAACCAATTCCCTGCAGATTACAGAACACGTGTAACAACAACCTGACTGTGTCTCTTTAAACAGTATTTAGTAGTAGTATTTAGGAGGAGGACTGAACACATACGCCCTTCAAAAAAGGATCCTATCACTGTTCATATACCAGCTACACCAACCTCATGAAAGTCAACAAGGCCAAATGTAAGATCCTGCACCTGAGTAGGCACTATCCCAAGCACAAATCCAGACTGGGTGGTGAATGGTTGAATGGCTGGAGAGCAGCCCTGAGGCGTGGGGGGGGTCTGGGTTGATGAAAAGCTCAACATGAGGTTGCAGCGTGAGTGCAGCCCCGACAGCAACTGAGTGCTGGGCTGCATCAAGAACAGTGTGGACAGCAGGGCAAGGGAGGGGATTGTGCCTGTTTGCTCTGCTCTCCTCAGACCCCACCTGGAGTATTGTGTGCAGTTCTGAAGCCCCCAGCACAGGAAGGACATGGAATTGTTGGATCGGGTCCAGAGGAGGCCATGAAGATGATCAGAGGGCTGGAGCAGCTCTGCTATGAGGACAGGCTACAAGACTTTGGGCACTTTAATCTGGAGAAGAGAAGGCTTCGAGGAGACCTTATAGTAGCCTTCCAGTATCTGAAGGGGGCCTACAGGGAGGGACTATTTACAAGGTCTTGCAATGACAGGACAAGGGGCAATGGGTTTAAACTAGCAGAGGGGAGATTGAGACTGTGAGGGTTCCAGTGAGGGTGGTAAGACACTGGCACAGGTTGCCCAGGGAGGTTGTGGCTACTCCCTCCCTGGAGGTGTTCAAAGCCAGGTTGGACGAGGCCTTGAGTGACCTGTACTAGTGGGAAGTGTCCCTGCCTAGGGCAGGGGGTTGGAACTAGATGATCCTTGAGCTCCCTTCCAACCTTACCATTCTATGTATTGAAAGATCACTGTACCTTGTAATGGCCAATTAAAAACACATTTTAAGAGAAACTCTTGTAGAGGTTTATTCATTACAAGTTCAGTCATGTCAGATTTGAAGAACATAATTTTTGGGGGTGATGCCCTTACGAAACATGCAAAGAGTAAATCATAATATGGGAAGAGCGGAAAGCCTCCTATAGACTAATTCACTGAAAGTGAAATTTCCTCAGAAGTTGTAGCATCTTAAAAAAAAAAAATTCCAAGCAGAAACTTCTATTTACAGAGCTTCCCTTTAATCAATGATAATTTTGTATCTGCCATACCTGCATCAGTGCTTTAATTTACTTTGAGGTTTTCTCTCTATTTATTCCTGACCAATATGCTATTTTTATCTGAATGTGACCAAAACACAGCAGTCTTCTCACTTGTTTCTAGAATCCCAAAGCTTCTAATTCCAGTAAATATAAACTGATAGCTTTTCACTTTTTAATGGTGCCTGGGGGTTTTAATACTTAGCAACACAGTAAACACAGGATTTCAGGAGGTATTTACTCTTGTAAGCTTCTGACTATTTGAAATGACCAGAGGCAATTGTTTTGCTATACTTATGTNAAAGAGTTGGTTTCCTTTCCAGTTCTCATCATGCAGCATGCTCCGTTAGCAGCACAGAGGTTAAAGCCTCCGAGGTAAAGCAATACTATTTATAATCATCAGTGATGTACTCTACAGATTTGAAAGTCTGATTTCAGTCCTTTAAAGGCTGTCTTAGAAAGAATGGCAACAGAATTTGGAGAAGCTCAAGTTCTCTCTCATCATTGTGAAACACAGGACATTTTTGAAGCCAAAGAGCATTACTGCAGAATAAATATGCCAAGCATTGTGGGAAGCCAGAAGAGGTCTTAAATGAAAACATTCACGTTAATGTTTAACCCCTTTGACTTAGGCAAGATCTCCACACAAGCGACAGTGAAGAATGCTGTATGAATTCTGCTGAAGAACAGGGGGACTTCTCAACATACTTTTATTATGCTGCTGTCTCCTGGCTAATTTTGTACAAGGTAAGACTGAATAAATTATTGTTTGACTTCAGGTTTTCGTTTTTCCTTTATTTACAAGAACTAAAACATGTTGTGTGTCAAGTGCCAAATATTTTCAATTGAGAAGGATCTTTTTACTTGAATAAAACCCTCAAATCTGTAGTAAGGTCCTATTTTTTTTTAATCCTCTTTTACTTTGTCATAGATGCTCGGGTAGGATGGAGGTCATTACCACTACTGCTGTTTGCATTAAAAAACCCACTATACTTATGAACACTCATTATGATCTGTTGCAAACAGCATTTTTTTTTACAGCCCTATAACTTTAGAGTTGACATAGCTTTCATAATATTTGTTTTAAATTATGAGGTCAAATGCACAAGGAAAAACTACGTAACAGGAAAACAGAAAAAAACAGCAACAATGAACAACTAAACCATAAATCTGTTGAGTATCAGTAAACACTAATGCATTATTTTAAAGAATGATTTAAAATATCTAAGACAGTGTTAATTGGGTATGATGAAGAGATTTTTTCATTTACTGGATGCATGTCACAAGACAGCAGACTCAGCCTACTTAAGTGAAAAGCAAAGTAAAAAGCAAAGAGCTGATTTTAACAATTAGCGTTAGTTGTTTACAAAATGTCTACACTACTGCTTCTGCAAACACCTTTCAGAGAGAAAACAGACATTAAAATATTTGGAAATAATGAGTGCATGCCTTTTAACCATTTCATTAGAAGGTAAGTATTCACAAGTAATTTGTTTCACTGAATTATTAAGTCACATGAACTAAATTTTACCTTAACATTAAGCAAACGCAAAGAGAACAGACAAAATAAGCAGAGTTGCAGCAATGCTGTTCAAAATCCTGTCAGGAAGAAACAGTGACTTGTAAAATGAAATGCACAGCCAAATGGGATCTTGATGGACTAAAATGATATTTCACAGGCTTGTTTTCAGGTGAACTAATTCCACTTTTCTCTAGAGCTTACCTTTTTAATTGAGATGGAGAAGCTCAGGCATACAACAATTTTCTGTTAAGTAAGATCCATAAAAGCAGCCATAAAGATGCTTGAAAATCCCTACAGACAGTTTTTTTGAGGAATGTCGCACTACTCTCAGCAGTTCTAGCAATTAATACTTCATCCTCCAGATTTAGAAAATCTAATCCACATGACAGAAAAGGTTGAGTTTCAGAAAGACATTTTTGATAGTAGTAAATATCTAACATATTAAAAGGCTAAATAGTCACAGACCAGGCTATGCCTGGATAGTGGATCTTCCAAATAGGATGACATCTTGCTCTTCAAGGGCAGGAGGAAATACGGCAGCATAGTCCTTGACAGCAGACAATAGCGTAGGGGCTAGGCAACTCTTAGGTGGGAAATTTCACAGGGCTAACAGTTGCAATTCTAGCTCTAAATCTCGTAAAACACTAACAGAAAGCCAATGCTTCTGTTACATAATATTGCCTGAGGCTGCAAGATGTCAAATTCTGTTCTTGTAGGCAAGGCTTCATCATTTAGTCATTCCCCAAAAGCACGTTAACACTGGAGAAGGAATTGTTTCTCCTTACCTGATAACAGGGTGTTTGTGCACTTTTATGCTGCCATTTGAAACGCATTTTCTAGATGCCATGCAACTCAGTAGGAAAAATCCATAGTAAACACTTCACTGGAAACATCCCTGGAAGCTATTCTTTGAAGGGTAATAAAAATTTAAGTGTATGCAAGAAACAAGTTATAGCTTGGTTCCCTAGGGCACTGTCCCGTGCAACCTATCCACAATGATGTGTTTAAGGAAAAAAACAGCCAGTTATGCTGATTCTGTACAGATGTTCTATATTCTAAGGAAGTACAAAGTTCCAAATATTTCCACAGCTTCCTTCAGACTGAACTCTCCCTATGACACATCATAAAGATCTCATCACATTCACTACTTCAGAGTAATCTCAATGTTCCTCCTGTAGTAATTTTCTCAGAATAAAACTGTTTTCTTCTAACCAGGTCCACAAAAATCAATGCTTCACTAACAGGCACTCCCTCTGCCCAACTTCTGCTACCGGGTACATAATGGCCCTTATGCAAATCTCTTCTGTGCTGCAGCAGTCAGCTGGTAGCAGGCTACAGCACTGGCGTATTTCACTCTTACTGCAAAAAATCTGCCTTTCACCCTTCAGTGGCATTGTCTTCCTCCTCCTTTATGCACACTATTGAAAGGTTCACAAGGGTTTGATTTACTTAAGTTTTTCATTTGACTGGATCAAATACATCAAGCTTGTTTATCCAGTAAGCACATCCCTTAGGAGCTGTGAAGAAAAGAGTATTCTTCTGGGACATGATTTTCCAATGTTTTTCTTTTGCCTATGCATTCAATGCAGACTGAAGGACACTGCTGACAGAACATTCAAGCAAAATGGATGAACTCTCCATCTAACACACAACTTCACTTTCTGGAATGATAAATGGAAAAGAAGCATTCTTCCAACATGAAATTCAGTGCATATGAGTAAGGACAATAAGATAAATATATTCTTTCCCAACAGCCTAATGTAAGATTTTTAAACTGTAGTAATACAGAATATCCATTCTCCTGGTTCAAATTCTGTATTCTTAATGTTTTCTAAATTCTATGCCTCATTTCTACTCTAACTACAACGATTTCTTTATTTTCAAGCTTCTAAGATACATGTACACTAAGCTTTCATTAAAGAATTGCCACTTTTTTTCTAATGGCCTTCTGACCACAATAGCATTCCTATCAAGAAACCTTTATAATGATACGCTTCTTCTCTGTTCCTATATAAAACTAAGTATGCTGTGATGTTGATAGCTGCAGAGTATGAAACATTAACAGGTGAAAAACAAATTTGTTCAAACCCAAATGCATTAAATAAGTTTATTTTAAAGATAATTAATTTTCTCTTAAGTATTTATTAATTTAACTATCAAAAGTAATGGTAGTTGATGGACTCTTGGCCCACCGCTGGTATTATCTCTAAATGCTCCAAGGATAAAGAGTTCATGTAACTGCTGTGCACTCAAGACTGCTGCACTCTCATTCTTACAACTTTTCAACAGAGTAAGAAAGAAAAGAAACCATAAAGGAAAAACAACACTGATGTAAATGACAAAGTTCCTTCTGAATGCTGGGACTGGCAGTAGCACACTCATCTCAGGATATGCACATATGCTAAAAATAAGAAATGAGGGTTGTCTGCATCTTCTGTTTTCCAAAGCACTAGTACAGAAGATGTCGGAGGAGAAAAACAAACAAACAAAACAAACCCCAACCCCACAAAAAAACCTCCCCCAGATAGAAACATTTGTTGACTTTATAAGGATAAAACCCAGTGTATTTTGTGGATTATGTTTTACTGTCTTCCTTTTGTTTATTTAATAAATTTTCTGCTGATTTAATTTACTGAATTCTGGTCCTCTGGCAGAACTTAAGGTTTACCAGGCCTTAAGGAAATGTCAGCAGCAGCTGTGCCTTAGTACACAGTGCTCTCAAACATCTTTTCTATTCTAAAGCTTGACCTTGACCAACCTACAGCACTGGACTCACTCACTGGCATATAGATTGCCTCAGTACATAACAGACTTCTGTCTGATGGGCTAGGCCACCCTTCCCTTGCTCAAGTAATGAGGTGTACAAAGTTATTTTGGGTTCTCCAGGTAATTCTGTTTGTGCTAGAAAGACTGCTTCACATACCACTTCCAGTGGCTGAATACATCACAGCAAAGAGCAAGGGCACACACACAGTTCCTCCTAGTAACTGGAAAGACAGTCATCTCAGTATTTATAAATGCATCATTAACCTGACAGCTATGAAAAAAATAATGTCAAACAGGTTCTTATCTTACTTTTCGTTTCAGGTAATCAGAACACTTAATTAAACTATGATGAGGAGACAATATATGGAAAATAAAAGATGAACCCACTCGATGCAACCAAATCAGGATTTCTACTGTGCATTGCTGTCTGCATGTTCATCTATGCTTTTATCTACCTAAAGGATATGTTTTCTGGAGAGCTGAGTGAACAAAAAATTAAGGCAAATATTGCAGAGTGTGGGTTTTATCCAGATGAACTTTGTTCAGCTCTTTTTGCAGGGAAAGCTGCTGCCTTTAAAATAGGAAATCTGTGTCAGAACATCTACCAACCTAAACCACTTAGCTGCATTCAGACTTCATGTAACTGCTCCGCAGTTTTGAAGACTCTGCATTTTATCACAAGACCACTGTCATATGAAGAAGGAAACTTCTCATTGGCATACATTATCACAATTCACAAGGAGCTGGAAATGTTTGTAAAGCTGCTAAGAGCTATTTATATGCCTCAGAATATTTACTGCGTACACGTTGACGAAAAGTCACCGAAAGATTATAAAGCTGCTGTGCAAAACATTGTTAATTGCTTTGAAAATATTTTTATTTCCTCAAAAAGAGAAAGCGTTGTTTATGCAGGCTTTTCAAGATTACAAGCTGATATCAATTGCATGAGAGATTTAGTTAATTCCAAAATTCAGTGGAATTACGTTATTAATCTCTGTGGTCAAGATTATCCCATTAAAACAAACAAAGACATCATACAATATATCAAAAGTAAATGGAACGGTAAAAATATGACTCCTGGCATAGTTCAACCAGTTCATATGAAACACAGGACACAGGTTAGTTACAGAGAGTCTGTACGCTCAGGAACATCATATGTGTATCCAACAAAGAATAGAAAAGCTCAGCCTCCATATAACTTGACAATATATTTTGGTAGTGCCTACTACATACTCACTAAAGAATTTGTGAAGTTTACACTGACTGATGGACGTGCAAAAGATTTGCTTGAGTGGTCAAGAGACACATACAGTCCAGATGAACACTACTGGGTCACACTGAATCGTTTAAATGGTAAGATCTCCCTTATTTCTACTCTGAATAAGCCACGGCCAACAGCATTGTAAGGGCTCAGACAGACAGCTAGTGACCTCCAACTCAAAGTCTAACAATGTCAACTAATTGATTTGCTTTGCATAAATAGAACCACTTCTTCAGCCTTGATGCCACCCTTTCATAAAGTCACATCTCCCGGTGGCTTAGAAACAAGGTTTGATTCCAGAAAATTAGTTTATGGTGCAGACCATTAGCTACAAGGCTAGAAAAATGTTTGTTAAAAAAGGAGTGAATGTTTGTGGTACATGAAAGCTCATGCTCTCAAGGAATAAAAAAAAGCAATAAATCTTAGAATTATGTACATTCTTATGATGTAAGTAACTGGAAATAGATATGTAATGTGCCTACATTTAAAAAAGTCTTCAGCAGTGAAAAGTTTTGTCTATTTTAAGTAAAAATAAATCTTATAAGAACCTTATGTTTTAAAAGATGCTCCAGGGGCTACACCCAACGCTGACTGGGAAGGAAACATCAGAGCCATTAAATGGAAAGATCAAGAAGGAACTACACACAAAGGCTGCAAAGGTAACTTGAATTTTCATCACAACTTCAAACCTGATTCATTGACTAGTATTTATTGCAAACTACATTACGATGCTGTGAATCAGATATTAACCGTGCCTCAGAGTTCAAGTATATTTTATTTTGGAAGTATCAGATAAACCAGAAAGCCAGCCTCATAAATTACGCCACTGTATCCATTCTAAATGGCTCCTGATACAGTCTTGCAAATATGGTCACAGTATCCATATAGTGATCACTGTTCTTCCAAACTCCAATCACAAATGCACCAACATGACTGATCAGTTTTCAGTGAAGAGTAGGGGCTTTACTTGCTGAGCATGTTGGATACCTTGTTCAATGCTGAGTGAAATCTCTTCACTCTGAACAATAATACCGCTGACAAGAGGAAAAGTGTGGATAAAAAATTCTCTGTACGCATTCAGCACAGTGCAGCACTGCCTGGTTAAACAGGTATCCAAAGAGAGGTAGACCAGAACTTCAGCATGCCCAGTTAAGACACAATTTACAGTAGGGCAACATGCCAGTGAAGCAGCTGGATAGAGGTAATGTATCCATTAGTGTAAAATGCAAACCCAAGTCCTCTCCTTGATGTTTAAAACGCAGTATTATATTTGAGACCCAGTCACCTCTAAGTCAGGTGAAAAGGCAGACTCTGGTTAGTAACTTTACAGAGTGAAATTTTGTTTAAAATTCCATTTGTCCTTGTGCTGCTTTCAGATACCTCCAATTTGTCTTTGCAGGTCATTACATCAGAGACATTTGTGTTTATGGACTAGGAGATTTACAGTGGATTATTGAGTCACCTCACTTGTTTGCTAACAAATTTGAGCCTGCAACATACCCGCTTGCTATGGACTGTCTAGAGAGACGCCACAGGCTTAAAGTACTGCACCAGGCAGAAGTCCCAATTGAAGATCACTGGCGTTTTCAGGAAGAGAACTACTTCAACTTGAAGTTGCACGTTTGAGCTTAAATAGCATGTAAACAAGTGGTCAAAATACTGACAGAAACCTTTTAGCCATAGACTTCACTCTGTGCTTTACGGCATGAGAGTAAGCACAACACTACAGCCAGTGAAGTAAACAGTTCTTATTTATTACAGTAAGATAAAGAGCAATAACTGCAAATGGGTTAATTCTGAAAGAAAATTACATATCTACATCTATAATTTATTGAAGAGAAGGGAGTAGTCCATAATCCTTTAAGTGAATTATTTAACTGAAAAAACCCAACATATTCCTCATGTCTGCAGCCAAAAAGGGACTAATTGGTTTGGAAAAAAAATAAAAAATGGAAGCAATGTTTGAAGGAAGATAAAATAAAAAGAGCACAAGTTGTGTCTACTGTATGTTTTATGAAATACATTACTTTGAATGAAGAAGCTGACCAAAATTTCAGAGCTTGTAGATAAGCAAGTTTCAGACAGCTAATTTCACCCTGTCTTGAAGGCTTTTTTGAGTTTGTTTTTCTGTTTGGTTTGTGTATGTGTTTCTTTCTTTGCTTGTTTGTGTTATTTCTTAGGTTAGTTTGTTTGTTTGTTCCACAGCCAGTGGCGTCTCTAATTTCATCGTATAGCATGGCAACCTTACTCTTACTCACAGGACCACGGGATGTCAGGGGTTGGAACAGACCCAAAGAGACCATTGAGTCCAACCCCCCCTGCCAGAGCAGGACCATACAGTCTAGCTCAGGTCACAGAGGAACACATTCAGACAGGCCCTGAAAGGCTCCAGAGAAGGAGACTCCACAGGCTCTCTGGGGAGCCTGTTCCAGTTCTCTGTGACCCTTACAGTAAAGATGACCCCCCTTGTGTTGTGGTGGAACCTCTTGTGCTGCAACTTCCATCCATTGCTCCTTGTTCTATCTCAGGGAGCAAGTGAGAAGAGCCTGTCCCACTCCTCCTGACACCCAGCCCTCAGATATTTATAAACATTTATTAAATCCCCTCTCAGTCTTCTCTTCTCCAGACCAGAAAGCCCCAGGTCCCTCAGCCTCTCCTCACAGGGCATGTGTGCCAGTCCCCTAATCATCCTTGTAGTTCTCTGCTGGACCCTGTCCAGTAGATCCCTGTCCCTCTTAAACTGGGGAGCCCAAAACTGAATGCAATATTCAAGACGAGGTCTCACCATGGCAGAGTAGAGGCAGATGAGAACCTCCCTTGATCTGCTGGATACATTCTTCTTAATACACCCCAGGATCCCACTGGCCTTCTTAGCCACAAGGGCACATTGCTGTCCCATGGATAACTTATCCACCAGCATTCCCAGGTCTCTCTCCACAGGGTTGCTCTCCAGTAGATCACCTCCCAACCTGTACTGGTGCAGTTTATTATTCCTCCCCAGGTGCAGGACTCTGCACTTGTCCTTGATGAACCTCATTTGGTTCCTCTGTGCCCAGTTCTCAGTCTGTCCAAGTCTCACTGGATGGCTGCACAGCCTTCAGGTGTATCAGCCAAGTCTCCCAGTTTGGTGTCATCAGCATACTTGCTGAGCAGACCCTGTCTTTCTGTCCATCCCCTTGTCAATGTCACTGATAAACATGTTGAACAGCACCAGACCCAGCACTGACCCCTGGGGGACTCCAATAGTTACAGCTCTCCAGCTGGACCTGGCACTATTGATTACCACTCTTTGAACCCTATCTTCTAACCAGTTCCTAATCCACCTCACTGCTCTTCCATCCCACACTTCCTGAGCTTGTTCACTAGATGTCATGGGAGACTCTACTCAGGCTTTGCTTCTAATGAAAAGGGTGTGTGCCAGGAACAGTACCAAGGATCTTGCAATGAATGTTTACCTGTAAATCTCTGTTTCCGAGTCTCTGCAGGAGTTTAAGGCAAAGAAACATGGGAAACCTGAGGCCAGGCAACAAAGTAAATCTAAGTGAAAAGCCAGAGGGAAACAAAACTTCCCTGAACCTTGCAACAATCTATAGAAATTAGATGGTTGTCCTGGTTGCTGCTATCTCTCATTTTCCAAACCCTCTGCAGACCAAAGTAGCACAGGTTGCTCTACAATAAGTGGTAAAACCAGAGAACAGTAACAAAAAAGAGCAACAATTCAGTCCTTTTCCAGACAACAGCTGCTCTTTCCTCTTCAGGACTCCTCATTTAATCAAAAATATGGAGGTACTATATGGGAACAGAGAGGATATAGGTGGTCTTTCATATAGTATGACAACTCTTCTGTGAGATAAAACATTTTACAAGACCTTCTCTACACACTGTCTTCAAAGGTCTTTCCTTAGGTGCTAGAGAAACCTGAATTGTGAGAAGTAATTTCCTTTAGAAGTATTTTGACCAGAATGCAAACCAAAGTTTCATTCCAGTAAATCCAAAATAAACTCCCAATTATTTTGCACAAACTCTGGTGGAACCTAATGAAACATACTGCTATTTATAAATTCCATTATGTCATGGAGCAACTTATATGTAAGCTTCAATATGTACCCAAAATATCACTCAGTTTTTACAGGAGAATTAACTTACAGACCAAGCATTTTTCCAGAGAATCAAATGAATCAACAAAAGACCCAACAATAGAACATGAAAGTTTCTTATCACAAACTTATTCCCAGGTTCCTGGAACTGTACTGTTCCATTTTCCCACACTCAGTTTCTTGGAAACATAATTTCTATTAAATGAACTTTAACATAAAAGACCACCATCTGGTTCCTATTTATTTACAGAAACAAAGACTCAACCCAAAGGTACTCAGTTTCATGTATTATCCAGGACTTATCTTCCAGATAAATATGGTTGGAGATGCTTTTTTAATGGAGAGAAATAAAGAAAATAATAAAAAATTTAAAAAGACAAAAAGCAGCCATGCAGCATGTTCATGTGGAGCTTGCTGAGAATACATCTGAAAACCATTCCTGAAGCTAATGAGTCTCTGGCATGTATTAATCACAGCCATATACATAATTAATTACTACCCAAACCACACCCAATGCACTTTAGGGTGCTGCCAGCATTTATCCTCTCTATGTTGTCTTTTGAAACATGGAGTGCTCCTCATTGCCATCATGGCAGCAGATCCAGTATCCAGCTTTTATCTTTTGTCAACACCACACAGAACACCTGTTGTGGATCACTTCTAAATGGAAGCAAAACCAAAAATTTAACAGTGAGGCCCTACATAACATTGGTGTGTTCTGCAGAAATTGAACAACAACAACAACAACAACCACTTGCATAAGATGCCCTCTTAAAATACAGAATCATAGAATGGTAAGGTTGGAAGTGACCTCAAGGATCATCTAGTTCCAACCTCCTGCCATAGGTAGGGACACTTCTCATTAGTACAGCTCACTCAAGGTCTCATCCGACCTGCCCTTGAACACCTCCAGGGAGGGAGCATCCACAGCCTCCCTGGGCAACCTGTGCCAGTGCCTCAACACCCTCACTGCAAACAACTTCCTAACATCCAGTTTCCATCTCCCCTCTGCCACTTTAAACCCATTGCCCCTTGTCCAGGCATTGCAAGACCTTGTCAATAGGCCCTCCCCAGCCTTCCTGTAGGCCCCCTTCAGATACTGGAAGGCTACTATAAGGTCTCCTGGAAGCCTTCTCTTCTCCAGGCTGAAGAGTCCCAACTCCCTCAGCCTGTCCTCATAGGAGAGGTGCTCCAGCCCTCTGATCATCTTCATGGCCTCCTCTGGACCCACCTCAACACTTCAATGTCCTTCAACTAAGGACATAAAACTAAGTATGATTTTACCCATGTCAGTCTGGGAAGATCGTTAGAGCATGATCCTCCTTCCTCCAAGGATTTCACATTTTAAACAACATATTACATATATAAAACCACCGTGAAAATTTCCAATTAGCCCATCCCACACACAAGCACTAAGACACAGTGTTCTACTCATGAGTGTAGAAAATGAGGTAATAAGTGTGAAAGCTGAGTGCATTTAAACACACACAGATGTGTTCCTGAAGGTCTGTATGCCTTCTGTAAGCGTTATCATGATGCGAGTAGATCAATCATAAAATTTACATCTCAGCAACCAATGTTTACTAACTTTTGATGACTGTTGATCTAAGAGCATAATACTATCAGCATGACCTTGTTCAAGGAAACACTGCTCCATAACAGACTGCACACATGAACTCTATCTGAAAGATGCATGCATCAGTTGTTTCAAAAAGCTTGAGGTTCAATAGCTCTGTATCTAAGTTAAACACTTGATTAAGTGTTTTCTACAGCACAGACTTTAATAGCTAAGGGTACTATTTCAACTGTGTATTAGCATGTTGACTCTGACAACAATTGAAAAAAAAAAATAAAAAAAAAATCAAGTGACATAGGAAACCACATTTTAAAACGTAATCTTGTCCTTAGCTTCCAGAGTGACTCCTGAACCCTCAGAACAACTTATAAAACATATTCAATAACCAGTACTCTCTCTCTGATCTACCTGTAGCACATCATTATATCAACAGTAACTTCTTAGGCTGAAGAGTTTGAAATGGAAAAAAGCACCATTTCCATTTTTTTTTTAAGCCCCCCAAAACGAGCTTAAACAAGTGCTCTACAATGCTAGGTAAGTCTTCTATTCCATCATTTCTAAAAGCTTAATTATTATCAAATAGCAGACTTCCCAGACAAGGAGGTACTAAAGACTGCCATAGAATCAGGAAGCCAGTTGAAACACTAATTCCATGACATTTAGTCACTCTGCTCTCCTCCACACCTCCAAATCTACAGACCAATCAAAATAAGCGCTAACTTACAATCATCAAAATCTGATCAAATAAAAAAGTGACTAGAAATAGCCTTGTCCATTTTAATTTTAGTGTCTGTTGGAGATTTAAACACAACAACAGGTGAGAACACCCTAGCCTAAAGTGCAAATTTCAAGCTGACAATTTCCATGTCAAATATAATTCTTCCTGAAGAACAGGAAGCAGAAGGTAACACAAAACTGATCTTCAGGGCTTCTGCTAACAGAACTCTATTACTTGTTTCTCTTCCTGCTGATTTAAAGCATACCCTGCACATTTGAGCATGTGACTTAGTACTGGTAGTTCAAAGTTTCTCTTCTCACTGTACAAAACCTCAAAAACACAGCTAAACCAAAATACACTTCTGTGTAAAAAAGCTACTGCAAGTTTTTATTCATATTCGTAAGTTGATCTGGTTTAGTTGAAGCTCTTTTTTGCCTCTTCTCGGTCTTGTTAGAAGCCTGAAAGATGTGTCCCAAGCACTTAACCTAACAAGCTTGCTCTCCAGCATGAGCCACCACTAAAAAAATTCTCCTTGCTCTTTCAAAAAAATCTTTGGTCAGGGAGTCTTAGATTTTGGCAAGACAGTTTAAAACATTTCCCATTCTGGCAATAAGAGACAACGTTTCTCTCTCAATACTGCTGCAGTGTCTCACTGTATGGTTACATCAGAGTTTTCACATTTTAATGCTATTTTGCAATTTGAATCTCTCATTAGACTGCTATTTAAGATGTGAAGCAAAACAAAAAAATTGCTTCCAAGGGAGGTAACTCAGAAAAAGGCCTCATATTAATTACAGGTGCCTCACTGAAAGCCCTCCCTTCATTCATGAGTTTTCCTCTCATGTTCCTGCACCTTCCCCTCGTACCAGTAGAGTCCTTTTAACAATTTCAGCTAATGCAGACAAACACATATATTTAATATTGTGAGCTCTTCACATGGAGTTTCTATTGAGATTAAAATATGGATTTTGCAAAGACAACACCAATGGAAAACTGCTTCATCTTTCCTGTACAGATGCCATAAAGACTTTTGAATCTAGCACTACAACAAGTACTGCTCAGATAAACCAGGAAAGCTGAATACTTCATCTTGGGGGTTTCCAGTTCCTTGAATTACACTAAATCTGCATATATACTCCATTTTTCCCTAAACAATTATTTAATGATTTGACTATCAGTGGGCAAACAGATTACCCTATCACTTTTACAAGCTGACATAGAAAAAAAAACTAAGAAAACTAAGCACTGAGACAACTGTCTATAAGACTTCTACAAATGCTTGGAAGGCCTGGAAAAGAAGCAACTCTCTGCTCAGAGCACAGGGAAGTAATTTCCTCTAGTTTTATGAACCACAACATTTTGTGACATGAATCTTGTAGCACGCATATCCACGCTCATTATCTAATTCAATGATCTACTTTAAAGTATACAAGCCTTGTCTGGGCTGCTAGGGATCTCTATTCTCTGGTGAATCTTTTCACTGCATTATTAGAGCATCTGTTTGACAAAGCCCTTTGGGAAACCGTTGCTGTTTACAGTTTAGCAGACTATCAAGACTGCTCTGTGGGTTTACAGGCTGCATTAATACATAACAATAGGTTGTTTTGAAAGTTTTCTTGAATTTCACAGCAGTGGGGAAGAGAACTGACAAACAGCTTCTAGATTTGACACTTCTCCAGTTTATATCAATGCTATAAACTCATCCCGTGGGATGAAGTGGAAACAGATTGCGGAGCTGAAGAGAGTGACTGAATACTCAGCACACACAAGCAAATGCAGACTATTCTTTCAGCACTACTCTCATCCTGTTACTTTCTGAAGTCTCATAACAACACCTTGAATCAAAGCAAATCATTACTTTAAAAACTGAAATTATAATCAAATATGTGAAAAAAGAAATAATTACAAGATTAAACTCTCGGAAAATACTCATTTTTACAGCTATTTAGAAACACATTTTGATCTTAAAATGCCATACTGAATTATTTCAGGCCATCACAAGCCAGATATTTTTAAAATTCCATTTCAGTTTTCATATTCAGATAAAAACTCTCACATTTTACTACAGTTGTGTTCACATTCACTAAAATAAATAAACAAACACACATATGTATACATATATATGCACATGTATGTACCTACATCTATATATCCACCTGCGGAGGTTGCACGTAGCACAACTGCTATTAAAGCTGAATTAAAACTCACCTTGTGACAAACTTCTGATTTAATCTCTTTGAGAGCCCGTTCAGAGAACACACATCCACAGTTTCTCAAGAAGCAAAACCTTCAAAGTAAAGACAATGTAAGAACCAAATTAAGAATACTGGGTACATTAAACCACAACAGGTACTCTGTTATTTCATTTTCTGTATAATCCAGCACAGGTTCATGACAATCCCTCAAGTGAAATTCAGCAAAATGGAAGCTCTTTAGATGTTTCTGTATGTTTGCTACACATGTAAATGTTTCCCTGGAACCATCACCACAACTGTTTTACTACGAAGTTACACTAGCTGAATGGTCCCACCTTCCACTAGGCTTACTAGTTTCACTGATTAAAGCTCTTCAGCAAAGCGGTAACAAGCACCCTTAAAACAGGATCTGTTCTCCCATGTCTCTCCTGTCCACACTGAAGATTCTTGCAACACTATGTGAAGCAATTACACACACGGTTCATGCAGTCTCCCTTTCCTGAGATTATACACGTGGTTCATGCAGTCTCCAGTTCCTGAGAGCTCCTGTTGATCCTTTCCTCTCTCTTACCCTCAACTGAACTGAGAAATACTGAAGTGGTTCTGGTAGAAGTAGGTTTACTTTTCAGGTTCTCTCTTTAATTCTGAGTATTTTGTGGATAATCACTCTCTCGGTAAAGAAATACTTCACAACTACCAAGCTGTGAACCCAGTCTCTTATTACAAAAGAGGAAAAAAAAGAAATTGCACAGGAAATGGGGAATTTGCCCAATCCAGGATGCAAAGAAACACCCTTCCTCATCTCAATAAAACCTACTGTGGGATTAGAACAGAACATACTTCATTCTGATCCTAACATAACAGGAGGCAGAATTGCTTACTGCAAAGGGAGGTCTGATTCAATTGCCCTCTGCTTGACTATACCAACCTCTTATGATTTAGCCCCCAAAACATTTTTAATTGTTTCTCTGCAAACATTGCCCTTATTATTAACATTATATAACATCATTAAACATATAAATTAATGTAGGAAAGGATTATTTTTTTATCTTTCCTCTTGAAGATGAAGTGAAAGGACACATAGTAGCCTTCTGAACTCCCTCCTCCTCACAAGAGAGCACGAAGGCTTGATTAACTACATGACTGCCAACATTAGCAATGCAAACATTTTTACCTGTTCTATGTTTGGTTTAGCAAAGTACTTGCATCTAAAAAACAAAATCCAGAAACTGAAATACTGACCTATGTCTTCCATTCATTTCCAATCCCACCACAGGACATATAAAGCGTGCAGACTGGATGTCATCATATTTGTCACCTTTTATACTCTCTTTATCGCCAGTCCAAGCTGGATTATCTGCAAGGTTTAATTCTGTTACGTTCTGAAAGAGAGAAATGCAAGCCTGAAGTTGTTTACTAATAAATTTTGAGTGAAGATAACGTTTTACAGTATTTTTTCCATTGTGGTTTACTCGTCTGAACACTTTCAGTGCCAGATAAGGATTTGTGGCATGCTTTAACTTCCACAGCACTCTTTTAAAATTACAGAGAACCTGTTTACCTTAATGCTCTTGATATGTGATGCAGCTTCCACAGGAGTTTTATCAGCTGACTTGTCCAACAAAAATTCAATGACAGCATCCTTATTGTACAACCTGCAACACAGAATTTTTAGTAATCATATTTGACTCTCAAAGCACTCTTAAGTACAGATTAGTGCCTTCTGATATAGTGGTGTGTATGAAAACAGTCATACCTGCCCAGCTCACAAGCTACAATCGGCCGACGTAACTTCTCTTGACTCAGAGCACAGTAGTTCCATCTTGCCACCAGTTCAGCATTTTTGTCAACCTGAAGGAAGAAAAACACCCCTGGTGTCAAAGTAGTTTTTATATTTGCAAATTATTTAAACATAAAATCAAGTAACACTTACAGCATTAATCAAATCCCCAAATATCTTACCAAACTTAATTTCTGAAATCAAAACTAACCCATAAAATAACTCCAGTAACGTTTTTTATCAAAACTGATGATCGATTCCAAGGGACTAACTCTACCTATCGAACACTTGTCTTCATAAACATAACTCATTAATTTTACTTTCTGCCACTGCCACTTCTCTCCTTCCTTTTTCATCGTTTTTCTGTTCTTCATATGTTTCCCACTACCATCTTCTTTCTAGTTCTACATCTCACCCCTGCTTGGCTCAACTACCAATTCCACTCCCCGTAAGGACCAAGGTAACAAGAAAAGCAATGTCATAATGCTAGTTGAACCTCCAGCCTAAACCCACAAATTTCGTAACACATTAGGCCATATAAGAAAGGTTGAAATTCACAGTTACACTGATAGTGAGGTGTGAGGAGGATAAGGGGTTTATATTTATATCAGTGAGCCTAATTTACCTAAGTTTTCTGTCACTTACTGCAATATTTTTCCTGACCATCATCCACATTACACATATGACGACACAGAAATGGACACATTCAGTATCAACAATAGTCTAGACACACTACTAAAGAATCCACCAAAACTGCTACCAGCAAACATCACATCCCTAGGTGAAGGAGTCCCCTAAACCCCACACATTCAGCAGAATGGCTTGTGTGCAATACATAATCACAAAGGTTGGAAAAGCCTCAACATCGAGTCCAAACAGAATCTAACTCTACCAGGGCCACTGTTACACCATATCTCTGAGGACCCCATCTAGACAGCTTTCAAATACATCCAGAGATGGCTATTCAAATACTTCCCAGGCAGCCTGTTCCAGCGTTTTGTGACTTCTTCGGTATTGAAGCTCCTCCTAATTTCTAACCTAAAATCTCTCGTGGGATAACTTAAATGCCATTTCCTCCTGTCCTATCTGTTGTGACCCTCAGATGACAAACTGATCTCCACTGTTGCTGCTGCGCCACACCCTGCAGCGGTACCGCAGACAAGCCAACTGCTCTCCTCAATACCGTCAGCACCAGGAGTGCTATGCCCAGCTCGCAATCACTGCGGGAGAGGCAGGACTGACAGAGCCTCCGCAGGGCTTCTCTGCCTGCGCGCCGTGGGCCCACGGTCAGGCCTCAGGCCCACGGATCCAGTCCGACAGCCCCCGGCTGCACTCCCCGCCGCCCTCAAGCAGCCCCCTCTAACCTTCTCGACTTTGCGGGGCCCCTTGACCAGCTCATGCCGTTTAGGAATGGTACCACCATCGCATCCCATATCGCTCGCGGCTGCGCTACAACTCCGAGTCCCTTGCCCAGACGGCACAACACTTCCGGTGGAGGGCAGTACTTCCGATGCAGGGCAGTACGCACTTCCGGCTGCCCAGAAAGCCTCCGCACAGCTCCCGTACAATCAGCTGCCTGGCGACCCCATAGTGTCCGTTCTAGAGGGGTGCGGAACGTACCACTGCATACGGGGAGGGGGGCAGAATCCGCAACGCCCTCTCCCGGCGGCCTGGTGGAACTGCCGCCGCCACTCCTGCTGCTTCTCGGGTGGCCCAGTTAGGGCGGAGAAGGCTCGTGCCTTGTTTCCTGAGAACAGCCCCACCCACCCCCAGGACACCGATTTTGGGGTATTTATCGCCGAATGACCTGGGCCGGAGTTGGGTCGGGCTGGCAGGGACGGGCCCGCTGTCGTCTCCCCACCCTTTGAGGAGTTGCCTCTTTGCCCTTCCCGCCCTCAGCCCTAGGGCAGTAGAGGTCGATCGCCGGTTACAAACGCTCGGTCGTTCAAGGAATGAGTTTAATACAAACGGTACAAAGCCAGCGTGAGATACAGTTAATGCATTCAACTGTGCAAACAACAGTATTTACAGATGCCGACGTTTAAATAACGATATGAAACAACGGTGACTGCCGAGTAAAACTAACAGGGAGGAAGATGAGGGAGCTGGTTTATTCCACAGACAACTGGAGATTGAGCACTGGTGCAGTGCGAATTAGCTGTAACTACTCACAGAACTAATTGTCCATTCTCAGGGCGAAGACACAGCTACAACATTGCCAGAAAAAGGACAGACTTTGAATTTTGAGATAAAGACTTTCAAAATAAATTAATTGGGAAAAATACAAAACAAGAGGCATACAAACACTTGACCAGCATGGTTACAGGGCCTTCATCATGGTTCTGTTTCAGATCCAGCACATCTGAGGATAAAGTTCGTGCACTGCACAGACCAGCACAGCACAGGCTAGTCTGAGCACCCCTGGGCAGCCTCACTAGCGTGGGTGCTCTGGGTGCCCAGTGAGGAATAATGTTGTCACCTTTCTGGTCTGTAGGAAGAGCTCGTCCAAAGCCTCCACATACTTGGTGACTAAAAAAAAATGCTTTCAGCTGGAGCAACGCTCTGAACAGCTTCAAGTCAGGAGAGAGGATGACTGAGGTGTGCTCCCAGCAGATTTATCAGGAGCTGGGACTCCATGTCCTCTGTGCCCAGCCACTTGCTGAAAAGTTTTTCATTAACTTCCAGCTATATGTAGTACCTGTCAGATATTTTCTTCCATAATCCATTCACTGTGTTTGTATATTAAAAATAAAATAAAGCTTTGTAGCTGTTAAAAAATTTACAATCATAACTTTTGAGTAAACAATGGTGTGATATCATCAGTTACAGAACATTGTCCAGCCAAATGCAAAGAGATATGTTACATTCTCAAATAGGAAAAAAAAGGGGAAAAAGAAGAAAAAAAATAGTTATCTGACCTATATAGAAATTAAAAAATAAGAAAACACCCAGGTAATAAAAATAATTTGCTCTAATACACAGCAAACATTCCTGCCCATCCACTATGATGATGACATTTCCAGGCAGGATATGAACAATGGAGATGAAATTATAGATTTTTGTTCTGCAGATTTTCTTCTACATCTGCTATTGTGTGGCTCTTCAACTGCTAAAAGTGCACCAGCACCCAGGGAGCTGCCCAGTGGGACTTCTTCAAGGTCACTGAGCTGCTTTTGCCCACCTTGGCTGCGACACACCTAAGGACCAACAATTTTGCCAAGAATTTGGAAAACCACCAAAGAGTCTTTCATTCCATTATTGCTCTGAACTGCTGTGTGTACTTAGACAGCTCTTCAGTCTGATCTTGAAGTTCCCTTATGGCATCTGCGTTTGGATACTGGATTGCAGCATTTTTGGTGGCGAGAGCCAGATTCTTCAAGAGGCTGCAAAACCTGCTGCTGCTGTGGAGAATGTCATTCCGAGTGTCTCTTCCTTGAGTTTCCTGGCAGAGAGAATCCACCAACTTTTGTCCCACCATAATGATCAATTTGCTGTGGGATATGAAGACTTCAGGTGGCTGGTTGTTACTCAGACTACTAGTAAATACCCCCATTGCCTTGTGCAGTGCAGCAAAACACAGCTTACAGTGCTCTGAGAGAGGGATTTTCTTTGTGGAGTCCGGCTTGCTCTGAATTACAGCCTGCTTTGCAGATGGCAAAACCTGGGAAAAACGTTAAAAAAGACAGATTCAGCACAGGGATTGGTTCTTTACTTGCAGGGAGTTTTCTTGATTAATAGTCTCCAACTCGGCCCAGCTTAGGAGTCTTTTACAGTAATTTCTCTTTCCATAAAGTACTGGAATTCAGAGTGGTATTTTCTCCCAAATTGCCTTTTTTCTCCCTAAACAAATTTCACTGAAAAACGATTTTAATAATGGATAGCACACAAAGTGCTGAACACCAAACCTTTATTGCAGTCCGGACTTTAAGCTTTCAGATAGTACAGAACATTCTGACTTGATCTTTAATGGTGCTGACTTGTGAGGGCTATGAATGATTAAAGCTGCATAGTAAGAAGAGACTCAACCTTTATACCAGGGCAAGATGTTTTGAAATCTTCCTACAGCCTTATCCCAAATAGTACACAAAGGTAAGTAAATAAATAGTATGACTTTAAACTACAGTGGTTTGTTTCATTTGAGCAAAAAGACTGTTCTGTACAGGTTTTCAGCAGTAATTCTAAGAACTAGTTCTGAGAAAATGAACTATGAGAAAATGAGTAGATCTCTGCATATAGATATGTGTGTCCAGATGGAAATTATTTTGAGTTTTAGCATGCACAGAAATCAGGGAGTAGAAGTCTTCATAAGTAATAGTTTTCATAATTAGAAATACCTTTGGTTTTGAATCCGTACTCTTCTTTGCTACTTCTTTACCTGAAATTATTTTCTGTGCCTGATAAAAATCAAAATGAAAGCGATGGTGAAATGGTTTACATAAAATATTTAAATATAAATGTGTTTTTCTCTTATTTGAGAGGGAAACACCTCCTTGCACTGCAGCCTTCATGTTACAGACAACAATGGTACATTTATAAAAGCAGTAGTAGGTTTTCTCTTACTAAATCTTTAGTATCTGATCCTGCAGGACCTGAGACTAAAACCAACATCAGCAAAATACAACATTTCCTAAATTCTAAGAACAAGCCAGCATTTCTTTGTGAACCCAAGAGAACTGCATTTTCACTAGACATTTCAGCAGTTCTAAGGAGAACGATTCTGATAAATGTCTAAAATTATTCCAACTAATAAACTTGATAATTCATAGTATGAGTTTAATCTGTTAAATCAAAATTTTCTACAAAAGCATGCTTTCCAATGCACCTCAGATTTGAAAGCTAGCACCTCTTACACAGTCTTGCCAGAGTCAAACAAACAAAATATGCTAGCAAGAAGAGAACTGCTGCTCCAAAGAAAAGAAACAAATTGTTAAACTCCAGCTAAAGGCTGTTTCTCAAATGTATGTAAAATAGGCAAGCCAACAATCTTTTAACAGTGCTTGCTGGGTAAATTCTCAACTGCCAGTTTTCTTTATTACTTAAAATTAATGATCAGTGAGATGTGCCATTTAACACTTTAACAAAATCCTGAATTCACATGTAACCTGGAAAATGGGAAGTAGTGCAATCTGAATTTGGCGGTAGTGATTACAGTAAAGTAAAGCTGACATAAAGTAGTGCTAATAGTTAAATATCTGCTAAACAACCAAGAACATAGCTTGTAACATCCAATTATACTGACCTGCAGCTGAACATAATCACAGTCCTCAGTGGCATTTTCTTTTCGTTTCTCAGAAGAGACCTGACTTTGGCTGGGTTTCTCAGGAGTATTTCTCTGAAGTGAATCTATTTCAATTCTTCTTGGCACTGTGATTTGTTTTGCCATTTTGTATTCTGGGTTCACTTTTGGTTGCTTCATTTCTTGTTTACTCTCATTCTTTCTGAAGAGGAGCTTTCCATTGGCAATGATGATGGATACAAACCTCTTGATGTCATCTGGGATTGTGCGGGCTACCATCACAAAGCGATCGAGATCATCTGGGTTGTTCTGAGGTTTCTTGAGGACCAAAGCCTCTAGTGACCAGTTGCAATTGTTTAGAGCTTCTCTTGTTTCTGTTAAAATTTCAAATGAGTTAATAAGAATTTCTAGCTGTTTCTTAATTCTGATCTGAAGGTTGCTATCAGTCAGAGAAGAGGTATTTACCTTTATGACCTGAGCAAAGGCCAAGAATTCTCCCAGTGATACCTTTATGTGATCAACTGCTCGATGGATTTCTTCAATGCTTTTCTCTAGGTGTTCTTGTAATCTCCATTTGCTGCTCACAAAGATCATTAGACTTGCAACTGAGCTGGATACGCTGTGCTGCAACCTAGTCACTGTCTCTATGGCTACTTCAAGGTCCAGTATAATTTCTCTGGCAGGCTCTTTGGATGATGACGTAGAAAAAGACTCAGCAGAAGAGTTTGAGGATGTAGAGAGCGTGCTGCTTTTGCTGTCCACACTAGAAACAGATAATCTGTCTTGTTCTACTTTGGCATCTCTTGGGAGCTGTGGAGGAATGCTGTATGCTTGGTCTCCAGAACTATCACTGGGTTTTTCCACATCTCTCTTAGACTGCACAGTGGTGGGCAAACCTTTTGGGATGTCATACACATTCTCTCCAGAGATAGGATTCTCGTCCTTTGGAGCCGGGCGACTTGCAGGTACCTCGCAGGTACCGTTTTGTGGCAAAAGGAGCACATCCCGTGAGGATGGAACATCGTAAAGATGGACATCTGGAAATGTTAATTTCCGTTGTGTGGGTGGAATATCATACAACTGCTGGTTTGCAACTTTGACTTCAGCATTATTTGTTAGTATCTTGTACCTGGCTGGTGGTGTGTCATACAGCATCTGCTTCTCCAAGGCATGGCCAGAAGGGGTTTGTTTTAATCCCGTTTTTTCAGGTGACACTGGAATATCATAAATCCATTCTGACTTCCGTGGATTTGGCAAGGTGTTGTAATGGCCCCAGCGCTTCTTCTGAGATTCATTTTCTGAAGCATCAGTTTCTCTTTTGGGAGGGACGTCATATAACTGGAACAAAGCACACAGGACTGAGAACTCTGGTTTTAGACAAGAAATGAGAAACAAAACTGAATTTTCAGTAAATGTATGCAACTCCAGGAATGTCAGTGGAACTGCACCATGGAAAGGCTAGCCCATAATTTTTATTTCTTTCTAAAGTGAACAAACTACTCATATGAAAGTTAAAATGTTTTGAGCACAGGTGATTAAATCATACAGCACTGTCCCCAGCCAGTGAAATCTGTAGGCTCCTCTGGGATTGGGAAACTCGTAGTTCTGTGGAATGGTTATAAGAAAAGTGAAATGTCAGTTTATTAGTAGGCAACACTAAACACTGTTTTACAGAATTAAGGAGGTGAGATAGTAATGAGATTATTCTCTTGTGTCCAACAAGTCTTACTTACATTGCCTGATGGTGACTCTTTCTTGGTGGCAGCTCTGACCTGTTCTGGGCTGGGTGGGATCTTGTAAAGCTGCTTCCGCTCTTCCTGGAAGCACTCGGTGGATCTGATCGGCACAGAGCCCTTCCGTGTGGTGGGTGGAGTGGCACTGCTCTGGTCAGAGAGAAAAAAAACCACACTTTTTTAGAGCACACTGAAGACTTTGGTGAAGTCAGAAACTTTAAGGTCATATACTGTGTGTCTCCTGGGGTGGGCAATGTGGGTCAAACTCAACCTGCTGGGAAGCTGCTGGAGCGCTGCATGGAGGGCGGCGGGCACTAGGTGGTGCAAGGCAGCCACCAGCGACACGCCCGGCTTTGGGTCTGAGCAGAAGGCACCTCGCTTCTGTGAGTGGTTTGTGGATAACTCGAAAATAAATGAATTAGGGTGAGCCCAACCCTGCACTAAGAGGTACTGCCGGGGAGGCTCCGTGGACGTGCTCCAGTCTACACACACAATTTTGCATGGTAGGTTATGGGCTGGGACCTTGTGTTTTGTCCCATCCTGGGGTCCCTGCACCAGCAGCAGTGAGACATAAAGGAAATGCGGTGATGTTCACTGTGCCGTGGGATGCATGGTTTCAAGAGCAAGGTCGTGTAAAAGGGCACTTCAATGCAATCAGCTTGTTGTCATGAGTGTGTTGTGGCTACATGGTCTGATGCCTTGTGTTTTGTTGCCCAGGAGGCAGGTTGTGTGGGTAGCATTTGGTTTCTTTTATTTATGCACTAGTTACTCTTCTGCAAACATCTTCTGGTCTTTCTCATCAAATGACTTGGAAGACTTTTCCTGGTGGAAAGCGGAGGTTGACACTGATACTGAGAATTCATCAGTGTCCTGGAACTCAGCAATAGTAAAACTGAAAGTGTTTATGAGAAATGTATCAAATTTACAATAAATTCCTCTAAGTGTCTAACAAATTCAAAAGAAAACTGCTTTAGGCTTTGGACTTCCCTAAAATGACACAGGCCTTTGACAAGCTATGCAAAAAGCAAACAGGGAAACACTATGATTTGCCTTGAAAAGCTATTCTGAGGTCCTACAGGGGTAGCTGCAGGGAAACTCCGTGGCAGGACTCACCTGTGTGAGTAAGGACTCCTGGCGTGGTGTGGATGGAACATCGTACACCTCCCTCCTGATATTTGGGTCTGAAGCCCGGCATGCCCTCGGGAGAGTAAACAGGTGCTTTTAAGGGGAAAAAAAGAAATAACAAGAAAGTTATGCTGAGCAGTAAACCCAGAACATCTTTGAAAATGTTAATAGTTGGATAGGCCAACATTAGCATCATGACTTGTAAGTGATTAAAAACCTTTCATCTTTTCACTGATGGCAATAGACAGGACCTGACCTTACAGGCAAGCATGGTATTTTTCCCCAAAAATTCTTTTGTGACAGCGTTTCTGTTTATTTCAGATAAGTTAAGGATTAGCACATAGAAATCCAAGATAATCTGCCATACTAACCAAGGGAGGGGAAAGACTTGGAGAAAATTCAGCTTCAGTTATCACTTAAATCTTTAGACTACTCAAAAGCAGAACCACTGAAAAAAGAAAGTGGGGAAATTTCTACTTCTCCAGTCTCACAGAGTCATTAGATCAAACCATATTTAGTAGTATGAGCAGCAAAAAGGTACACACTGAGATGTGTTATTCTGCAGTTACAAGAAAAATTAGTCAATTTGGCAGGAGCAGAGTTTGCTTGATATCTTGGCCAGCTCTGTGAACAGATGTCTGATGTGGGAATTACATTATTCAGGTTAATTTTAATTCTGTTTGCTTAAAACACCATTTTAAGATCTATGACCAGATCTGTGGAGCAATTAGCTATGATACCAAAATATGAATGTTGGAGAAGGACTTCTTAAAAATCGGTCTCCAAATTACGGAGTTTTGATCACTTAGCATGGGTTTAGCCTGGCTCTCTGCAGCAGATTTCTAAATGGAGTATCACAAACTACTCATACACAGAGACACTGCTGCCTGACAGGAAATTATTTGAAATTGGAAGTGGTGTTCTCCATCATGTGAGTGAGTGAGTGTTGTAGTGACTACAACATCCATATTTCCTCTACATACGTATTTCCTCTGTAGTTCTTACTACAATTACATATTTCCTCTGTTTAGGGGAAATATGATGTGGAGCAGGACTCCAGTTATACAGATGCTTGCTGCTTCTTTGTTAAAGCTTTTAGCTCTCACCTGAAGAAAGGGAATGAAGAGTGAACACAACCCCCTTAGTGGTATGTGATATGAACCATCTTGCTTGCAGAGGCAAAAAAAAGAGGAGGCTTTTGTGAGTAGGAAGGGTAAAATTGGTATCAAGTGACAGGATGAGAAGGAATGGATTGAAGCTGAAGGAGAGTAGATTTGGATTGGAAATTAGGAAGAAGTTCCTTACAGTGAGGGTGGTGAGACACTTCCAGGGAGGTTGTGGATGCTCCCTGCCTGGAGGTGTTCAGTGCCAGGTTGGATGAGACCTTGAGCAATCTGGTCTAATCAAAGGTATCCCTACCAATGCCGGAGGGCTTGGAACTAGATAATCTCTAAGGTCCCTTCCAACTCAAACTATTCTGTGGTTCTCTGAATCCTTAGGTGAGGCCTGTTTCCAGATGTACAAATCTTACTCAGGATACATCAAAAAGGAAGCTCTTACTGTTTTTTTACAGTACTTTCAGTCACAGTAAAACAAGAAGGTGCCCTGGGTGCTAGAAAGAAGTGGTAAGGCTTTTCTACAGGATGAAAGCACCCAGGCTTTGAGGGATTTTGTTCTGTTGCTTTCAGTCAGTTCTCTCGAAGCCTTGCAGTGGCTCTACTCAGCTGCTCAGAGGACAGCTGAGCATGCCAGGAACTCTGCCAGTTGACCCATAGGATCTGAGTGGGGCGGTCGGGAGCGCTGCAGTTCATTCTGCACTTGCAAAGGCTGCACACCCCTGAGCCTCACTGTGTGTCTGCATATGGCTTGTGACCACCATGGTACAGTTGGTGTAATAACAGCTGTGACACAGTGCAAGAGGCAGCTCAGGCAGATCTAAGCCTCTGAATCATAAAAACAGGCTGGCACTTTTTTTTTTTTTTTTTTTTTCTCTGTTAAAGTAAACGAAGCTTAGGTGCACAAACTCATGAGATGACAAGAGACAGGAATAGCCAAGGAGCTTTTCTCTGGGCACAACTTTGAAAATTTGTATTAATCTTGCATTCAATTTGAAAATACCTTCTTTAGGGTTAGGAATGTGGAGAAACCAGGTCACAGGAAGTGTAAAAGGGTCTTTGTTAGCTATTATTTGAGCTTACAGTTATGGTAATTGTACACAAAGTCTGAATATGCAGCTGCAGTGTTCAAAGTTTGGTTTCAGTCACTGGAAATGTACCACTTTTGTCTGTTTCCAGCACTTATTGCCACACCAAAGGAACCACACCTTCAGTCTCCATGACTTGTCTGGCACAGTGGGATAAAACCTGACTGAGTCCCACAAATCAAATGATGATTAATTCAGCCTAAAAGGCCATATAGTTCAGTTTCTTTTCTTTTCCTTTCTCAATTAACATTTCTGATATGATTTTCATACATCTGAAAAAGAGCCTAGGGCTGAATAGCTCTCCAGACTGAACAGAAACTTCTACTTGAACTCCCTCTACTACATTTTCCATTTACAAGTTTTATTTGAACACCTAGCAGAAGGAGGAGGGAGAAAGAGGCCAGGCCAGGCTGCTCTATTGAAAGCTAGATTTGCAATTCCTATCTTCAGCTGGGGGAATTAATGGTTGCACTCATCCAAAAAATCGTGATCACCATCTCAGTAACAGAAATACTGTCTGGGAGAGAAACTGATGCCATATACACCAAACTCTGTGCTCTCTAGCATGTCCATAGTAGGTGCTGCTACTTTGTGCAACTGTAGGGACAACCTTGAGCAATGGGAGACAGTGGCAGCAGCATTCTGAGCTTGCTGAAAATAGTAGAAACTAGACCAAGGGCAGCAATCATACAGCAAGTAGTGACCTTTCTTTATTATGAATCATCTTCCTGTGCAAAGGATGTGCAAAATGGATGCAAAGCCCCCATGCGAAGCCAGAGGAATCTGGCTGTAGTCCATCAGAGGAGAAAGTTCTGTGTCTTGTTATTTTAACTTTGGGCTGGGTTTGTAAATAATTTCTAGTCTTCCAAACAAATGGTATATTCTTTACTTCCTGCCTTATTTTACAGCTGCTTTAAACTGTCAAAAAAGTGAAGGACTACAGAATATAGAGGCTCTTATCTGTTGCCCAGAGCAGTATTTCTCACATAGTGCTGTAAAATGTAGCAGAATTGATGGGAGTTTCCTAAACACCATTTATTAGAATGGTTTTGCTGCATATTCCACTGAAATGCTTGGGCCAACAGCCATTATTGCTTCCCTGCTCCCAATGATTGTTTTAATAATAATACTTGTTACTCTTATAGCTGCTTAAATTCTTACCTGGCTTGTTGAACTTTTGGTCCTTTCACTGAGCAGCTGTGCGGCCAAGGCTGGTACCTGATATATTCCTTGAGCAGGCAGTGTAGAGACCCTGGCTGGAGATGTGACCCACCCCTCCATCTTCTCATAGGCAGATGATGATATAGTAGGCTTGGGGATGGAGGGAACCTGGTAGATGTTTTGTTGTGCTGCTGGTGGCTCTGCAGAGTCATTCTGGGTGGAAGGAGGAAGCAGGACAGCCTGAGAGGTGGCAAGGAGCTGGAGGCGGTTAGCAGGGGCCAGACCCTGCCTGCCATGGAGGGAGCATTTCCACCAGCCCTCACTGCCGATGACATTTTGGTCCAGAACTGTCAGGATGTCCCCTTTGCGGAAGGCCAGCTCGTCTGAGCACTCTGCCTTGTTGTCATACAGCGCCTTGGCCAAAGTGTTCTGGAGAGAGAAAACCACCAACATTGCGCTGTTAAACCACAAAACTGTTGGTTTTCCCTTCAGTGTTTATTTCCACTTTAATGTCAGTTTAACTCAACTACGTTCACTTTCACATTAAACAGCATTTCTTCAGGGGTTTCAGTGTCAAATGCTTGCAGCCTGTGCCTGCTCTGTTCAGTGCAGTGAAGAAATGGATAACAGCAACAACAACAATAATAATACTGTAATGCTTCTTTACTACCCTTTCCCTCAAGGCTCTTGAGGGTGTTTTTCCCATTAGCAGTCTATGAATTCTCTGTCAGAAGCTGCAGAAAAAATGCATCATCCATCCAAAAAAACCTGAACCTCATACTCCTGCCTGCTACTCAATGTATCTGAGGACTTCAACTGCACATGAAAAGGACTAATTAGTTCTTATCTGCAAGACAAACAAACAATCCTCCCAAACTAACCTTACTTACTTTCAGCATTTTTTTCTCAGAACCTTATGAAGTCAGGCTGCTCACTAACCTCTTATTAGCTCAGGGGAACTAACAAAATACCCAGTGGCTGAATAGCAGTGGTGCTCTGCAGTACTTGTGAAGACCCAGACTCCAGCTAACTGTCCACATCCACCTCCGAATGGAAAGCTGGATCCTACTGAGCATCCCAGGCTAATGATTTCTGTGACACATTAGCTCAGGAAAAAAATTAACTATGCACACAGTGACACCAATCAAATAGATCTGCTGGCTCCTAACTCTTCATGGCAGGCCAGTGCATTTGTGAGCTTGTCTTCAGGCAAGCACACCTGAGATGGTGTCTGTGTTTCTCTCCATCACATAGACAGCACTTGCAGCTGAGCATTTTTTTTTCTCCTCCAATATATCTTTCAACATCTTTATAGAGTGCTCTTTTTTTATATATATTGTTTTTTTAGACGTGAAGCCAAAGAAGAATGAAGTAACCTTCTTAAGATCAAGGAATATCTTTGAGAGAACAAATATTCATGTTTTCCAGCTTCTTCATCACAGGACTGCCCTACCTGTCTCGTCAGAAGCTCAGACGTTTCCAGCAATCATGACTATGTAGATCGCATTTTATTTACTAGAATCTATGATTCTGTGATTTTCAGCATGTTTATTTTGGCTATTTGCTTACTGATTACAAGATGACAGCTAAAAGGGTGAAAAGTAGTAGCAGCAGGTAGCTTTATTCACTCAGGAAATTGGTGGAAAGCTTAGAGAGAGCTGTGGATGTGGTGTTTTTCAGCACATGACACCATTTGCTTTCAGCTTCAAAATGAGACTGCCTGCTTCCCAGGCAGTGGGGCACTGGCTGTGTTTCAGTGTTAGTTTATCAGGAAGCACAAGTCATGTCCAAAGAGATAGCACCCAAATAGGAAACGTGATGCCTTGTATTTTTGTCCAGAGCATTTGCTGTAAAGCAACAGCTGGCTTGAAGTTGCAGCAGAAGAAAACCAAGTTGTCAGCTCAGCTGATGAGATGAGCCTGTTGGTAGCAGCATGCATTTCTTCCTCAGGGTGTCCATGAACAATGGCCTTTTCATGATACATGGGCTGGTCCATCAGCAGCTGCTAGAAATGGACAACAGTCTCATTTACCTTATGTCCTAGCCTGGCTAAAACAGCCTTCTTGCCTTTGCCATGGGAGTCTGCTTTCTATTTGGACAATGCCAAATGCTCTGAACCACCTGTGTTGAAGTCAAGCCTCCAGGAATCCCACTCAAGCCCAGTCCAGGCTTTTCTCTGTGGCTCCACACATTGTTGCAATTGGATCAAAACCAAAAACATCCAATTTTTTCCTATTATTCACCAGCAACACTTTGAGACCTAGCTTGACATTTGTTCCCTTGTTGGATGCTGTACAAACCCATTGAAAGGCAGACCATGAAGAGGATGGGCAGAGGGACACTCCCCTCTTAGCAAACAGAGAACAGAAATATTAAGAACCTTATCCAGGCGCATGCAGGAAATTGGTGGCAGAGCCAGGAAGTCTGAACTCAGGAACTGAGCCTGTGTAGTGTATTAGACAACGAGATGTCCTTCCCAGTTACACCAATACAAATAAGAGGAAAACTTAATGCACAGTGCATTTTTAAAAGGCATCTAAGCATAGACATCTCTGCAACTAATTCTGTCTTGTGAAAGCAGCAAGCTAAACACATTCTTTGCCCTAATTCTTTCGTTAATCAATGTGTCAAACGATTGAAATCTAATTTTAAATCTCTTTTGTTTAAATATGCTCATTTTCACTGTGTGTAAAAACAACAGGACAAACGGGTCTGTCTTTATATTTTGCTCAATGTTCTGCTTTGCTCCTGTATTTACAAGACTAGCAAGTGCCTTTTATTTCTTGTTTCCTTTCCAAGAATTCTGGTTGCTCATCCAGTCTCCCAGGACTCGACTGCCCCAGGACCGGTGTGGAAGAGCCTGTGACGCATCTCTTTTATGCACTGTTATCACCAAAGGAATGTAGGCAATACTGTTCCTATAAGCCCCGTTAGTTTTCATGAGTCCCAGCTGTGGATTCAACAAGTATTAGCTCAGGATGCTGAACCATGCTGTGGCAAGTTCACAGCAGTGCCTAGCAGCACACATCTGATGTTTAGCTCTTTGGTAGGATATGTCGCACACAAGTGTTAAATGAGCTTTGGTACTGGGACGTGCTGTATTTCTGGCAGCAACGAGCTTGCTGTAGGTTAGCTCATTTTCTACTGGAGTTTGAGACGGTATGAGGAGGATATGGCCATGGGGAGTAAACCAATGCACTGTGAGATTGGGTAAGGAACCACCAGTGTCTCATCTGTGCCCTGTCCATTACCAGCATCCAGTCCACAGGCAGCTCCATCCCTCAACATCCTGTGGACTCTGTCAGCTCGCATTAAGCAATAGAGTTAATGAGAAGCCAAAGATGTTCCAATTCACTTTCCAAATAAATCTCCTTTTCTGAGATACATCTAAGAGAATTTACCCTAGCCAATTGCTTTTGTGATCCATGTAATAGTAGGTGCACTTTTAGAGACAAAAATACAGGAGGTTTAAGGCAGGTTGAGTGCTTGATCTGACAGCATAGGTAGCTAAAGTCTACCAAAACCCATTCCAGTTAGGTAGAGTGAGGTTCTTTGTGGTACAGGCTCTGGTTCATCTGATGTGGGGACATTTGTCAGAATTCAGGCCCTATTTACACTTTCAGCTGTGTAAGACATATGTAAAGGATCACTGTGGCAGCCTCTTTCTATCATGTAAGCAGAAGTATCTCTGACCTGCCATTAACTGTAAACAAGCACTGCATTCCCAGGATCGCAGAGACCTTACGGGATGCTCAGCTAGGAGGAAGCTGTACTTTGGGGCCAGTGGGATCTGCATTTTTTCTTTATTACCAGAGGAGCGGAAACGTCTGTCTAAAGCTATCATCCACAAGATGCCATCCAGGGCCAGCTGTGTGTAGTTCTTCCTTATTTTATGTGAGCTCGTTAATGTGTCTTTACAGTAACCATCATGTAGCAAGAACTAAAGCAACACAGATGAGATCAAAGTGGTTTTCCTTCTTTGACGTTTGTTGCTTTTGTTGCTTCTTCCCTGTCAGCAGCCCTGAAAAAAATCTTCTAAGACAAAGAACATCTTAAAAGCCATTTCATCACCCCATGAGAAAGCACCTCAACAGATATTGCTCTTGCCCTTCTCTCACTGAGAAGATTGTAAGATTAAGACAGAGCACAGACCTAGAAAACAGAGGTTGCATCCTCTATAACCTCTCTTGGAGACATTGTTTTCCCCAGGCAGAGTTCATGACCTCCTTAGAGCAAGCCAAATTGCCCACATGTATTGAACCAACCATACTGAATGGATCCACAGTACGAGACCTCGGGTAACATAGGCTGAATTCACTTTGATACGAAGGAAAGTTGTGCAGCTGGAAGCATCTCCTTTTATTGAATTGCAGATTGGATGTTCAGATAGTAAGTCTCCCTACAAAGCAGGCTTGTCCCATCTTTAGTCTTTGTGTATCCAGCAGCATTCCCACTACAAAACCTGACAGCCCCTGGGAATCTTCAAAACGAAAGCTTTTAATTCATGTTTATCAGTGAAGGGAAAGATTTTAAGTAAGAGTCAGTAAAGCTGCTGATATATAATTCTATAATATAAAATGCTATAACCTCAAACCTACTCACACAGACTGATATCTGTGCTCTATGTACATGACAGATTACCTGTGCTAAGGCCAAAACTCCACTATTACTAAGATTTCTCCATTCCTCTCCTATCCCAGTCTCAATGCTCAGCCCATAGTACAATCAATAGAAAAAGAAAATATCCTCTCATAAAAGATATTCAAATGTTGGTAGAAAAATCCTTCATGATTATCAAATGATAATCTGAGCATCTTCCCTGCAAGTCTGCCAGAATAATTTCTCTACTCTCCTTCCTTGCATTTGGAAACTCCTGTTCACATGACATGTAGGTACTGTGGTAATTCACATCACGTCAAATTAAAAACAAAACCAAACCCCTGTTGTCCTAATTTTGTCTTCTTTAAACCCTATTAAAATAATCTGAACACAAAGAGATACTTTTAGTCACTGGAGTTTCTTTTGTGGATGAAGACAAGTATTTTTCAGCTGTGTTTTGGACATAAGAAAAATGATAGATCTGTAAGCATTTTACTGCAGGAAAATAGGACTTAAAATATTTGAGAAGCAGAAGACACAACTAAAGGCAGCGGGTTGTGTTTGCTAAACAGTTATGTTCATGCATCAGTGACACCCTCTGACATGTTTACAGAACTGTTTCCAGTTAATCTCTTCACCTCTGAACAAAGCTGGAGAAATAAACATTCTCCACTGCCCCCTTAGCTGGGAACATGCTTCCCAGAGAAGTCCTTTTTAAATGCTAGACCAGGTTGAATCAAGTTAAGTTTTGCCTAATTCAGTTAATTGTAGATAAGAGTTCATATGGGAAACATTTCTTTTTTCCTCTGGAGGCACATTTTGGAATATCAGTCTTCTTCTTATGCAGGAGTTTCAGATTTTTTTTTTTTTTTTTTTTATTTCAACAAGGAATGAGTGTCAGAGCTTGCTTTTATTGCCTACTCAAGGGTTAATTGATTTTTGGAAGGTGGAACCAGGCACCAATGATCAGGTTTCAAATGCTGAACATTCAGACCAGTTGTTAAAATATAGAATAACTAATTTTTACACTTCAGACAGAACTACTTAAATATTGTGCTGCTTCACATTAGTAGTGATGTAGGGGTGGGAATTACAAGCTGGTTCTGTTAATTTTCCCCAAACTCTGTTTTCTCCACAAATGTACTTAATCAAATTCTGTGTTAAAACCAGCTGAACACTCCCCCTGTTTTCAGTGTAATTAGGATTTCATTCCCATTCATAGTATTTCTGCATGCTTGGTCTCATGACCAAGTCTGAGGAAGAATAAATTTCTATTTCCTGATATTAAAAGAAAATGTCTAGGAATGGGGGGTTTGGTTCTTACTACTACCAAATTACTGTACTTTGGCTTTCTAAACCTTTTAGTATCCTAATTATGTTTTATTACAATGTTTATTTGCAAACATGGATTTAAAGATGTGGAGAGTTCTGATGAGCAAAAGTTTTCTCCTTTTACATCCTAAGCAATAGATACTGCAGAGAGTCTCTGGAACAGCGTTCTTACTCTCCTTCATCTGCTTGCTCAGGGAACAGGCAACAAACTCCTAGGACGGGTTGTCAGAAGTACATTGTAAATTTGTCACTTTCAGTGACCGCTGTGCGTTCTTCCTCCTGGGTGCAGAAATATGACAAGATGCTGTCCCTGCATCCCATCTGACCTGTGGCCAAGTTTCTGCTAATTCCCTGGCCGTGGCAGAAGTGACAGCAACCAAAGAGGCAGAGGCTCAGGGTGGGTGTTCACTGATTCATAATGAATCATCAGCAGCACAACTCCCAAAGGCTGCTGCTTCCTCTTGCTTTTTCATTGCAGCTATCTGACCAAAAGAAGTTAATTCCTTTTTAAGCCCACCCTTTTGGACAAAGGTGCATTTGTGTGAAATTTTAGCATTTCTCTGGGAAAAGAGGCGTGATGGGCTTTGATCTGCCCTAATCACCACTGTGCATCCTCACTCCCGTGAGCAGCTGTGCACTGCCCCTTCCCCTGTCATTAACACAGGGCATATGGTGACCATGCAGACACTGCCCAAGTCACAGCTGCCAGAGATCAGCTGTGAGGTCAGGCTGAGAGTCAGTCGGCTTCACAGCTAGGGAAATCTTGCCTAGCACAAAGCAATCTAACAGCATCTGTGTGCATGCTGTGCTGGAAACCTGGGCAAAAACATTAACAGAGGACTACAAAACAGTTTTGATCCTTCCATTCGTTCCCCCTTCCTCCCAGAAAAGAGCATTATTTCCTAAAAATGAGACTGCCACCACTCCTTTCCTCTTCTGAGGTTTGGTTCTCCCTGCAAAGAACACTGCAAGACATGATTAGTCCTTATCCTAGAGTGCAGAGTCTTTCCCAGGCTCACACAGCTCATAGTCAAAGTACTTGACATTTTCTTCAGTGGAGTGACTCAAATTGTTGAAACGTTCCCATTAGTCATTTTCTAGTAATCAGTGCAAAAGGCGTCATCTTTTTTGAGGTATCATATAGGTCAAATGTCAATCATTGAAACTCATTATTTCCAAGACAATCTGGAAAACAAGGGGCATCCTAGTGACCAGCCAGGGTCATTTGTAGTCACTGTTAAATAAGGGATTTTACTGCCTAATAAGTACTGTACAAAACGATACCCTTCTTAACCATGCTGTTGATGAAGTAATTTTTCAGCTTAAATTTGATCATGTTTTAAAAGTTAAGATCATGTGCTCTTCTACTAATGTGCAACCCAGACCAGCAGCACGTTTTGAAAAGAGATCTTGATACAGATCTTACACTATCTACAGTTCTGCTACAAATGAGATAAGTAAAGCCATTAAAGTAACTGCAAGAGAAATAAGATCATCCAAGTACTTACACTGACCTTCATTTTGTTGTCTCCTGTTTCTCTGCTACTCCATCACCTAAGGAGGAGGATAAGGTCTCCACTAACTCTTCTTTTCCCAGTCCAGTGGATCAAGCAGGAGCACTAGAAGGTCTGGCTAGAAGCCTGAAGTGCAAATGTTCAGCCTCCTTCCACCTCCTGCTGCATTTACTGGGAGCCCCAGAGGAGAGCAGCTATTGGGAAAGCAGGGAGCTAATTACGTAGCAAAATTATCTGCACGGTGCCATTGGCCTGCAGCTGCTGATGCTAATGAGGGCTTGGACACACAGATGTCCCTCCTGCAGACCCCCGGGAAATGCCTGTTCTGCTTTGCAACTGCATCTTAACAGAAAACACAGGGCACTGAAGCTGAACCAGAAAGTGAAGGATGGATTTTGAAGCATTTTTGCAGCATCATTTATTACTCCTGCACTTTCTTTTATTTATTTATTTTTTAAAAAAACTTGAAAGTGGTTTGACAGACTTTGAAATGGTCATGTCCAGATCTCTAGAAAACTGATCTCTTGTACAGTTGTGGAAATCACTGCAAAATAATCATGCTCTTCAGAGATAGAAAGCCTGAGCAGAAAAGCTAACATTAGCTGTAGCTGAAAGGGGTTGTTTCTTTGATTATTAAAAAACAAAGGTAAAAAAAGAAATGTGTTATTTAAAACTATGCAATGTTGGTATTTGCTCAGCAGCGGCACTGTCTAGGCTATGCTTATGCAAATGCACAGGTTTTTGCTGCTTTGTACTTTTGCTTTTGTACTTTGTCCTTTTGTTTTGAGGTTTGCAAACTTCTACTGGTTTTGCTGTTGTACACACTGCCTTTTCTCTGGCAAAAGCCTTTTCCTTCCTCTTTCCATGGTACTGTCAAGATTAAATTAGACACTCACTTCCAAAGCCACAATCAAATAACTAGAAAAGCAATGCATCTTGAAAAGAAAATGCTGAGTTGAAAATGCTTTCTCAACAGAATCTACCCCTGGGGGGGGGGGGCGGCTAGGGGCAGATAAGCAGCTGTAAGGTATTGTCCAAAAGGGAAAGAATTCCTGACACAAAGCAGCTCATTTGAACACCTTCGGGGTGTGTGTGCGGTGTACTCTTTGTTGGTATGTTCTGTCGTTCTTGTTGGGTTTTGTTTGGTTGTTGGTGTGTGTGTGGCTTTTGTTTGTTTGGTTTTGTTGTTGCTGGTTGGTTGGTTTGAGGCTTTTGTGTTGGTTTTGGTTTAGTGTTACAATCGGCACTTTTGCTAGTTTGAACACTTCATGCAAAAGATAAAGAACGGCTGTTCTTTCCCTGCCCTGGAATTTTCCAGGTGCTACTAGCATTTGAAATGATCCAGGAATACAAGTAACAAAACCACAACTTGTGGCCACAAAACTACTTTCAGACACAATTAAATATTCTCCTGAACACTGCCACACTGGGACAGGGACCCCTCAAGGGACTGTGGCCATGGATGTTGGATGCTGGGACAGGGACAGAGGCAGGCAAGACTGGAGGAAAATATTCAACAGCCACAGAGCAGCAGCTAGAAAACTTTTCTCCCAGCCTCACCCTCCTGTGCCAAGCAGGGTAGATTGAGTATACCCCACACAAAAATAAGGTGACTTGAGACTAGGAAAGGAGATGAAAGGTGCTTATGTAAGTGCTTACTTAATTGTTCATTGTTTGTTCTTTATTGATCACTCAATGATCAGAAGTTTGCGCTAACTGGCAATAAATTAAATGAGGTGAAAATTTGCTGTCTCAAGACTGTTTTGCCATGACAGAACCAAGTTTTCACTGTAAGGTTTGCCCAGGAAAGCTGAGCATAGAGTCCACGTCCACCTGACTGCATCCCTGAGAACAGCCCCAAATTTATTGTCTGAGGCCCAGGAAAATGGAGACTTCACCATCTGTCTGGTGTTTCCCCTTGGCTGTTTAAGCAACTCCTTGCTCAATATACTATCTCTGGCAAATCTTGTTGTGAAACACATATTTGCTCCCAGGCATTGGACAAGGAGACATGGAGACAGCAGGCACCTGGAGCCATGGGGGAGATGCACACATCCCCAGGTGAAGAGGAGTTCACAAGAACATATCTCAATGGTTCTTCACATATATCATCCTTCATGCACTTCTTGTGGACAAGGTGAGAAAATCAGACCTGGGCACTTTGGAAGGAGATGAACTTCAGATCAACTTAATGAGGGTTTTAAAAAAAGCACTCCTATTTTTGCTTTGGCAAGAGCACAGCAAATGTTTTCAAACAGAAGAACTGTTTCCCAAGTATAGCCTGCCCGTGCTCACTGTGCTTTAAATTGCACCATGAGGTGCAATGCTTCCTGTGCAGGCTGGGTTGCAGGTGCATACGCAACCAGAAAGCAGCAGCATCATTCCTTTGGCTCTGCTCTCATGCTGCACTCATTTCCAGAACTGCTTCTCCTGGTGAAGATGGGATATTTCAGGCACAATGATAAGTGCACAAAATTACTTGTCACAGTAAAAGTACTGGTGGTTGGCACATGAAGTCCAGCAGAAAAACCACATCCTGGATATTTTTGTATTAAGTATAACACTCAAATATAAAAATAAACAACACTGCCAGGGTAGTAGCAAACTTATAAACCCTTCATAAATCATATAGGAGAAATAAATTGGACTTTCTCAGTTGTCATTCTGCTGAATGTGACTAGGTGTGCTATGGGTGTGTCAAAAGGTCTCACAGCAGAACAGGAAATCAGCTCACTACCATTACATTTCTTTAGCCGTTGGCAATCCGTTTAAGAGAACTGAAAATATCATACCTATAAACTCTCCTCTATGTATAGGAAATGTCCTTCACTTTCTGATGAGTTACCATGAACAACAGTCCTCCTACGTGACTCAGTCTAAAATTTTGAATGCAAAAAACCTGACTTACTGAGCTTACTGAGTCCTCCCCAGTATTTTGTATCACATTTCCAGGAGGCAGTTTATTTACAGCAAACACCTAGATCATAATCCAGGATGTCATTACACCATTTATTAGACTTGCAGACAGTAGGACAATCAAGGCAGACTTTGAATCAAGACTTCAGCATTCTCTAACCCTTATAGCTGCAGCAGGGTATTGTATCTATGTGTATACATGTATACAGTTATACCAGATGCAAATAAATGTAAAAAGCCCCATAAACTTTTCCCAACCATTAGGAAAAGTCCACCCCAAATATAATGGCTCGAAACCTCTTCTGTTTGGTGTGTAAAGTAGGCAAGTATCTATCAGGTAACAGGTCACCTGGACTGCCACTGAAAGCCTCTGATATATAACCACGTCTCTAATGTTTGCAGGATGGCAGTAGGACAGGTGAGAAATTCGAGTTATGTATTCATTATTTCACAAATGTATTTTATTCATAGGTGTGTGTTATGGGGGAATCCTGCTGCAAAGTCCTCCCCAAGAAGACATTTCTTCCACTGAATGGCTTTGTCACACAAAAAGCACAGTGAGACTTTAAATGTGCAAACACTGGCAAGAGCCTTGTGTCCACCTCGGGATGAGAACACCAAATATGTGCAGCCTCATCAAACATCACGATGAATTCAAACATCAAACTTTATTCTAGGACTCCATTTTTCTTGTTTATATGTTGTGCTAAAAGCCAAAAGAGACATACCTTTGCATTTCTGTTGATTCTTCTGGTTGTGTCCATTGTTGTCATTCTCCAGCAGTGTCGTTTTGAGCAGTACAGATGATTACAGAAGGGTGAAGAATCCTCAGCTTTGAAGAGCGACTTGAGCTATGTCTCAAGACAGCATATCTGACAGCTCTACTTCTAAAAGTATTTAGGAATTTGCGGGCAAGACTAATAAAAATGTCTGTGCCAACAGTTAACATTCAAAAGAACAGAAGGTAAACCAGAAAAAACCTAAACCAAGTCTGAAAATGAGAAAGAGTCCGTTGGCAAGTGGAATTTTCCTTGATCTCTCTGCCACCAGCTTGTCGCAATTAACCGCAGTCAGAAGTCTCACCCTCTGTTTTGCTACACGTTCTGTGTTTCCTCTTTCAGAGATGTCATGAACCCAAGAATGGAGCTGCCACAAGGGGCTGCACAAGACTTGATAGAAGACTGCCCCTGTCAGATCAATTCAGGATTGTGAAGCCAGCATGTTTCATGCCTTTTAAAGGTGGTTTAAGTTTTAAGGCACCAGTATTCTTTTTCTTTTTTTTTTTTTTTTTTTGGTTGTTATTAAGGGGTTTTGTGAAAGCCTGATGTACTACCATCCATATTTGGGACGAAAAGCTCCTCCTGACTTATACAAGTAGACAAGGAAATGTGAGAGCTCCAGCTCCCATCCTGCAACGTCTTGCTCAGCAAGTGTAGCAGTTGTGCTGCAGCATGTTTGAAGGGTCCCTTGCAGCCATAGAGAACTTCCTAACCTGAAATACAACTACTTTAACTTATTTTCCTTTATTTCACTTCAGTTTTCCTTGGATTTCAGCCTCATAGAACAGCTCTGGTGTAAAGACAACCTCTATATCCAGGAAATGAAAAGTACTTCTCAGATCAGAACTGCATCTTAGCTAGAAAATCTGAAATCTGTTTCAGTGGGTGGCAAACAAGTTAAATTCCATAAACAGCCTTTCTGAACTATGGGCCCATTACTGGTTGCAAGGTCAGCATGCCAAGGAATGCTGAAGGCTAAAAGGCACAAACCCATAGTTACAATTTGTTTCCAAAGTTGCTTTGCTTTCATGTCAGCATGGCTCCTTGGCTGTAATACGTGCTAGCTACATCATCACTATGCCACATTTCCATGATAGTTTCTTCTGAGGAGAGGCAAGAGAAGGTTACATGCTGGATGGATGCAACAGACCTTCAGATTGGTGCTGGAGGTTTTCTTAAGGTGATAGAACCTGAGCAGGACGGCTTACTGGGATGAAGCTCCCAAGAGCTCCTCCTGAAGGGCAAGTGGTGGCAGTGGAATTTTAATGACTCAAGTAGCTTCCAGGTGTGAAGCTTCTCTGATGGCAGTAGTAATAAGCATGATAACATGGAACACACTTAAGATACTTCCAGACATGCACAGTGAAAAGATGCATTCCCCTTCAGCAAAATGTAGATCTAAGAGGGTGACCATGTGTGTGCTTAACCTTGTTCTTCACAGTGCAGCTATAGCTCCTTTTTCTCCATGTGTGCTTGCTCTCAGTGCTGTATAGCAGCCATGCCCCTTCTCATTCTCATCCACATCAACTACCTTCATCTATCAGAGTACCACTGGGACAGTGTAGTACTTAACTATTTAACTCTGGGGTTATGCCATTTTACCTAAAGAGGATTTGAGTTTCTTCCAGGCCTTATTTCTTAAACACACACCCCCTCCCCCCCCCCCCCCCCCCCCCCCCAAACAAGACGATACAAAGTATGAAAGAAAGGTGCCAATCTGCAAGTTTTATTCTGCAAGTTAAAGAACAGAATTAAGGAACGTTGAGGTGAATGCTAGCAAGATGCCAACTCAGCGACCACGTCAGTGATTTAACACCTCTTTTTAGCAGTTCTGTCACCTGATTACCCCTCCCCAGGAGATGAGGGAGATCAGAAAAAGAGAAGATCCATGGGAACCTAATCAAGAGGAGCCCTTTATCCTCTACAAGCTTCCTCTTTATACTGACTTCTGGTCCAGGATACACCTGTAGCCAACTCAGATCATCTGCCCTGGCTGATTCCAAGCTGCTAATGGCCTGCAGTTCCATGGCTGGCCTACGGTTTTGTCCCAGCAAATCCAAGACAATACAAAAATGAGGTTTCAAAAGTAAGACTCCAAACACCATCTTAACCACCCAACTGCTACTGCTATCAATTTAGCAAGCTGGCCATACTAGGAGGTGGTTACTGCTGCAAATCAAGTACAGCCTGCATTAACAAGTGGGTATCAGGACTTCCCTTTTCCCTCCCACCAAGCTCTACTTCTCCTTGTTGCTCCACCAAAAAAAGCTATCAGAACTGCCATCCCATGCCTCCCCTCTTTCTGAGGTTTTAGAAATAGGAGGAGCAAAGATTGCTAAGCCCAAGAAATGTTTCACATGGAAGTAGCTTTTAAGACAAAATTAGATTTCATTCTTTACCTCTTTTTAAAAAAATAAACCACTCCCCATTCTGTACTGTCAATCTACAGTTGTTATCCAATTCAGATTCAACAAACTCATCAACCTTTACCATGTCTCCAAAGACACTGCCTTCCACAATTCAATTAATTCTTTTTCTACACAGAAGACAACTTTCCCTCTTTATATATTAAACTACTATTAAAAAGGAAATCTTTATTTAAATACAGACCAAATCTGTACCCTCATCAGCCCTTGACAAGACACTTCATCAGCAGTAACTGAAAGTTAAATCCAGCAGCAAGCATATTCTTACATTTAGAAATCCTCCTGAAAGCCAGTGATGAACTTTTGGCTAAAAGACAAAAGCCTCCCCAACGAGCAGCTCAAGAGCACTGTGCAAGGATGACTGAATGAATACATTTAAACTACCTGTGAAAACAAGGAGTGAATTTTCAAGCTTACAGAAGGTTAAACATTTCTGCTGAATAGAATGAAGTCTGGGAAACCTGGACTTTTAGAGATGACAGGAAAAAACAATGAGTCTGGGGTTTGAGTAATTAAAAACCAACCTAATTCAAGTGCTGTGGGACAGACATAGGATGGAAACTTCTCAAGGAAATGAAGCAGTGACATTCCTGAGGTACATGCAATACCAAATCAGTATGCACAAGTTTCCTTCTTTGATAGTAAAAAATCCATCACACAGCTATTCCCATTTTCACATGCTCCAGCACGGTCACATTTTATAGGTGGATGTTGATGTTCCTTGACAATACTATGAATCTACTTTGAGGTTGCACTTAAGATGAATTCAGAAGATGACAAGATTCTGAGTCTGAGCTTTAATACCAGAACTAGAACATAATTCTTAAATTTGTGTAAACAATTTAAAATCCTGTTTCAAATCCTTATGGCACAAGACGCTCAGAAGTTTAAGTCCACTTGGCCAACTAAAAAAAACCCCAGAAAACAAAATAAAAAACACCAACCCCTCTCAAAAGATACAAAACAGAGCTTTACAAAGAATGAATCAGAACTGAAGGCAGCTTAAGGCTTCATTAAAATATTTGCCAAGTTCTGCTGTTACTTGGTGTAATCCATTCTTTAAACAGACTTCAGTGGGATTGCACAGATACAATGCAAAGCAAAACTGGCTCATACTGCCCAGTTTGAGCAAGATACAGTCACATTATCTTTCACAGGATTCAGAAAGACAGGAGAACAAGTTTAATCCTTCCTGCAAGGATCATTTCATTCTCCGTCCCCAACCCTCCCCCCATGCTCCTCAAGAACAGTAAGAGATGACATACAAAAATTAATGCCACACACACTAATAAAAATAATTAGTGTGGGGCAAAACTTAGTGTCAGCATTTTGATATTTTCCTGCCACATTCGACAGAATTTAAAAAAAAAAACCAAGACAGAGCATGGCGTTCATCGAGGCATCTGTTGGCAGTACAATCAATACAACACAATTTCATGGATCTGAATAATCAGCGTTTTATAAAGCTGTCCTTAGTCTGTCGTTGACCTTCTATACCAAAACCTAGCCCTGTAGTCATCACTGCAGGTCATGAATCCAGGGTTGGTAGGGGAGTGGACAATGCAACGGACAATGCTGTTGTGCCCAAGAGAAAGAAGATTTCTCCGTTCGGCAGTTCTTGAATCCCAGCAGCAGAGACTTATGGTCCTTTCATCTGGAAGCAGCACATAGTCTTCTGTGTGGTTGAAGACAGCTTGTGTCCTGTGTACTTGTCGTCCACTCAAACCAGCTCCTAAATACACGCAGCAAAATATTAACCCAAATAAGATCAGTTTCAGGAAGTTTTCAAAAACTTAAGAATAGATCTCACATTAAGTATTAGTTTCTACAGCCTACGAAGGAGCCTTATTTTCTCAGCTCCATATATAACTTGTGAATCAATACTGAATCTTCTTTTGTAGTCGTATACATGGTATAGTCTAAAATTTCTTAAGAGGACAAAAAGGTTGACTACAGCAGCTGCATCAGTCAAGTCCAATCACTTGCTATAACTGCAATCACTGAACTTTAAGAGCATTTTTGGCTTCGTTTTCGCATGAGGCTTACAGCTGTAACTGCAGCGCACACACCTGTATCCTACCCCATGCTCTGAGTAAGTTTGTGGGCGGTGCTGCACCCTGCTGGTGGACAGCAGGACAGAGCTCCCGTACAAAAAGGGACCGACACATCCCGAAGCTAAAGCGCAACACGGACGTTCTCTCCTCTTTTATGCTGTGCCTCCTAATGGTGAAGGACATACTGCTTGACCCCAAAGCTCTCCCCATCACGTAGGTGCGATCACATGCAAAGCTTCTACATCCTGCACCACTTTTTAAGTTCTGCTGAGATCAAAGATCATTGTCAGCAGGCCCCAAACATGATCTGGCACAACTGCATCCTTCAAGAGGAAGGGAAAAAAAAGAAAAAAATTATCCAAATCAAACTAACTGTAGCCATTTCTCATAATATTGCCATGGCTTTACCGGAGCCACCTTCAGCACAAGAGTCTAATGGTTAAAATAACTGCCCCAAAGTAGGTTCAGCTTCCCCTGTCTGGGTGGGTCTCTGCAGGAAAGCATCCAGAAATGGATTAGGTGTTAGTTCTGACCCTTCCAGTTTAAGCTGTGCCCCTAATCTAGCAACAGAAAAAAAAAAAAAAAAAAAAAAAAAAAAAAAAAAAAAAAAAAAAAGACACAAACTCAGAACAAACACTAGTAAGCAAAGCAATGATATTGCTTTAATAATCACTATTTCTTAAAAATGCACTATAGAGAAAAATAATCAACCCTGTGCACAGATATCTTAGTCCTCAGGGCAGGATTCCTTTTTCACTTTTCCCTCATCTAGTGATGACTTCCCTCCAAAACAACAGAGTAATGCTGTCAGGAAGTCTCCAAAATCTACTCAGACTCTGGATCTCTTCTTGATTTAGTCTATGTTATGTGTTCTTAAAAATCTGAGGCAATTTACCCTCAAAGCAGCAGTGTCCCACTGCCTCCAAAAAGTAGTTCTGACAATATTACCACCCCTGCTGTGGGGCAGTACCTGAGAAAGAAGATATTTGGAAGGTCACCTGCCACATACCTGTGTATTTGACCAGTGTTCGACCGGTGGATATCTCCCATAGTTTAGCTACAGAGTCTTTTCCGCTTGACAAGATATACTTTGAGTTTTTGGAAAAGATAGCAGAACAGACTTCAGCTCCATCATGTGCCTTCTCAAAAGTAGTGATACAGCGATTTGAAACACCATCCCACAGTTTGATGCATCCATCCTTACTTCCTGTCACATACATGTTTGCGCTTGCGTTGTAATTTACTGAACATATAGCATCAGTGTGCTGATCTTGAGGATTGCAAGACACAAAACACTGGAAAGTATTGATATCATAGAGTCGTAAAGTAGGGTGCTGGGTACCAACAAGTATGAAATCTCCAGAAGGGTGAAAAGAAATTGAGCGCAACATCTCTGCTTCCTGTTTGATCAAAAATACATAATTGGTGTAAGAAAGAAAAAAAGATCTGAAATGGAAGTGTCAATTCTGGTGGCATTAAGTTCTGCAGAGCTAGTTAAATTATCAGTTAGCTCAACGCGTTCTGCTTTTCAAAACAGAAAACGCTTCCTATAGGGTTCAAGTGCAGGCTACCTTTAAGTGTATCAGAGTTTTTGTCCTAAAGCAGCCTGCAGGGTCTGCTCGTTTGTGGGCTATCACACAACAGTGACAGGAGGCTGCCAGCCAGTCACACACCCCAAAGCCCACCACCAAGTCATCCCAAACTCTCCTCTGAAACCAAGATAACCTAACTGACCTCAAAGTTACCCATACTAGATTTTTTATCTAGCTTAACAAAAAGCAGTCACTAAAGAATACAAATATTACTGCGTGTGAACTCTTAACATGTCATTACCACAACGTCTGCAAATTTTGTAGCTGCACACTTCTACACACCTGATCACTTATCAACTCAGACACAATTTAGCTCACCAATACCTCAGTACTTATACATTCAAACTTTGGTTGCTCTGAACTGGTATTGTATCTAACCTGGATGTATTTGAAGGCTCTTTTGGCAGAAGGTTTTGAATAATCAAACAATTTAAGTGTGTAGTCCCTTGAACCAGATGCTAGGATCTGTTCTGTTGGATGAAAAGCTAAACAGGTAACTTCATCCACATGATCATACAGAGTCCGTATAACGGGGTGATTTTCCATGTTTTGCTGTGCTGTCTCATTCATCATGACCTACAAAGAACATTCAACGAGTTAGTGTTAGAAATCAGAGCACACTTTTGACAGCAGATGTAGGCTTCATGCTTGCTACAGTGGCCAAACAACAGCTACCCTTCTGCCACATGACTAGGCACATAACCATGAATACCTTGATTATTTGAAGGCTCATTATATACTGTTATGGGGTAAGACCCCTGTATCTTATGAGAGTCACTTGCTCAACAACAAACGAGTTTCAGCAGCAGACAACTGGTGCAAGAAAATATGCCACCCTCCTAACCAGCACCAATCAAAATACTGAATTGCTGTAAGAATTAAGGGAAGCTGCACCAACTGGGAATACTGCTACTTCTCCTGCAGGATACTGCTGAGAATTTGGTGTGTGCTGTGTAAAAAACCCTCTTTTCAACTGATAACTATATTGGAGAAAAAAATGAAGCAAATAAATACATATTCTGTGACACAGTTCTGAAATGTAGCTACTGGAGGCTGTCCAGGTCAAAAATATAAGTGGGTTCAAAAATGGACTGCGTTCATACAATACAGCAATCACCATCAACTATCAGAAGCAATTTCTGGCTCAATTCTCTAGACTGTTGCCAGAAGTTACACAGGTATACTTGCCCTATTTCTTCTTCCTTTTCTTCAAAGGTACTTTATGAGCCGCTGTTGGAGTAGGAAGTACGGTGAGACAGATATTTAGTCCAGCCCACTGAGCCAGCCAGAAGGCACAGACATGGCATGAAACTGACAGCACCTCAAGAATTCACAAAGTGGTTACGATTCAAGTCATATTTTACCTCAATGGGCATAGCACTTTTGGCCAACATTCTCTCTGTATCAAGTATTTTTATTGAGGCATCAGCAGATCCTGTAGCTATTAACTGTCCGTCTCGGCTATACGTAGCTACACGACACGGTCCTTTATGAGATGTGACATAACAAGTCTCATATTCAGAAGCCTCGGGAGACATGGTCTGTACATCTGCATCAAATTCCAAGTCAATTCCTGTGCCTGGAGCTACTGTATCTGACCGTCCAATTGCATATTGAACAGCACTGTCATCGTTCTCCATTCCTGAAAAGAAAGAAGTTGATGTACTTAAATAAGGTTAACCTCCTAGACAAGACAGGCTGTGGCCAGATCTGTGCTACAGATTTCTGCAACAGCCATGAGTTGGGTTTCAAGAGAAGCAGTCCCTGCTGCACAGAGCTAAGCTAGCAGAGCAGATATAGTTACACAGCAGTACTTCTTGTGAGAAATGAGACATACTTTGGCTATTGCAGCTCTTAAAATGAACTGGAAATAAACCACAAAATACTGTAGAGTGTGAAGTACTGAAAAATGCACTGACAATCAGGTACTGAAGCCACTGACAGGTCTCTAATCAGCCTTTCACAGTGGGAGAAACAAGTCCTTACGCTATTACATGAGATTTAATGTGAAAAATAGAAGCATTTACCGATTCGTTTTCTTGCTGTTTTATTGAAGGAAAAAAAAAGTCCTCCTCCACAAACAACTATAACAGCATTGCCAATGAATTTTTTTACTCTTCTTCACACCCACTCTACAGATTTTTATTTAAAAAATTGTTTTTTTTTTTTTTTTTACTATTTCCAGGATGCATCTACAGAACAAAGACAGCAGCACTGGAAGGGATAACAGGGCAGACAAGATTTTCAGCTGTTCCCAGCTGTGATCATCAACCCACCAAATGCAATAGAAAATTTTTCTTGCTTTCATCTACCAATTGCAAGTCTGGCATCCTTATTTCACATATTATACCCCTGGAACTCAACTAGTTTAGGCAGCAGAACCAGTTCAGTTACAATATGGAGAAGACACAGTGGTATAGCTTCCATCAGCTTGTTTCAACAGCAGCTTAGGTATTTTGGCTGCATACTGCAGCACAGATGTATGCTCAGAAAAAAAACCAAATCAAAACAAACAGAAAGAACAGGCAATACCTTTGCTGAGACCCCAGACTGTGAAGCTTATTTCTTGAGACTGATATATAAAGGCTAGCATGACTGTCAATGGCTAGCATGACTGCCAACAGCAGTCCAACACTGTCAGGAAGCATCGTACAGAACGTATCTCTGAAGCTGGCAGAGAACTGTGTGGGTCAATTTTCTATTAGGTCTGTGGAGCCAGTGATCCCACTTACTGGGCCATATTTTCAGAAAGCTGCCAGCCACTCAGCACCCTGGACAGGTATTCTTACATGGTGCAGAAATCCAAACAGAAGCATTTTGACAATACCTGACAGATGAAACAGAGCTAGAATGCCTTTCAAAGGCTGCATCTAACTACACAGTCTTATGCTATTACTAGACAGAACATTTGCATAAAACATGTCTAATCTTTTAATTCAAAAGGATTTAAGACCAGGATTGAAAAACTAGAGTTTTGTGTTATTTCCGCTTACCTAACTTAATTAGGTGCAGCAGTTGTTCAGATGGTGCACAGACTGATTGTGGTTTTATCTCATTTATCAAGCCATTAGCAATATTTATATATCCATCATATAACAGCTGACTAATTATTAGTTTATAAAGTTGCTGGCGGTCTTTCAAACTGACTTTTGTTCTATACATTGTAAGCAAGGAATGCCTTGGAGGGGCCTGAAACAAATGAAGAGGAAAAATCACATACAAGAGAGTTGCATGAAACAACCACGATCTTTAAATAAAGCCCATCATGCTGAATTTCAGCACAGATACCAAATACTGCCATAATTTAGGTAAGAATCTGAGACACAGAAATGAAAGGGAAAAAAAAACCCAACAGCCACCTACAAAGAAAAAAAATCCCAAAAAACTCAAAAACCTGTTGCATTTGTTTGCTGTAGAAATTAAAATCTTAGCAATAAACAGAACATGAACTGCATTAAGGAGCAATAGAGAAGGCAGAAATAATGCGGCATTAGTTAGCAAAATGATTTTCAGTATCTTTCCCTCAGCCTCACCAGCACCGGCGGACCTGGGCACTAGGGATGCGATCAAGGTAAAATACAAGGGAAGTCAAACGGCCTCACATAGCCGCAGCCCGCTCCCTCCCGTCCATCTCGGGAGACCGCATCCTCCCCGTGCCTCCTCCCCATCGGCCGGGTGATGCTGGGCACCCACTTTACACCCCCTCCCAACCCCAGCCTGCAAGACCCATAACCAGGTCCGGGAACCAATAACCAGGCTGAGAGGGGGCGTGGGGGAAAGGGACTGAATGAGGGCGGGGAGTGCTTAGCCGGAGCACGGCGGTCACAGAAAGCGGGCTTCGAACGCCTGGAGGGGGCGGGCAGCTTCGGGCGGGAGCAGCGGAGAGCGAACCCAGGCCCAGACAGTTGAGCCGAAAGTGAGAGACAGCTCAGAGCAGCCCCGGTACCTACCGACCCTTCCTTCTGCCTCCCTCGCTCTCCCCCTAAAATGGCGACCGGAGCCCTGAGCGCATCGATTGGCGGCGGCGGCAGGGGAGGAGGCGGCGGCGGCGGCCGGGACCGAAGAATGCTCCTTCGCGAAGGCTGCTGCATCGAGCGCCCGCAAATCGATTGGAGGCGACTCTTGAAGGAGAGAATTGCAGCATCACATGACCGTGACACTTCGCGCGCACGCCTGGGCACTGGCAGGACCCAGTGTGTCACGTGACCGGTGACGCCATGAGGGAGCCCCGGAGCAGTGGGGAGGGGCAGGGGGTTGCGCTGGACCAGGCCGGGCCGAACCGAACCGAGCCCGGCCCGGGCGGGCGGAGCGCGAAGCCACGGTGACCTGCCGCGGCGTCCGAAAGACCCATTTGCCCTTCCTCCTTCCGCGATTTTCAGGCTCGGGGCCTTGGCCAGCAGAGCCGCGCTCAGGGTGGGATGGCGTTGCCAGGCCCCAATAGCTGAGCTACCCAAGGAGCTGCGGAGAGCCGACAGCCAGCACGAGGGTGGCAAATGGCAGCGGACCTGGAGTCTTTTGTGTCCCACTTAGCAACGCTCTGAAACGCTGCTTCTGCTAAGACACCGGGATCCCCGGTCACGGGGATGTGACTAGGCTGTGAAATAACAAACTGCCGGCACTGCTGCTCGACAGAGCAGGCCTCCATACAGGTTTCAGACACCTGGACAGCAGTCACAAGCACCTCACACTGCCAGACTACGTGGGTTCCCACAGGCTGAGAGCCTGTCCCAAGAGTACACCACCCCTCTCCCAAAATTCCTACTCACGTCAGCCTCGAGAAACGGCAGTCGAAGTGGACGCGGGTCAAGGAGAGGGGATGCCATGCTACCCATGCCCCGTGGCAGCTGACGTCTATCACAAGCTGCAGCAACACGACGACCTGACATCTTCTTTTTACCTATCCTGTATCACTTGTAAACACCAACACACACAATAGGGTCGCCTTCGCACTTGTTTTCAGAGACAGTTAAAAGTTGCCTTCAATCACAGCTCTTCAAAGGCCTGAAGTACCGAACCTAGCTTGTCAGTCGGCAGCCAAGGTCCCCCTCACGGGTGTGAGCAGGACCACTAAGGCAGCTGGCAACTGAGACAGCAGAGCAGCCTCACTTTCCTTGTGCACTGCTACTCACAAACTGCTCACTGATCGTCTGCCGCTAGCGCTGTCTCGCTGCCGCTCAGCGTCTCCTCAGAAACCTGTGCGGGTTTGGAAGCTGACACGGTGTGCAGGTCACTGCTGGTGTGACACGAGGGGTCCGTGGGCTGCTGAAGATACCTCAGACCAGGTGTCCCCCGGTGCGCTGTATTGTGCCAAGGCAGGAGTCCCCTTCACACTTGTCAAGAGCTGACGGCACGTGGAGTGCTGCCCTGGGCCACACGTCCGGGTGAGAGTGAGGCAGAGGCCTGCTTCACTCCTCCGCCCGTCCTCCCACTCCTCGGGGTTGCGAGCTGCCACCCGGGGCACCTACCTCGCCGGCCGGACACAATGGACCCCGGCCCCACTCGCACTCGGCTCCACACGAGGTGGCAGCACCGCTTCTCCCTCAGCCCGGGTCGGGTCGGTGGGTGCGTGTGTGGAGGAGGACTAGGAAGAGGCTGGTGCCTCGCAGGATGCAGGACTAACCTGAGGCCCTTCCCCCCGCGGCGGCAGCACCCTCCAAAGCCCCAGTAGCTGCGAGGAACGGACGGTAGTTGTAGCGTTGCCACAGGTGGGTGGTCTGGGCGTACGCGATTTGCGTAATGGAAGACCCGGCCAGGCAGAGACTTCGCGGAGAAAAGTGTGTAAGCGGGGCGCCGATCCACGCAGTTGGAGTACGGAAGAAGCCAACGGCGGAAAGACGGTACGTAAAGTACGTATGTAACGCAAACACCGCCCTCCAGGCGGGAGGGTTGGACCTACCCGGATACGCAGCAGGCCACCGTTGCGCATGCGCTCCAGAGACTCGCAGTAACAGCACTCGGCCTCGCAACGAGCAGAGTGCGGGGAGAGCCAATCGGCGGGCGGGCTGGTTGAAAAGGAGCCAATCAGCGTGCGCGAACTACGGGAGCGGGACCAATGGCGAGGGGCGGTAGTTTAAAGGGTATTTAAGGGAACGGTTTGAATTCAAACAGCCGCGGCGGCTGGAGGCAGTGGAGAAGGTTGGAGGTGAGGACGCGCTAGTAGTGCCGTGTAACTCACGGGTAGGGCTGCGGTACCGGTATCATGCCTACCGGAGGTGCCCGAATAGACGAGTCTGGCTTGGCTGGTGGGAGGTTGTGAGCGCTGGTTAGCCGTTGTGGGGCGGGGACGTGAGGCGGCCGAGCGGCAGACTAGGCCTGGGCCATGCCTCGGAGCCTCCCTGATTACTGCGGGGCTTTAGGTAGAAGATCTAAAAGGTGGTGTTTGCCATGAAGCTAATCTGAGTTCACCCGATCTCATCTGCAGGCTGAACTGTATGTAGCTCTTCTATTGGGGCGCTATGGACAAGAACACAAAAGAGAACTATTCTGGGTGCCCTAGTCGTGTTATGAAGGTAAGTGGTAGGTTGGTGGGTGTGTTTCTCTTGATTATACGAGCTGTGGGTTTCAAGCTGTGCATGGCAACTACTAACTGTGCTAAATAGCAAAAAAAGGAAAAAATACCTTGAAACTGAATTTTCTGTGTGCAGGATAAAATTTCTGATTTTGTCTTTCTGTAACTTTATCTTGGAGAAAACAGTGCCCAAGACTTACTGTTCTTTAGTATTTGCATGTCATGATTCACTTGGGAGGTTTCCCTCGTATGTTAAATATAAGAATACTTTAAGGAGAAAGCAACTCTGCGTGGTCAACTAATTCTAAAGTTTCTAGAAGCAAGCACCCTGTTAATATCTCTGGTGATGTGCCCTTGCAAAAGTACTCAATATTATCCTGATTGTTTTTCCTAGAAACACAGGCACTTTCTTACTAGCTTGAGATCTGAGGCCTGCTAAGAATAGCATCTGTAAAACTGGTTAATAAAGCTGTCAGTGTGTTATTTCAGTTATAACTGAACCAGAAGATCAAATATCTAGGGGAAGAAAAAACTGAGTCATCACATAGGTGTCACTAGAGGGTGAAAAAATATGAGAAGCTCATCGTTAGCATTTGAGCTTAACTGTAAGCAAAGTGTCCTAGAAAAAGTAAGGGTTTCTTAAGTACAGGCCTAAACTAACTCCCTTTATTGTAAGCAAAATATTGAAGTAGATAGCTGACCCTTGCCAAATAAACTTGCTTTGTTCTACTGAACTCCTGTTGCAGTGTAAGATATATTAAGATGAAAAACATTAAAGGAAGCAAGACTCAAAGCACTGTATGTTTCTATAGTAAGGATCTGATGTCTTAATGTTTGACTGATGGTCTTCAGATATACCTGGAAAAGTTCTTTTCCTAGCTATAAGTAAGTATGATGTTAGAAAATGGTGAATTCCTTTTTTCAGCAATAGGAAATTGAAGGATATCTTAATTTACAAAACATAAAATTGGACTGCCCTGCTATCTCCTGTTCATGTGCTCTGTACTGTTCTTTTTTCTTACTCTCCTGAATGAAGCCACAAAGGTTATAGTATGCTATTTACAATTAATATGTTTTCTTCTTGAAGACTTCTAATCCCATCGGTGATGGCCCAAAACGTGTCCCTGTGTCTCAGCATTCTGCCCAGAGCCGGATAGTGAATGGTGGAGTACAAGCACAACGTGTTCTGTGTTCTTCAAACTTTGCTCAGAGAGTTCCTGTGCAATCACAAAAGTCTGTGCTGTCAAACCAAAAACTGTCTAATGACCAGACAACACAGCAGCCCCGACCGAAACAGATCCAAGCGACTGCTAGGCCTCAAGTTCCAACAAAGAACAATGAAAAACCTAAACAGGCTCCAGTATCTGGTAATTCTGAAGATGATGCACATGTGTTTATACAGTTGTGACACCTGGGATACTTCTGTGAACCAGAAAGCAGTGCAGCTGATACTGATGTGGGACAGTCCTATAGAGATGTACTTAGTTATGACCTGAAACAGAATAGCAGCGTGTTCTTCAGCTTGGGTGTTGCTGTGCTATCTTTATTGCTGGAATTACCTGTTTAGAGCCAACATGGGCATGTAACTATTTCCAGATGCTTTTTAGTCACCTGTGACTTAATGTAATTTGCACTCCTGCATCACACTTTCTGCCAGTATTCATGTTACATGCAAGAATATTTGATTTTGGGTGAGGGAACCTTTATGTTTTACAAAAGCTCTTCAGATAACGTTTTAATAGTACAGATGAGTGTGATGCTGCTTTTAGTAAACTACACTAAGTTAAGTTGCCATTGAATGTATTCTAAGGAACTGTTTCAGTTGCTCCACAGAGGTTAGATTTGCTCCCATGTGTGTTTTTTCTGTCTTGTGTTCATGGATCTGTTTCACAAAGTTGGATTTTCTTCTCTATACATAGCAAAAAATTCTGAAGCAGAAAGCACCTCTAAACAGAAAACTGAAGAGACTGCTAAAAAGAAAAATGAAGAGAATAAAAAGTAAGCTTTATGCCTAAATCGTTCTAGCTAAGGCCTGTTGGATTAAATTTGTTATTTTTAACTCCTAGTACTTTCTGCTGCAATAAAGTTGCAGCTAAGCTGAAGGCTACTTGAACTCCTGCGTTGTGGAGACCAGTGGCTTTGCACTTCAAAGACAGCATATGAAAATCTAGGAATCCTAATTCAACCTGATGTTTTTTTTGGGAACAAGTATTTACTGTAATCAAAAGAAAAGCTTTGGCTGAATGAATACTAGGTCTTCCCAAGAGAGAGCACTGGTAGCCACTGCTTCAGTCACGATGTAGGCTGGAAAGTAAAGCCTCTGCTCCATAGTATGTGCAAGAAACTGGAGTTTAGCAAAGGGTGGAGCTATATTTGTAGTGTGGCTACCTTACACAGTTTTAACATGCACTAATAACATGGCTGTTAAGCATAATGAAGCAAGCCTGGCTTGGTATGCACAGTCTTGATAGTAATATCAACCATACTACTACAAAAATGTGTCAGTTGTAGGAGGGAAGAGTCTAACTTTCAGAACCTTCTTTGGAAAAGTCTTAGTGCATATTTGATCATCTTGATGTTCTCTTAAAGACTAAAATTAGTTCAGACTCCCCCCCAAGTATCTTACTGAACAGGAACAGAGATCATAAACCTAGGTGATTTATACACAAGTCTCTAGCTTCTGTAACTTTCTCTTTCCTCTTGCAGAAGACAATGGTCTCTTGATGATTTTGACATTGGTCGCCCTCTGGGGAAAGGAAAATTTGGGAATGTGTACCTGGCACGTGAAAAGCAGAGTAAATTTATTCTTGCACTGAAAGTGCTCTTTAAAACACAACTTGAGGAAGCTGGTGTTGAACATCAACTACGAAGAGAAGTTGAAATCCAGTCTCATCTTAGGTAAAATTTAGTGACCAGTTACTTTATTTGAACACAAACACTGTAACATTGGACTTGATCTCTAGAGGTCCTTTTTGACCTCTGATGGCATACCCTGTTGAGGAAATACTCCTTTCTAAAAAGATGACAGTTTGAAATTGTTAGCTAGGATTCTTGCCTTTCTGCACCAAGATTTACCTTTACCTTGCAATGAAGGTAACAATCTTCCTGTTTACAAAAACCCCTTCTCTGTTGCTTGTAGTTATGTGGATAACTGCAATCTCAAGAGTCTCAGCCTGTTTCTGCTTCCTGGAAAATAAGCCAAACTTACTGAAGAGATTAGGTTTTAAAGAAGGAGTTTAAACTTGCATTTCAAAGCCCATGGGAATTGGCTCATCAATGGTAATCTAATTTTCCAGCTGCTGTAGAAAAAGTATGTTCAAGAAGATAGGAATTAGTGAAACTCTTTGCTAATTGCTTGTTAGTGCGGAGTCAAAGCTGGTGCTTTGATAAACACCATATGTTTGCTGTGAAACTCTTAATGGGTATGTTGTGAGCTGAAGAAATGCTTACAATATGTTCAAGTTCCTATGCTTGCCTTGGGGTTGGGGAGGCAGGAAAGAGAAATTGAAGTTGTGTGGAAAAATGCTTTGCTCGGAAGATTACATGAATCTTTTTGCAGGCACCCCAACATTCTCAGATTATATGGCTACTTCCATGATGTTACAAGAGTCTACCTTATTCTAGAATATGCACCTCGTGGAGAAGTCTTCAAAGAACTTCAGAAACATACCAAGTTTGATGAGCAAAGAACTGCTACTGTAGGTTCTTCTTAAATGTTACTTGCTCTTCATATCTGAACTGTAAAGCTAGCTCTCAAAGTCCTGTGTTCTGCTCTGTGAAGCTGAGTCCTTGGATAACGTTTTGCTTGTGCAGTTTTAACAAAGATGAAGTTGGGCAGACAAAATACTGCACAACGCTAATATATGTTCAGCATTGTTATTAAAAGGGCTAAGTCACTCCAGGCACAGCTTGTATTGCTAGACTTAAAGGGTTTAAGGAGTAACTGCTGTCACTTTAAACTACTAAATTATGTCTAGGAAAGGCTCTGCAGTAGCCAGATAATCTAGAGCGACAATGTCTTTGATGGTTTGTTCTTTCTAAATACAGTACATTACAGAACTAGCAGATGCCCTATCATACTGCCATTCAAAGAATGTGATTCACAGAGACATCAAGCCAGAAAACTTGCTGCTTGGCTCAAATGGAGAATTAAAAATTGCTGACTTTGGATGGTCTGTGCACGCTCCATCTTCTAGGTGAGAATGCAATATAGACCTGATGCAGTGAAACAGTTCTGTAGTGAAAATTTTTTTGTCACTCTCCCAGTTGCAGAATGGAGATAAATATGAACTTCTTAAACACCAGGGTGTGGGGTGAAAGGATCCTTGAATCAGGCCACTGCAGCACCACAGAGGGAGTGTTGTCTTTGTTTTCAACCTGCATAGTTGAAAACTTGCTGAACTTGAAGCAAGTGAAGAAGCTGGTTGTACCTCAGGTGACAGACCAGTGCTTGTGTCCAAATATCCAACTAGCAATATACTTGATACTTAGTCTTCCTCTGTCAGCTGCAATTCAGATCAACTCTATTTGACCGAGCTAGTGGGATGAAAGAAGGAAGGTGAAGACAGAAGTCAGTGACTGAGGTGCTTACTGCTAGCACTTCATCTCTGGTAGTGTTGAATCCCCAGGGTAGACTGCACTGAATAGATGATTGTCAGCATTAGCTTCTATCTGGCTCTGGAAGTGATCTTTGAAGTGCCACAATCAGTAAATTACTAACTTGGACTTTTCAGGAGAACAACTCTCTGTGGGACACTGGACTACTTGCCTCCTGAAATGATTGAGGGAAGAACACATGATGAAAAGGTGGATATTTGGAGCCTGGGAGTTCTGTGCTATGAATTCCTTGTAGGGAAACCACCTTTTGAAGCAGAAACGTATCAGGAAACCTACAGAGCTATTTCCAGGGTATGTGTTAACAGTTATTTGAACTAGCTGAATCTTTCTGCTTTTCAGTTCAGTTGTCTTACTGAAGCTTAACAAGTGGTCCCTTTGAAAAAGGGTGTGTATTTTAACTAGAACTAGGTCCCTAAAACCCTCTTCAGTCTTTCAGTAGAGTGGCCTTAAGATACCTTGTCTTGCTTCCTATATGCCTTCATATGGACTTCTACCTCTTTCATAAAGTAATCTTTACCACATCTTTCCTTCTCTTATTCATAAAATGAGTATTTAATGTTCAAGGTGTTACTAAAAATGTGATTTAACTTTTCCTGTTGAAAAGTCCCAGCAAATTAATCTGGTTTGAAATAGACTGAAAAATGCCTTATTCTAAATTCTACAAGCAATGAGAACTTAGTTTTCCTGAGGACTGGAATTAAATTACTTCATCTTATCTCAGCAGGCACAAGATGTATTCCATTTCAGGTGTACCTAGGAGGGTAGAGTCCTTTGTCTCTCCTTGGTTTCTGCCAAAGCACTTCTGCATTGTTTTCAGTATCCTTCCTTTTTTCTTAGGTGGAATTCAGGTTTCCTCCATTTGTAACAGAAGGTGCGAGGGATCTAATTTCAAAGCTTCTGAAGCATAACCCATTCCATCGACTGCCCCTGAAGGATGTGCTGCTTCATCCCTGGATTACAGCAAACTCCACAAAGATGCCCAGCAGCAGAAAGAGTAATGTTGCTGTCCCATCTGGCACACAGTCTTAGCAGGGGTAGCCTCAAAGGATCAGCATGTACTGTGACTACTGTAATGCTTACAATACAAAAAGCAGGTCTTGGAATCTAATGGCAATTAGAATGCAAATCTTAGGGGGTGGCCAGCTTTTGAAACTCTAATTGCAGTGTAATATTTGACTTTAAGATGGAGGCTGTGGAAGACTTGATATACTTGAAATCCAGATAGTTACACGTGGGCCAGGTTTGATCTAAGTATTAAGAGGTTCAAGGCTGTTATGATGTGGTCTGTCCTGGCAATGGTTCATTGTTCTAACAAGAGGAAGTTGTAGTCCTGGCTTATTGAACAGTGCAATATCCTGGAGATACCTGCCTTCTAATTTACTGGGCTGCTAAGGGTATCGTAACTGTGGTGAAATCTGAAACTGAGTGAGGTGAATGTGTCTCTCTAAGTGTCTTGAAAATGATGTGTACATTACTTGTCTCTTGTCTTAAATGTGAGTACTCAGCTTTTCAAATAAAGACTTATTATATACTTCTGCTAGCATGGTAAATTTCTTATGGTATTATCACTGCCCTTGTCTGTCTGTAACCACTTCTCTTCACCATCAGTACAGCTTGATCACAGCTTCCCTCCTGTGTCAGAAGAGGGTGGTAGGAGTTTCTTGAAGTGCTGGTACTACAAAGTAGGTGCAGTCACTTGCTAAGTACCAGATCTCTTGCTACTTCTCTTGAGTCTTCTATAACCACTGAGCCCTGTTTCTTCCCTTGTGTAATGCAGTTAATCAGACAATGTGATCTGCAACCACTTTTGAGGACAAGAGTCTAGAAGGTATTGTAATCAGACCCAGTGTTAACTTGTATTATTTTAGGGAATAACAGAAGACCATTAAAACACTTCAGGCAAACTAAAACAAAGCAATTTATTGTATTGTCATTAAGAATTTAAGGTCATCTTCACTGTTTTACAAACCATTTAAAAAAATCCTTTAAAAATCCTTTTAAAAAGCAAGGATTCTAGAATTCAAAATAGATTTTCAAAATAATTTAAAATATACTTTGCAAACAACTGTACTTCTAAAGAAAGTGGTACTAGTTTATACAGCCCTATCTATCTTAAAAGGTAATATGAATTCTGATCATAATTGAAGCTGTTTCTTTACTGCAATAAAATATCTAGCTAGTGCTGGTGCCTTATTTAAATGCATTAATTTCCATCTTAGCTTGTTCTTAATGTTTAAGTGTTCCTTTTCTATCAACCTTGGGACAAAACATACTTATCAGAAATGACTGATTAAATGAAAACCAGGATGGCTCCTGATTATTCTGGAATTCTTTTGTTATCCATGATAGCAGAACATTGCCTTGAACTGAATGACAGGGTCATGGAGAAAAAAACATCCAAAACCACACAGATTTCCATAAAGAGGGAAAAACTTTTAAAAGTGATGGCCCAGTTGAATTCAAGAGCCTGTTCTAAATTCAGCAAGTTCCAGAAAGGTACAGTAGTATTGGCTGCATGCCTGATGACTGCTAAGTAGATAGTGCAGTTTTAACCTATCTGACACTTGACAACAAGCTCCCAACCACACAACAGGTATAGTAATCACAGTCAAAGATAAAGGGGCAAGCTGATTTGAAACCTGTGCTCTTAGATCTGGCTCAGATGGTAGCTAAAACTGGACAAGCTGCCAGTTTCAGCATTCATATTGCACAGCAGCCATGACACAACAATCCAGCCTGTTTTTTATAAGCTAGCCACACTAAACCTGACAGCCCTTCCTCCTGCACATGGGTACATGAAACAGCACAGTATTGGCTCTACCTAAACAACTAAGCAGCTGTTCATGATGTGAGCTCTGTTAGTGATAGCTTGTCACTCCCATGGAAGCAGGCCACTCTGCAAGACTGACTTTCAGTACATCCTGCTCCCAAGATCAGCATTTTGAGCAGTGTAACTACATAATGCATCTTTACATCTGTGTAATACAGCCATGTTTGTGTTATACAGCAACCTCCCACCACTTGTACCTGCTCACTAATTCAACTTGTCTTCAGACACTAAACTCTCACTGAGGCTGAGCCCTTCCCACAGTCCCACAGAGTTGTTTTCAGAGAGCAGTCCAGTATTGGCTTGCTTCCACAGGGCACAGGAAATCATTATCTTGCTTTCAGTTTTCCCTGTCTTTGAGAAAACCTGATTACCCAAGGAGTACCAGTAACAGAGGTGCATGGATGTATGTGGCTGTAACTTATCTTCCTAGAGCACAAACTCTGCTTGTTCACTTGGAGCCCCTAAATCCTCAGTGTATCCATCCTGTCTGGAGTCTGGGCTTTCTAAAGAGGGTACAATTTAATGTTATGATTGAAGGGAGTTTTATAGTAAGTTGCTCATAACAAAAATAAATTGCTGCTCCCCTCCCCTTCAGCAAATTCTTATCCTAATCACAACTCTTTTCTCTCAATTCACTAAACTTCAGCAAGGAAGAAAATGACTCATTATCAGGGTAATTTCCTGCTATTTTTCTTTAGTCAGATCCTTGTATGAAGAGAGCAGTGTCAGAGTCACCTTGGAGTAAGTGTAAGCACAGGGACAAACAATGTGAAAAGAGCAGGCCTGGAAGGAGGAACAGATCCATCAGAGTGATACATCTGGCTTGAGCTATGTCACAGAAGCCCAGTCCTAAGTCTGAAACACAGGTTTACCACAAAAAGTGACTACCTAATTTTGGGATCCAGTCTTTAAGTTAACTGAAAGGTGGAATGTGAATATATACATGTGCAACTATGCTCCAATAGGAACAGTGTCCAAATAATGAGATGAAAAGCAGCTTGAATTGGTACATTTAACAGTCTTGTCAGACAAAAGTACAGGGATTGTTCTTGAGAAGCTAGGAATTGTGCTGTCTGGACTCAGGGGCACCCATAGGAGCAGACTGCTGCTAGGGTTAGTTTTGGGATTAGAAGAGTCTCCAGTCCAAAGTCAGATCTCAATATAAAAAATCACAAATATCTTGCCTCTAACTTGTCAATCTTTGGAATATGTTCACATGGGAGGTAATTCTGGTTATACTGATTTCAGTACACTCAGGTTTTCTTGAGTCTATAGGCATTAAAAAAAAAGACAGACTTTAGTAAGCTCAGTTCCTAGTCTATAAATAATTAATGTATTCAAACAACACAATGTTGAAACAGAAAAACACCACAAAGAAGCTGCATTTTCAGAACAGTGCATCACCTGTCCTGGCTAAAACAATTATTACTGTGCAATAATGAAGCATGAGGGTATTCTGACTGAGGTTAGTGCAGTCTGTGTATTGTATTGACAGACTGGGGTCATAATATATGCCTTTTATAACAAAAGAAATATCCACCTACAGCCTTACTTTCCAATATACACTTACCAAAAGGACTATGGAGTAAACAATGCCCTACTATATGAATAGAGTATTATGAAGAGAATATTAACTCTGTTTCCCAGCTACCCAGTAATAAACTAATGCTGTCACTATTTTAAGAAGAATTAAAGGCCCCAGAAGCTAGGTTATAATGACCCAGTACTGTGTATTCTAAAAAGACTGCTCATTGTTAAGCCTTTATATACCACTTGCAGTGGAAAACAGATACCATTTTAACAGGTTTTTCTAGAGAAGAGGTGTCAGAAAGGAATGAAGATGAGGACAGCACTTTCACAGTGTAACCTTTACCTGAAAGAACAAGAAAGAAAGGCAAGGGGAGGTCAGCAATAACGTGAATTCAACTAAGTCTTTCAAAAGAAATTTAGCAACCTGAAAAGCTACATGGATATAGAGCATTAAAAAAAATAAGAGTTAAAAAAACAAAACAAAACAAAACCAAAATCAGTAAGAAATCATCTTGAGGCAGGAGGCTTGAAGAAACCAATCTTCCGGCAGTATTGGACAATAAAGGGCACAGAAACTATAGTAATGCTGATGCGTACTGGAGCAAACAGCTTGTGAATAGCATATGCCAGCACAAATGTGCTGGTACCAGCAGCCACTTTAGATTGCAATGCTGATTCACTGAAACCCAGTTTGAAGAGAACTGCAGTCATATCCACACCACTGGAGAAAAAGAAAACAAGATCTCTTTAGTTTATTTGAAGGTTGCATGCTAAAAAAAACCCAAAACAAAACAAAACAACAAAGTGCTGCTTTTTCAGGAAATTTAATGTGGCACATTTCCAACTCTGGAATTTATGTTTAAATTGGATGTTGTTAAACAATAAAACCAACTAATTATTTCAGCATAGATTCACAGAATGGTTTGGGTTGGAAGGAACCTTAAAGATAATCTAGTTCAAATCCTCCCAACTCCCATTGTGGGTGGGGACACCTCTCACTAGAGCAGGTCACTCAAGGCCTTATCCAACCTGACCCTGAACACCTCCAGGGAGGGGGCATCCATGACCTCCCTGAGCAACCTGTTCCAGTGTCTCACCACTCTCACTGCAGAGAATTTCTTCCTAATATCCAGTCTAAATCTACTCTCCCCAAGTTTAAATCCATTCCTTCTCACCCTATCAGTATAATTCCTTGTAAAAAGGGTCTTTGGCTTTCTTGTAGGTCCCTCTCAGGTACTGGAAGGCTGCTCAGCAGTAACAATTTAAGTAACTTCTGTAACAATGACAAGTGTAATGTTTTCAGATGTACTCTTTTTTTTAAATTAAATTGACAATTTCCCTAAGAAGTCAATTACGTTCTTAGTTTTAGAGCTACAGATGCAGCATGGTATGAGAAATGCTGTGTTCCAGCCTCAACCCTCAGAGATTTTAGAGAACAGAGAATTTATTTCCCTACTTTGAATTTTTTAAAAAATCAGAATTTTGTAAAATTGTGTTGGAAATCCATCTTCCCAACATTTAAAATAAAGCCTACTCTGTGTCTTGATGAAATTTATTGCATAACTATAGCTCAACCCCAACCACATAAGGCTGGCTGTTGTTAGGCTTAGAGTGTTCTAAGAGAGCAGTACAAAGCTGTTAAAATGACAAGTATCTTAGCCAAGGTCTAGCAAGTGAAGCAAGTATTATGGATCTCAAATAAGCATTATTCACCAAATCCGTGAGTATTTTAATTCTCTACAGATACAGCAACTACCATGAGGGCTCCTAATTTTGGAGTTTTCTTCCAAAAGGAAGATGTTACTGTAATTTCCCCCCCCTTCACTTGCTAGCACAGTTATCTGTAACTGGGAGTCAAATTATGCCTGAAGTAAAAAATGTTCATTGTCACCCAGTGCCACACAGCAGAAGACAGAAATTAGGAATTCCCACTGAAGCCAAGAGTGAAGGAGTGTTTTGAGAAACATGCTTCCTTGTTTCTTCAGTTGAAATACTGTATGCTCAATGTATTTTAAACTGCTGCATTCCACCAGAAGCCACATGCACAATTTCTCACCTGGCTCCTACGTATTTATCTAGGATTTTATTTTTAAATCTAATCCTGCTTCAGTGGCCATTGCCTTCTGAAGTTCAGCTGCAGAAATGGAGTTCAACACCCATAAAAATAAATTTATCTCTAAGCTCCACACTTGTGCAAGACTATCTCTACAGACCATACTACTGTTTGAGAACAAAAGATAGTTCTGCAGAACAAAAATTAATTTTCTTATCTGCTTAGTTACTGTGGTGCAGTCTCTGATGTTTTCACTTACCCACCACAGACCATGAATCTATGCAAAAACAGCATGTACATCTCCCATCATCTCTCCTGCCTGATGGGAGATTAGATCCATTTGTGAATCCATCTGTTCTCAAAATTCAGAAGATTATTGTGTATAGGTCAAACAGGCATAGAGTACACGTCTCCTTCCAGAAACAAGCACAACAGTAAGACATTTTTCTTGGCTAACCCATTATCTAGAAGCTACAGATACCTGTCCAAACCTCACCTTGACACAGCCAGGTAGAAGATTCCTAGAGATACTAAAGAAATTCCAACATGGAATGAAACCCCCACAGCACCATATTCTTTAAACACTTGTTTCAGCTGCTGGGATTTGTTGAGTTTCTTGTTTTGACCACTGGAATCTGTGGCTGCCTTTTCAGAGGATCCACCTGCATCCTAAAAGTAAAAAAAAAAAAAAGTATTTATTAGCATTAAGCACAATGTCATATTCCAGTCAGTTGAATCAATGTGGAATAATGAAAAAGGTAGCTTGCATACAGTGCTGTTCAGAACGCTTGGGGAAGACAGTTAAAACACATCTGCTATTTCACAATAGCAGACACCTGTGGCAGAGCCCTGGCAAGTTCCCTTTTCCCAATTACTCCTATCAAATGGATGCACTAACTTGTTGCCAGATCTTACACAATGCAAACTTCACAACAAAGAGTTGTTATCTTCCACTTGATCCAAATGTGTGCCAAGGCACACCCACACAGCCACTTGCACGATGAGGCTGAGGCACCAAAGAGATCTTTGCTTACACCCACTGCTGGGCTTTATACAGCAAATTCTTGTAACAGCTTTTTGTTCCAGGCTAAGCAGCTGATGGCACTGAAAGCCTGCATGATACCGCCCTGATGCTGGCTTACTAACAGCTTACTGACAGAAGGGGTACAACAGTTAATTTTATAAATTACCTTCTCTAGATCAGCTGAAAAGAACCAGGGAACTCCTACTGTTGTCTGCAACAAGCAATTCTGTTGCCATGGTGTAGACAACAGCCACGCAGACAGGCCAGTGCTGGTACAAACATCCTAACCTCACTGAAAATGCTTATCATAGTAAAATTTACCTACTTTTTTATCTAGGTAAATTTAAAGTGCAGAACTTCACGTTAAAAATATACCCCAAAGCAAACTGAAAGTGCAATGCAGGCAAGGAAGGGCATCTACTTCTGCTAGCATTGGATACCTCCTCAGATGTGCCATGGAAGAAATAACTGGAGAAAGAAAATGTTTCCACAAGATTTCACTCAGGATTTTTCTCTAATAAGTAAGTGATTGTCAAGAAAGCTTAGAAGAGTCCTTTATTTTAAGCTGAATTCAGCAGTGGTAGTGAGTACGGGCCACTGATGCCCACAGGGCAGGTACACCTACAGAGTGCCTGGCACCACTTTGTCCTGTCGTGGACCAGCTTTGAGGCACACAAATTCAATAAAAAATACTTTTGATCAGTCCTTGGACTTAGTGAGATCAGGATAGAAGACAGGCTCCTCTTAAAATGCTCATGGTTGGATGAACTCACTTTAATCAGCGATTTTAACCATATGAACCACATCCCAAAGCCCCTACAAACCTCTGCTGCTGGTTTCCTCTTTTTCACATCATCATTTGAGTCACTTTGTATTTCATTCTGAGATAGGAAATCACACTGATCCATAAATATGTATTTAGGGAACTGTGTAGCTCAACTGATTCTTGTAAAATTTTCAAACATAATGGATGTTAACTTTTTTTGTTAGCTCGAATCAAAGTAATATTTCAATAGAAAGTGAAACATGCTTAAGAAAGAAAAAAAATATTGAGTAGAAAAAGAAAATTTTCGTTGCTTAAACCAAACAGTTCTACTAGAAGGTAAACAAGCAAAAAATATTCAGATATGTATTTTAAAGCAAGTTCATTAAGCAAAATAATGGATTCACAGTTAGATAATCCAGCTACTTTGTGCCACTGGAAGCAATTACATTCCATACATGGCTGCTACTTAACCACATTTCAGAACTCATTCTCTTGCTTTTTAATTTTATTATAGGAATGGGAGGATGGAGGGAGAGAAGGAAGCTCTTTTAACTCACAGTCTGTAAAAATTTAAATACTGAGTTATTGATTTGAACTAGTTGAATAAACTAAACAAAATAGTCTCACAATATCTTCTGCCAAAAGCTGTCTTAACAGTTAATTCAATTATCATCACATGCTCAGTTGAGAACACTCATTTATTCAAGTGTGATTTTCTTAAAAGCCAAGCACAGTCTGAATGATATTTTAAGATTCAGCAGCTCGCAGTGAATTTTTCATTCAAACAGAAGTGATCATTATCTATTTAAGGAGCCAAACATGAAGATTTTTTTTTTTTCTCAGACAGCTGCCATGAAAAAAGGAGCTGACAACTTACAGACATAAACAAGCCTCAGAGGAACTCTGGGTCTAAGAGGCATGCTTACAAGATGGAGCGTAACTACTATAGGAAGGACATGGAAGTGTTGGAGCGGGTCCAGAGGAGGGCCACAAAGATGATCAGAGGGCTGCAGCAGCTCTCCTATGAGGACAGGCTGAGAGAGTTGGGGCTCTGCAGCCTGGAGAAGAGAAGGCTTTGAGGAGACCTGACAGTAGCCTTCCAGTATCTGAAGGGGGCCTACAGGAAGGCTGGGGAGGGATTATTTACAAGGTCTTGCAATGACAGGACAAGGGGCAATGGGTTTAAACTGGCAGAGAGGAGATTTAGACTAGATGTCAGGAGGAAGTTCTTTCCAGTGAGGGTGGTGAGGCACTGGAACAGGTTGCCCAGGGAGGTTGTGGCTGCTCCCTCCCTGGAGGTGTTCAAGGCCAAGTTGGATGAGACCTTGAGTGAGCTGTACTAGTGGGAGGTGTCCCTGCCTATGGCAGGGGGTTGGAACTAGATGATCCTTGAGGTCCCTTCCAACCTTACCATTCTATGATTCTATACTGAGAGACAGCTTGTTCGCATAATTCAAGTCCATCTTGATTCACTCATGCTTTCAGGCTCACATGCCAGGCGACTACTGAATGGTACCAAAGCAATGAATAAAGAGTACCACTTCAACAGATATTATTTGAACTGCCCAGTATGATCATGTCTTGAATAACATACAATTATCTAAGAAAGCTGCCATATAATTGTACTACATGGCCAATTTCCTTCACACCATTTAGGCAAAGATTCAGCTTCTGGACGAACTAAGGCATGAAAACAAATCTGAAATGTCTTGTTACAATTTGCAATGAGGCTACACAAATCAACCTGAAAATGAAGCTGTTGAAACTAAATTGCAAACGAGGCTTTGTACTGAAAACTCACAGGCACAATCTTGGCACAAGCAGGTCCTGTCTGCCACAGTAACTCAGCGTAAATATGATTTAATAACCTACTGCTGTGTAAAAGCCAACTACGTGTAAGGCCTTCGCTGGCTCTTCTCCCTGAATCAATTAAAATTTTAAAAGGAAATAACATTTTGTACAAATTCATAAAAATTGTTCCTTCCCACCTGTCAAAAAAAACCCCAGCAACCAACCAACCAACTCAGCAGAACGCTGGAAGCGCAGGGAACACATCATCAACTCGCGTTCTGTCTGCCAGCTACCAAAAGGCGCAGGGTCAGGAAGAGGACCTCTCCTGGCAGCGCCCGGCGGTGTGCCACCCGCTGCCATCTACAGGGCTCCAACCTGCAGCTATCAGAAAGGAGCACTCGGACTGCCCTGGATCTGCGGGAACTGCTGCAAAACCCTTTCTTCATTCTTCGTTACTTACCTGGAGTGTTCAAATCCTGCAGTCTCTGGGGAAAACGCACACACACCTGCCCCCTCACCGTGGGTCGCTGCAAGACAGCCGAACCCCTAATCTTGAAGCCACCCCCAAAAGCGGGTAAACACTTCCAGGGCAGGGCAGGGAAGCTTGCGCTCTAACCGCCGCTCCGATTCGCTTCCCAGAAAGAGCTCTCCCTCCAGAGGTGAGCACTGAGGCCGCGCTGCCCCTCACCGTGGGCAGCACCTTACAGCAGGCTCCCAGATACCGCCCCACACGCCCACTTACCCTGGCGGAACTGCCGGCCGCGGACCGCAGCGTTACCAGTGGCAGTGGCGGGCTAAAGCCAGCCCAGGCGAGCCGGGGATCGCAGCCCAGAGCGCGGGGGGTAACGGCAGCGCGCAGCGAGTTGCGCGGGACGGGCGGCGGCCGCAACGGGCCCAGGCGCAGCAGCCGGTACATAGCAGCGGCGCGAGAACGGAACAGCCCAACCTCCGCGGCCGAGAGGGGACGAGCAATCGGACCGAGCAACCGCCCCGCCCGGCGCCGGGGGTCCTCCTCCTTAAAGGCGCAGCGCCCTTTAGACTGCTGGGAAGAAGAGTTCAGGTCGACCAGGCTGTTGGTGGTTTGTGCGGGGCGGTTACAGGTATGGCTGCGGACGTGAGGTCTGAAGGAAAAGTCTGTAAGGATGGTGTAAGGCACAGCTTTCCCAGTCCCCCAGAGTTCATAGTACCTCTTAACACCGGAATCGTAGTATCATTTGGGTTGAAGAAGACCATTAACCGTCGAGCCTAACCATAATCCAGCACTGTCAGACCACCACTAAACCATCTCCCCCAGTACCACTTCTACATGTCTTTTGAATCCCTCTGAGGATGACAACAGCACTTCCCTTGGCAGTCTGTTCCAGGGCTTGACAATGCTTTTGGTCCCAAAATTTTTGCTAGGATCCAATCTAAACCTCTGACACAAGACCATTTCCTCTTGCCTTGTTGCTAGTTACTTGGGAGCAGAGACAAACATTGACCTCTCTCCAACCTCCTTTCAAGGAGTTGTAGAGCACCAGAAGTTCTTCCCTCATCCTCCTTTTCTCCAGGTAAACAATCCTAATTCCCGCAGCCGCTCCTCATCTGTTCTCCACGCCCCTCACTGGCTACACTGCCTAGCTCTGGACATACTCCAGCACCTGGATGTCCTTGTAGTGAGAGCCCCAAAACTGAACCCAGTGTTCAAGGTGTAGCCCCACCAGTGCTGAGTACAGGGACACGATCACTTCCCCACTCCTACAGGCCAGATTATTCCCCATACAGGCCAGGATTCTGTTGGCCGCCTGGGCCACCTGAGCACGCTGATGGCTCTTGTTGAGCCAACTGTCAGTCAGTACAGCCAACTGTCAGTCAGTACACCCAGCTTCTTTCCAGCTGGGCAGCTTTCCAGCCACTCTGCCCCAAGCCTGTAGCATTGCATAGAGTTGTTGTGACCAAAGTGCGGCACCTGGCACAGAGTCTGCCAACAAAGACTGAGAAGGTTTTACGTTGACAGACTTCTTTCTATATTAAAGCCATGACAGGAAAAGTAGGAATTAAAAACTGCACTGAAATATGTTATCACTGTGCAAGGATTGTAGATGCTATAGGGAGGGATATTCCTCCCCATATAGGAGGTGAATCCCAGTGCTCTTGGGAACTCTGTTTTAACCCACAGGGCTTTGGTTGGTGGGAAACATCTTTCCACACTGGGTAATTTTCAGGATTCGTGCAGAACAATGGTGATTTCCAGACTTTTTCTAGCATTGGAACAGTTCAGTGTTAACACTATGAACATGCTTTAATATCTGCAAGCTGACCACTATCAGCTTTTCATAACTGCAGTCACTGCAGTTTTCTGAAATGGTGGATCCTTGCCATCACAGACAAGGCTGTAAGTATTGCAAGGGTAAATATTGCATAACTGTATTAATGTACTGAAACAATGCATCTGAATGATAAGCTCTAGTAATGAAGTACTTCTCTTTTCCTAGTCACGAAGCTTTTTCTCTTCAGATGTATTGTTGTTTGTGCAGCAATGTCAGCATACAGGACTGAGTACAATAGGAGATCTGTGTCAGATAAATAGGAGGTTTTTCCTCTGGAAGAACTTGCAGTTTAGGAGCACAAACTGGAACTGCACAGGACAACACTGAATGGTACAATGCTGAAACAGTATGGTGAGTGGCTCTTGTTAAGCCACAGAACAGATGGGTTTCAAGGAGTATCTTGGAGGAAGAGAGGGACAGAGCTTTGTGTGCCTTAAAATAGTCTGTTCAGTGCATAATAAACAGCACTGTCAGCTCTAGGGTTTTACGCTTCCTTTAGTTCTTGTTTCCTAAATCCAGTCTCTCTCTGAGTGCTTTGTAAAAGAATAGTTTCTTGGAACACAGTTCTGTGTCTTTATTATGTTCATGTATTTATTATGCTTATTGCGATGCCAAAGCAATTTGATAATCTGTTTTCTATGACTATACACCAGCAACACTTGAGTATACAGTTGATATTGACATGGCAATTCTTTAATCATAGGACACTGCATTTTTCTAAGTTTGTTAATGAATTATAAAAAGATCAAAGAAGTCAGTTCTGGTCTCAGTAAAGGAGATGTCAGTCAAGTTCACTGGCATAGACTACCACTGGCCTCTGCACTTATACACTGGACACTTCCCTGTGTTTGTCTGGCAGACCCTTTAGAGCCATTGCATGGCAGAGAACACAGATCTGCTCTCCTGTGGCATACGTGTTATACTGATGCTGGACATGTAGAAACTGTAGGCAAGTGCAGAAAAGCTTCAGTTAGTGAGGCATAAAAACATCAGGGTTGTCAGGGTTATGTGTACAGTCTGGCTGTCTGCTGTCTCCAAAACCTCAGTGGGAGATGTTGCTTAGAAGCAGGAAGGAACAACATGAAAATATCAAATTATATATGCTCCCTGAAAAACAAGCAAACACGTGGGATTAAGACACCTTAATGTGAAGATAGTTTACAAGTGCAATGTGAAGATAGTTTACAAGTGCAGGGAAGAAGATAGAAATTCCAAAGACAGCTCAAGAAAATACTTCTACACAGACATGTTTGTATTGTTCCGGATGTGCAGGTTCTTCTGTAATATGGAAATAGAGATGATTGCTATTATTAATAATAATAGTAATATTAGTAATATTATTAGTAATATTAGTAAGGCTAGTAATTTTCCTTTTTCTAAAATTAACTCAGATTGTCCTGTTTCTCCTTGGTGATTTGAGTATCAGTCTTTATAATATGTCCATTTTCCAAGCAATACTTTTATAATTTATGTTCTGTAAAGGTACTTCTGTCTCCACCATTTTCTCTCAAGCACTCATGTGTCAAAATGTTTTGGTATCTACACTATGAAATGCTGAAATATTCAGAGATCGTCAAAGTGTGTTCAGCAGCCCCAGAATAAGAGCATGATGTGTCAAGATATGGATGCCAAGCCAAGGTGGCTCAGGGATCTGTTTTTTAAAAGCAAACTTAGATTACCAGTGCACTTATGCGCTGCATTTGTGCCCTGTCTGAACCACTGCTTCATATCTCAGCCTGGTGCTATGTAGATTTACTATTATTTTCTTTTTTGTAGTTTTGCTGCTTTGGTTTTGTGTTAGTATTGTATAATTACTCTTTAGCATCCTTAAGACTAAAGCTGGGATTTAAGATCAGAGTTTGCCCATGAGGCAGTAAGTGAAATGCCACCAGAAGATGCATTTGTGCTGCTGTGAGGAAAGGGCATTTCCAAAAATGTTTGTCATGCTTTTATCAGCACATTTATAATGAAGTAGCATGGGGGATAGTCTTTGTCAAGGTATCTATTATAAGCCCCTTACATGACACTTTCCCTTCCTTAATTTGACTTTTTCAAGTCAAAAATCTCTCTTGGTTTTACAGCACTGTAGGAACAGTGACAGAATTGAAGTAAGCTGTAATGTGCATCTTCTGTAACTACAAATCTGTGCTGCACAATTGTTCAGTCTGTGGTTTGCCAAGAGTGCAGCTTAAGTCCTGCCATTGATGGTTGTGGGACCCTGCAATGAGCTGGTTCATTTGTAGTTCATTCATAATACTGATAGTTCATTTTTTAAATGCAAATGTGATTACTAATTCAGTATCAGTTTACTTTTAACAATGTCTTATTCAAACTAAAGTGATATTCTGACGATGAAGAAATCTTGGAAGTCTTCTAAATTTTATAAACTCTATGACAGCAAATTCATGACATTTTTTCAAATAATTTCATCTACATATAATTTAGGGATCATGAGTATGATACTTCCAAAATGTCACACCTTGTAATGGACAAGTAGAAACTGGTTCCTGTATGAGAGTGGGAGGCAATTGCTTATACATGATGGAAACCATCACATTTAGTATTATTACAAATGTAGTAATGCCATATAACTAAACATAATGAGAGAAATTGGGAACTGATCATGAACCTCATTCAGAAAAGGAGCTAGGGTAATTTTTTTGGTATCATAGTAAATTGAGGGCATGGCATATGAACTAGTTTTAAGTGGTTTATTTCTTTAGCATGTTGGCTTTTCACATCTTGTTCCAAGGATGTTTAAATTATGAAGATGAGATAATGTGGGGAATTGATAAGATGGACATGAATTAAAATTATATCAGAAAATTTTATTTCATTTAAATGAAAATTTCTATCTGTGCAAAGTATAAGACAAGACTTGTTTATTATTTGAAGAATCCATATGAAAATTATAATCATATTAAGGAGGAAATTAGGGACATCTCCCTTCTCAAGTAAAACCAGTGAAAAAAACATTAAAACTTGGTATGTTCTGTTCAAATGGGAGAAGATTGCACTGCTAGGATAGCTGAATCCAAAGGAAACTGGCCCAGATATTTCTGTCTTTGAGAAGAATTTAGAGGGAGAAAAATCTCCAAACAAGGCAGCAAAGAAGGAATTACTTTTCTTATGTACTTGCAAATCTTTGAAGAATGAAGGTGTGTGTCCTCATTTCCCTCAAGTGGATGGGACCAATCTCTTTTCAGTGGTTAGCAGCAATAAGACTAGGAGCTATGACTACAAACTGGAACATAGAAGGTTTCACCTCAACATGAGGAGAAACTTCTTTACAGTGATGGTGACAGAACACTGAACCAGGCTGCCAAGAGAGGTTGTGGAGTCTCTTTCTCTGGAGACTTTTGAAACCTGCCTGGATGTGTTCCTGTGCAAATTAGCCTAGGTGATTCTGCCTTGTTAGGGAGGTTTGACTCTATGAACTTTGGAGGTCCTTTCCAACCTCTGAAGTTCTGTGGCTCTGTGATTTCGGTGCCCTGGAGATGTGTGGGAACTTCCATTGCAGAGGTCAGCAAGGGGAGCTAAGACTTCAACCCAAATCCTTTTCAAAGCTTATCTGACAGTTCATGTTATCATAGAATCATAGAATGGTCCAGACTGGAAGACACCTCCAGAGGTCATCTAGTCCAACCACCCCTACAGTCAGCAAGGACATCCTCAACTAGACCAGGTTGCCCAGAGCTCTGTCAAGTCTCACCTTGAATATATCCAGGGATGGGGTCTCAACCACCTCCCTTGGGAAACCTGTTCCAGTGTGCCACCACCCTCATACAGTTATGACTTGTGGCAGCCTTTGAATGAAGACGAATTTCACCTACTATGCAGATCTTGATCTTTGACCCACTGATCTTGAGCAAACATGGAAAACATCCATGTTGCTTAAATATTATATATGTGAGGTGCTGCTCATGTGCCCATTCTTGTCATGTATATGACTGAGAGCTGGCACTGTTGAGCAGTGAAGGTCCCTCTCTTTCTCCTGGAGAAAGTTCATCACTTTCAGGATTTTGTGCCTCAGACAATATAAGAAATCAGCAGCATTGATTCTACTCTCCACAAGAGTCCTCCCCAGTAAGCTTGTGGTGAGATGTTTTTTCATTTGGATGGTGTGATGTATAGCCATTTGGGTGTGTGAGTGAAAATCACATTTGATGTCTCTTGCTAGGCATGGTGTTGATAGCCCCAGCAAAGCGAAACCTTTATTTTTTCACGGAACAGAGAAACCACAGGGAGTGGAAACAGGAGCAGCCTCTTTGGCACCCACAAATGTTTTTCACCTTATCATGGAGGGTAACTGAGTCTCCATGTCTAAGGAGCTCTTGGCATTTCTCACCCTATCTGTGCGTGGTAACACTGCACTGAGGATGCACACAACTTGTTTGGTAGAAGTCACTGGTTCTTCTCACCTTTCACGAACCATGAACATGGGTTACATTTGAAGCAGCAGCAATTGCTGTACCCACCACTAGTTCCCTGAGATCTGTTGTTGGGTACCCAGTCACAATTTGGAAGACAGGCTTCAGCATTTAACTCAGGTCACCTGTTTTGGTATCCAGCAAAGTTTCCATTCCTCATGTCTGTGAGAAGTTACCATCTTCCACCCTTAGACTGGTATTTATTTTGCAGTGAAGTGCAAACAATTCATTCAGATACCTGAGGTTTGGCATTTGGATAAGATTTCAGATGGCTATTTTATTTGTCATTCAGGACAACCCACCCTGAGAAGAGGTGTCTGCTTTAGACCTACGCTTCTGGAAAAGAGCTATCAAACTTAAACAGATCAAGTCAGCTAGCAGAGCAGGAGTGCAGTGTCTTGTGCTGACGAATGTAACACAGAAAGGGGTGGAAAATGATGCTGCTTAATGAATTATTTTTAAAGACTGCTGCTATGAAGATGGCTAAAGTGGCATCTTACAAAGTCAGAAATTAGGGGGCCAGATTTGGAAGCTGAATTTTGCAAGTGCTTTGCCTTCTCAAGCTGCTTTGCACCTCTTCTGATTCCCAGGGACTTTTAAATCTGCACAGGCTTTACATTTACTTTTCTATTTGTCTCACTGCCATACTGATCATAATTTAGCCTCATGAGAACTCAGGAAAATACAGGCAAGAGACGTGTTTTGTGTTTGTTTTTAATAAATGTTCAGCAATTTCAGATTGTTTTCACAAATAAAAAAAAACAGTTGTCCTCTTCCCCTTCAGACTTGAAAGCTATGTAAATAGTTGAAAACATTCTGTTATAGCAGCCCATGACTCAGATTCTCAAGTGCAAATTTCCCTGCCCTTTCCTCCTTACCAATATTGCCATAAAACAAATTGTCAGCCTATTTAGACCAAACAAGTAACATTCAAGGCCAGATTCCCTCTTTTCTACCTCTCAGTACATAATGTCATAATGAGATTCTGGCCAAACAACTCAGGGCAATGCAATATTCAATCTGCAGTGTACTCAGAAAAGGCTGATGTGAATTGCTAAACATAGTCATTAGCCCCTATTTGTATGAGATTACTGGAAATTGTTCCCACATCTCTCAGCTGGTTATGCTGCTGCACTGGGACACGTCCTTTCAAAGTGAGTGGCGCACCTGGTCTGTACTCTGACGCATGCAGCTTTTGACTGTACACCTTTGGTTTGCTGAAGAGGTTCTGATGTGCCTGACCATAAGGATAAAAACGTCCTATGAACTTAAAGCACAGGTAGAGGGGCCAAGGTGAGCCTCTGCTCCACAGAGCCACCACGTAGGAGCAGTGCAACAAGACAGCCTTTTGTAGAAGGGTAGGTCTCCATTCTTGTACATAAGAGGAATATTCTTTTAAAGCACCTAACCCATTTATGTCATATTTTCAAGTGTCATTTGGTAGAGTAATTTTATAGAGACTTGTCAGCTTTGAGATCTTACAAAATAAGGAATTTTTTCTTGGGTTCTGGGCATATGATCACCCTATTATGAGCTGTGTTACTAGTCTTGTGTTGCTGTACCTGGTTCTGATCTTACATTATCGTAGGGCTTGTTATATGATCTCAGTAGGAGTAAAGAAAAGCCAATTCTTTGGCTCTGAGCACGTGATCATCCTGTGACTTGTGATTTCCTTCTTGTGACACTTAGTTAGCTGGCACAAGTACCCATCCATCACGAGTCAACAAAGTGCGAACACAAATATTCTATCTGTATGAATAAACTCTTTTAACGTGTCTGGCAGCTGCTGCTTGAGAGCAGGCATTGTAAGAACTCATTTGGGACCAGAGGCCAATGTGTAAAGACTTTCTTTGGCATGTTATCTGCCATAGCAAGAAGGTAGAATGGAGAGATGTTGTTTGTTCACTGGTAGTTATTTCTCCTCTGCCAAGCACATGCCTTACAAAGTTTAGTCAATGGATGGCACTGCTGACTTTTTACAGCTGGGCTGGTTTGTGGAGTTGGCTTGTGCAATGCGTTTATGACTCATTGTGCAGTTTAAACCATGTCTGGAAACTTGCTATTGCAAAGTGGTTATTTCAATAGTAGTCATGCAGCCAGCTTGCCTGGAACAAAGGGAGTAGATGTTGTGGGCCACTGAGGAGCTCTGTTAGGAAAACATAATGGTGCCCAGCCAGTCCTCATTCTTCACTCCCTGTTTCTCATTAAGAGAAAGGCTTGCTGTGCCTCACCCTGTGTGGGTACAGAAAACAGTGCTTTTGTTTTTTCTTTCTTTTTAATTTTATTGAGAAGGCCTACAGCACATTTTACTGATAGAAGCTCAACCTGCTTGGGCTCTGAGATAACCAGAAGTCATGTAACTGTTCAGTGCTGTACTGGGCTAATGAGCTCTGCTGAGAAAAAACTATTATTTCAGACCTGATGCCTTGTTAATGTGGTTACCTACAGTCTTGGAGTCACTGCCAAGTATGAGCACATCCTCTGGGAATAAGGACAGATATTGACTAAATTGCTGAATTTTTTTTTACTGTTGCAGAAGGTTCTTTAGTTGTGTACCTAGTTGTCATAATACTCTTTCAAGAACCACTCTATCAAATCTGCTGTAGTAGCAAGGCTGGAGGAAGGAGGGCTAGAAAGGTATCCTCAGCACCAGGGAAAGAGGGAGGGAAAGCATTCCACTGTATTACTTCCCATTATTCATTATATCTTATGAATAAGACATTTTTCATTATTTTTTTATCCTGTGGGATAGCACATGAGAATTCAGTTATTATTCATGGATTTAGCAAGTTTATCTGTTATTACAGATGACTTGTCACTTGAGCTTACTGAGGCAGATTCTTAATTACACCAGTATAAACAGAGACTTTGTAAAATCAGAGAAGAACAAGGAGATAGAGCAATGTAAACGGGCAACAGAAAGGAGAGCTGAAAAATTGCAGAGAGTAAGGATCTTGAATGTTGTACAAAACTTCTTAAGCACTCAGAGAAAAGAGAAAACAGAAAAAAATCAAAAGGGAAAGGTTAGAAATATGCTGTTAACAGATTCTCTTATTCGAGAACCCTGTTTAAAAAAAAACCCAAACCAATATATTCCAAAAGCTCCTAAAGAAATTCTGGCTGATAAGTAACAGTCTTTGTTTAGCTGGATGCAGTTAAGTGAAGCAAATAGTGTTGCAATTGTATAAAAGTGACATAAATCAAATTGTGAGCTGTGCCTTAATTACTAGTCTGCCATAACAGCAGATTCACTCCTATGGAAACCCCAAGTGGTTTCCATGGCACATCATCCCCCACCTATGAATGGGTCACTTGCCTTCCAGAAAATAGTTTCAAGATACTTAAAAAAACCCAATAAATTGATAGACCATTTTGCTTCTAATTGGGGATAAGCTGCATTGAACCCTTGAAAATCTGAAGATTTTGCTAATAAACAGAAATAATCATCAGCGTTCTGTGATGCTCCCTGCTTTGTTCTTAGCTCTTTGTGAAGTGTCATTTTTTTAATGGATGCCACTTGCATCACAGATAATCAAGTGAAACTGGATTTTACCAGCCTGAAAGTAAGTAATTTCTCTGTTTTGGGGTAACAGACCTAATTTTGCCTATTATTTGAAAAGCCTTCAGCTGCCTCTGGCAGGACTGTAGTTATACTGGAGAAAAAGATCTAACAATATACATTGCTGGAAACTTCACTAGGTTAAGCAGTTCTGTTTTGTACTGACTCATGAAGTAAATAAACATCAGTGTTTGTCAGTTGCTGGTAATGGTGCATCTGAATTCAGCTTTTTGATCTGGAGTTGTTCTTGGATGATGTTTGAACCCATGAACATTAGGCATATGTTTCCATGGGAATAGCATGAAAAGCTATTGAAAGAACAAAGCCAAAATGAACATTTTTGGTAGATTTTAATGCCAGAATTATTGATCCTAAAAGGTAGTGTGTGAGGCAGCTCACATGCTGACACAGTGGTGCAGAGTTGTTTAATTCTGCTGTTGTTAGGGGTGAAGTATTTATAAGTATTTGTGATGGGCAAAAACTATGCAGACAGATGTTATATGAACATTTATGATTCTGCCCTTTCTTCACTTTATGTGAAGAGGCTGCATTGTTGAACACTGTGGTCTTTTCTAAGACAGTATTTAATATGAATATTGAATTCTCAGTTCACAGAAAGAGTTCAGACTTAATTCAGATTGTTTCCCTTTTTTTTTTTTTTTTCTTCCTGTTAAAGTCAGGGAATTGGGAGGAAAAGAAAAGATAAAAAAGATAAACTCTTTGGACTTTTTTGAAGTTGAGCAGATGGCATGGGAGTAACAAACCAGGGTTTTCAGCACTCACAGATACTCTAGCATAATAAGCCAGTGTGTAAATCAACTGTGAACAAAAAGGAGGAAAACCAGCCTGAGCAGCCCTGAGTAACTCTGCTTTTACAGTGGGTAACAGCAGGGTGCAAGGAAAGGGAAGAAGGTGGGAGTGGGGGGCAGAACGGATTCAAGAAGCAGAATCTTATAACAGACTGCCAAGGAACAGTGGCTATCAGAAAACAGAAGTGGTTAATTCAGCAAGATCTGAGCAATGCCTTGTCAGTGCCATTTGCAGTTGGATCTCTATTGCTTCAGTGCAATATCATCATCAGAGCTGGATATGGTGACACTAATAGAAATGAGGAATGTTAATTATGAGCCATGTCAGCCATCTTGTGCTATTGGTGACAGTGTCACCCATCTGTGATACCTGACTAGACTTTCTCACATGCCATTGGCAGACACTAGTTTTAGGAGCTGTTAGACTCCGAATCGACGTTACCTAATACATTTTCTGAATCACCTACAAGCAGCTTTACAAGTTAGGTTGGAAAGAAACTTGTCTTGATTTTATGATACCCCATTCTCTTACAGCTGTTTACCTTGGAATAGGGTGTTCTCCTCAGGCATAAGAGAGTGCAGGTCCAGGACTGCCTCTGCAGAGCTTCAGCTTCTGCTATGCCCAGCTTCCACATGTCCAGCCATGCAGGCATTCTCTGCTTGCTTCTCTGACCTGTTCTGAATTTGGTACCAGCATCAGGCTGGAACTGGGTTGGGGAAAATTCAGTTATTTCAGAAATTTTCCCTTTCACATGATAAAAATGTGACCTTTGAAGCACTTGCCAGCATTTGCCTGGGTACAAGTTGGCAAACAGGGCAGTCAGGGCCTGACCTTGTGGCAAATTCCATATGTGCTGCAGAAATGCTTAAAAAACCTTGGGATTTTTGAGATCTTTAGAAGAATGAGGACATAATTGGTTCACAGATGTACTTCAGTGGATGATACCAATCAAATTGAATTTCTAAGCTGTATATTCATGCTTGGCAATAGATTTTTTTTTTTAATGATGTAAAATGCTAGCTAGAAAAATGGTTTCCATCTAGGTTAACAATAGGAGATCTTGCATAAGCCACTGGAACTTAAAAAAAACACTCAAAGGTAATTTCCTGAAATTTTCTAAATGCAACTGACTGAAGATAAATTTTGGAATAATTTCCTCTGGAACTTACATTATGCTTAACTCATTAACTACATCTGAATTACATTTCTAAGGCAGCAATCATATGTGCTCATAAACTAGGACTTGCATTCCATGCTTTATGTCTGCAGTTAGAAATGCAGACATGTGAGGGAAGAACCTTTGTTATTAGGAAAAACATTTAATGATAATTAACCACCTCAACAGTGTGCAGCTGCTTCTTTCCTGCTCTAGACTAGCAGGTGCCAACATTATGTTTTCCTTTTGCAGTTGGAGCATTTGTATATTTGAAGGATACCAGGATACCAGGCTTTGAGTAACCTGTACTAGTGGGAGGTGTCCCTGCATATGGCAGGGGGTTGGAACTAGATGATCCTTGAGGTCCCTTCCAACCTTACCATTCTATGATTCTATACAAGGATACAATACCAAATATTTTTCTCTCCTAAACATATAGTTGTACATTTAATAAATGCTGCAGAATTTGTAACAGTGCCATCCCTGTATCTGCCTTAATATGAAAGGATCTGAAGGCTGCACTTTTCCATGCTCAAAGGTTAGGATCCTTGACAACTAGAAAACGAAACTGTATGAATAGTTTGTAATACAAACTGTTATTTCCCCCTGACTATTGGAGAAAGTCTGATTAACAGGTTTGTCTTCACCTGATTTCAGTAGGATGCAGGATTCTTCGGTTTCTTTCTTAAACCAGTGTAAGATGACTTTGTGCTGTCAGGCAGATGTTTCATTGTACCCCAGAAGAATTTGTAAATTTCCTGAATCATATAATATAGAAAGAATTACTTTGGTGAGAAAGTACTTTAAAAGCAGTATTTAGGCCTCTGTGAAAGAAAGGAAACAATACTTGTCCACCGTTGTGAAATATCTTGGTTACTTACTTGCTCATGCAAATGACATGTTATTCTTAATTAAAAAAACAAATCTGCTTTATAAAGTGCAATCTGGGCTGCTTATAGTGCTGAGTTACTTTAAACCTGCTGCTTTAACACTGGGATGAAGTTAAATCTTACCAATTAATTGTCCCTTGTATCACTTGCAGATAATTAGTTCGATTTTTATCTTGCATTGATGAAAACTTGCAGTAGCTCTCCAAGGGTGGCTATCCCAGTACCAAGCTAACATAAACAGAGAATTCTTTTTGCTTCACATATCTACCATTTTTAAATTTAAGCAGCCATAAGAGAACACAAAAGTGGAATATAACTGTCGAGTGATGACTCTGCCTCCTCCACATCCATTTCTCATACCCATCTTCCATTTCTGTACTGCCTGTACCTTTGTACTCAGTGATGACAAAGCTGACCTCAGCAGGTTGCCAGTTCTGGAAAAGTGTTTGAAAATCACTTGCATGACTAACTAGAGAGAAATTTATGCCAGTGACTCCCTGATTACCAGCCCATCTGCACAGAATAATGGCCTCTTCATGGCCAGGCACAGTGAGATTTGGTACCTTGGATGTGGCAGGGAAGAATCAGAAGAGGTTTTGAAGAAAGATCCTTTCTATGGAGAGGGGACAGTCCATATCCATGGAGAGAGAAGGCATGAAGGAATTTCACTGAACTCAAAGTGATGACCATTCTTGGAATCAGTGGATGAAGTTACCGTAAGAAATGAGGTGGAGAAGAAATAAATAATTTCTGGGTTTCTTTCACCCACCCTGAGCCCACCAACAAGGATTTTTTTTGTTTTGTTTTGTTTGCACTTTCCTTTTCAGAAAGTATGATTTGACAAAGGCCCCATAACCTGCAGCAAAACAATCCATACAACTTCTTAACTAAACCCCTCTACCAGCACATCAACTTTCTTGCTGTTAGTGCCTTTCTAGGGCTGAGGTAAACTGTGCAGCTGAAAACTTGGGGGAGATCTGTGTAGGTCTGGGAATCTGGAGGGCTGAACTGCAGAAGTGTTCAGTTTGGTGCACAGGACAGTGCTCTTGAGAGACCAGAACCCACATCCTGGCACAGCCCAGGCTACAGCAGGGTTATTTACAACAGCCACAGGCTACCCAGAGAGGACTGAGTCAAGAGATGGCAGGAGAAGGTGAAGAAGATGAAAATGTAGCTGCTAAATGAGTCAGTGCTGGAGTCAGTACATGCATGGAACATCAGTCATCACTTCAGTCATACAAATAACTCAACAGTCCTCTAATGATATAGTGTATTACCATATAATTGCATAGCTAATTTGGCATCAAGACTAAATTAATTCCTTAATGTAGAGGTCTGCAAGATCCACTTGTATTCTGTGTTGTATTTCTCTCAATTAATCTGGAAGGTAACCAGATAAACAACTTGTGATAATAATGGTGTAATTGTTCTGAGTCAAGTTTTGGCTGTTAGAAAGAATAAAGCTCAGCCTTCCTGTGCTGCACCCAGCCACAGTTGTCGCTCTCTTCTGTTCCACCAGATGAGGAAGCTCGCCAGTGTTACTGAGAGGCAAGGGAGGCAGATGCTAAGCATCTGCCAAACAAGACTGCTCCTGGTCAACAAACCTTTTATTTTGATCCCAAGCCTTAAAAAAGAACAAACAAACAACAACAACAACAACAAAAAACAACGTCGTGATCAATAAAGTTTCATATAACATTATTTTCTAAGGGAGGAAGACGACTTTCGTGTCCAAAAGCATCACTATTTTACAACCTTTTCCCAAAATAACAGTATTTATTACTAACACTTAATAGCCTTTCCCACCTATAATTCTGAAAGCATATTTCAAAGATGAATAAAATCTTTAATCTGTTTTTATAGATGGAGAAGCAAGTAAAGGCTAAGCAGCTTCCTTCAGATATACCTATGAGGCATAGGAAAGACACCATATCACTCAATTTTGAGTTACAGCTAATGAGAGGAGAAGCATCAGCACAGGACAACTGACAAAATAAGTCACAGTCCCATATGGATGTACAGTGAGTGAAAGCACATATCATGAGCACTCCTCAGAGTGAGATGTCTCATTTCATCCCCAATTAGGTGACAGTATGCTATTTGCTTTTACCTTTTGAATTGTGGGCAGAGATGTACCTGCTGAAAGCATTTCCTTTCAAAACACTACCATGTTGCCAGACAAACCAGGTGAGGGCTGGAGGCTTGCTGAAATCATGTTACAATTGAGCGCTGAGCGGCACAGCCCCACGGAAGACCCAAATCTATTCTGCATGTGTAAGTGTGGAATTCTGGATGCTGGGCTGAAGACACACCAACACTGGCAGGAGCAGACAGATGTGAGGTATCTTTGGTGAAGACTCCAACTGCAAGTGTGGGATCATTTGCACCAGGCTTCTCAGCTGACAGGACATGAAACTGCCTGAATGCCAGGTGCTCCAGCTATTCTAGCCTAGGATCAGGGCTTGTTAGAAAATACCCAGCATGAAGCTAATGAGAGTGCAGTGCCAGTTAGATACAGAGAGTGTTTCTGTCAGCTACTTACCTGCAGTACAGCAGGGCCTCAGGACAGTGCTCTCCACAGGGATCTTAGAAGTGTATGAATCAAAGTCCTCTCCTAGGTTTTGCTGTCTTGAAAGAAATGCTTGACCTCAGTTATATCAGTTTACTTAGCTGTAGGATATATTGTACCATAACCACTTAGTCCAGCTTAGTTCAGCTGGATAGTTTAAGGATTAAGTGAAGGATAAAGTGATACATGAAGCAACAGATGATCTGTAAGAATTTCTTCTTCTGAAGTATAATCCTGCCTTTGGATTTAAACTGTCTTCAGCTTCAAAAGCCTGGCTCTGGGAAACTGGACCTTAACCCTACTCCTAGACTTTCTGAATATTTTCTGTTTACTGAAGGTCTGAGCCCCTTTAGCATCTCTCAGCATTATTCTTGTCTGGAACTTGCCTTCTGTGTGAATCTCAAGAACATGATAGTTAGAATATGATAGTTTTAGGTAATATCAAGATGAACCCTGTATTTCATTATAATGTTAGATCTTTCTGACCCTAAGTCAAAGCTATTTTCAGAAGCATTACCATGGTGATGCACAAACCAGCACATTGTCATTGCTAGTGCTTTTAAAGCTTTATTGAAGTGCTTTTGAGCTGAAGAAAGAGATGTATATGAAATAATAGTACATTATGTTGGAGATTGACTTACAATGGGTTGCTATACAAAATATCTAATAGAGTCTCAAAAATGATATCAAGACAAATTACCAGAAAATTAAAAATACCTAAGTGTATAGAGCTGCAGACATAGATATTAGTGTGTAAGTACAACTAAGACTCTCCTTCCAAAGCACTGGAGGAAGAAATATTTGCTAGCAAAATTGATTAATTGTTGTTGAAAATAGGCAGCTATCTAGTTTCTGGGTAACCCTTCAGTATTGCCTGTTCCTAAGAAACTTCTTTGCATTCACAGAGTGCTTACCATTGTGAAGCTAATAGATATGTTTTTGATGAATACATATTTCCATTTGAATTGTGAGAGCAGTAACTTTTAGCCATACACAGATAAGATCATTTTAATTCTAGGCTTAGTCCAGCAAAATTGGTTGATTCAGAATCTGCTACGCACAGTGGAATAATTACTTTACTTTTTTTTCCCCCTTTTTTTTAACATTGTGTCATTGTGCTGAATTGGATGACCAGAGTGTGAAATTTATTTTACATGTATAGCTAGTTCATCTTGGGTCTGATTAATTTATATCTCCTCTGTTCTCACCTGCTTTTAAAAAATATACAGGATTTCTGTTACTGCTTTTTGGAATGCTTGTTTTAAACATTGTATTCTGTAGATCTAATTCCATCTTCCCTGAAAATGAACAGTGGGTGTTTGATATGCAATCCTGACCCTATTCAGGATTCAGCAGGAATCATAAACCATTTACAGGTGGTTCAGACCCCACTCAGTGCAAATGAGGGCCAAATCCCATTCATTTTCCTCTGTTGCTGAGATTTGCAGGAGTTGCCTGACCTCACTTGAATCTGTGTGTCTGCCCTGATGTAGGCTGGTATAACACAGCCAATACTATATATTTTACATGGTATATCACTAATTTTAAAATATTTTGTCATTTAATCTCAAAATTCAGGAAGAGGGATAGAACCATTACATTTACATACATCAATGACTGAGCAGTTATTTAACTGGATTGTTGGAAACATTGGTAGCAGTTGAAAGTAATTCTAATTATATACTGCTTCACATACTGGGTGTTATTTCTGTCTCACTTGTAACATGGTTAAATCATTATTTTGATTAAACTGATGAGCTCATTCACATTTATCTCCTTCATTCTGATTTATTTCATTCAGAAGCCTTTTAAATCTACATAGCTCTCCCACTCTGAGAAGCCTTGTGCTGAAGTTCAAACAATACAATGCTATTCTTCACAAGGGCAGAGTTATTGAGAACTAGGATGAGAAGGAGAATGGAACAGAATGTTTTCAGTAATAGGACTGAACTTCCTGAGTGAACTCGTGCATTAGTCAAGAAGTTTAAATTCATGCAAATCAGTTCATTTAGCATCCAGAAGCCAAAGTGGGTTGAACCAGCACACTCAAACTTCCTTATGCTAACAGTCACCCTGATTAACTGCCTGTTTTTCTGCAGGTCCTTACTAAGTGTGGGAAGAAGTAATTTCCATTTTTTAAAAAATTTTCCATAATTTGTGTCACTTCCTGAGACTGATGTTTTGCTAGTTGGTATCTGCTGTCTCTCTAGAAGGACCTGACATATTTGTGGGGCCATTTCCTAAATAATAGGAAAGATGGTACAAGCTCTGTCAGAATTAACTAGAGCTTTCAGTGATGGGCTCTTGCCACAGAAGCAGCGAGGCTGATGAGGCACTGCTGCTGGACCTGAGCCTCTCCCTGTTGCATGAATAAGGGGCGCACATGGTCAGGAGGCAGCGAAGAGTGAAAGAGTGCCAGAGACTCCCCAGTTTGACACATAGTGTGTTTGTCTTACCTTAAGAGGTGACTCAGTGCTTCACTTCCATTTCCATATAATTAACATTTTGCTTATTAAATAATAATTTAAAAAATAATGTACAGCAATCAAAAGAACAGATTAGGAGTTATGGAAATTGTGGCAGAGCACTAAAACTTACTTGGTCACTTGCTTGGACTGTACCAAATCACCTCCCTGTGTTGCATAACTTCTGGTTAGACTGTAAGTTCTGATTGTCCTGGTAAAGCTAAAGCTTTGCAAACATGGTTCTGGGTAAAGGACAGCTCTTGTAGGTGACTGCCTTTTGGGCCGTGTAGAGCAGCTTGTACTGGGTTGGTGCTACCATGTTTTGTAACACCAACAAAGTGCATCAAACATTGCTGATTGCTTCTGAGCTTTGCTAGAGCTCTCTTTCTGACTGTGATGCCTAGAGCACCCACTAGCAGCATACCACAGTGAAAAGTGGCACAGCTACACCGGCTTTCCCTCCTAAACTCCACGTCAAGACTTTGCAAGTGCAGTGGCAAGCCACAAGTTTGAGGGGTAACTACTGTCAACAGTTACACATGGGAAAAAAAAAAAGAAAGGATTAAAATGCTTCAGATAAACAAAGAGTTTTAATGGGTTTTGCTGGATATGTTCAGCCTAGTTCTGCTCCCAGGTTGGTTATAGCCAAGTACTCTGTAGGATGTCTTCTCCCATTGGAAGACCTCTGCTTACTGCATGACAGTTGCACAATTCTCCAGACAAGCCAGTCTCTGTTTCTGGCTTCCTGCTTGCAAGCTGTGCGGTGGTTCTAGCTCCCCATCTTTTTGCAGTCTGGATACAGTGGAGAGTAATTTAATTAAGGATTCTGTGTGGGGAAAAGATGAGGCTGTGGCAGCCAGGGGAAAGTATATAAAAGCAGAGCATCAGCTGCAGCTAAATGATAAAATGTATTGCAAATATAATAAAGAATACTGTGTCAGATTGGAAAAAAGACAGTTTGCACAAGCTCAGGTGGGTCTCCTGTTACGTTCAGAATCACAACACAGCACATTTGTTTATGAGCTATTGCTGCAGACAGTGTGAGTGTTGTATCTTTGCATATTGCATCATTTTTCTAACTGGATCATGGCATTTAAGGATAGTGTGATTTATGTTTTTCCTCATTAATAATGACAAATACTTAGACAGTAGCTAGCACTGCTTTTAGAGGCTTTGCTGATAACATTTATTGCTTTTAATGTGACTGGTTAACCTCAGTAAGAGAAAAAAAAAGATGGTCTCATCATTTTGACATGAATTTAGAAGCTGTATGGCTCTTGTGGGAGAATCTACAGTCCTGTTTAGGGACTTAATTTTCCAAAAGGTTGCACAAGGAGCTTTGCTACCTTTCCAGCAGTAGCCAGAGCCACCTTGAAGAAAACCTTAGGCAGGAACATCCAGAAGATATGTACTTACATCCACCTTGGTATGTGTTAATGTCTTTTCTTCTTAAGGCTTTTATCTCTATGTGTGGTAGAGAGTAGTGGGTCAGAGGGTTAACAAGTCTCTATTTTACTACTTCACTTCTGTCATAAAACTTCTTCATTCCCTAAGGCTTTTAGAAGGTGAAAGGGCCTCATAACTTGACCTTGGTTTCAAATAGACCGAAAATCAAAGGTCCATGTTCTTCTCCCTACACTTCCTGTGGCAGTATCAGGGCAACTATAATTGCAGTGGTAGTGGAAAGAAAACTATTTCAGAGTTTCCCCATTTGCAATGGGAATTTTGAGACTATTGTAGTTCTTAAATAATTTAAAAAATGTAGTACTGCATGCTGTTTCAGGAGCTGGCTTAAAATCTCTGAATCCAAATTCATTCTAATGTTAATTGCACTGAACTACATACTGGGCTAATGGCAAAGCTTTTAGCTCTATTGACTGTCCATGCCTCCCTGCCTCCCTACCTCCCTGCTTAGGAGTCCCAAATTACATATAATGGAAAAAAATCAAGGCATTAAATGGTTACTGCAAGTGGCTTAGGATGCAGCCATAACATCTATAGTGCCTGCTCAGGAAACTAAAAGCAGTGTTATTTGGAATGTTTCCACTCATCTAGAAGACATTAAGAAGGCCTAGCACTTGACTTTTACGTGAAAAGTTCTTTACCTTTAGGTGCTACAATACAAAAAGGTTTTATTTTCTGTAATTCTGAAAGGTCTCAGAAATCTGTACTTCAGGATTGTAGATCAGACAGTAAAAAGCCTGAGCAAAACATCAGAAATTCCTCAGTTTTGGAGGCTAACATTTAAAATACTGTGCCTTGATACAGTAAAAAGATACACTGTAGTGTCACTTTATGGTGAGGAAGCGCATCACTGAAAAGAGAACAAGGACAACAATCCCTCTCTAAGTCTTTAAAGGAGGGGACTCATAAATAACAAGGCCACAAAGCTATTTATTTTTGTTGGTTGAGGCCTCTGCTGATGCAAAAGAAGCTGGAAAATTTTCAGAGCAATTTGAAACACGTAACCACCTCTCTTTTACTATAGTGTAAAATGATGCACATGCTGCCTAGATGCAGTCTGCAACATAGGTCCCAACACATTCCAAAGGTCCACCAAAACTGAAGTCTTGCACAGTATGAATCAGAACAGATCAGGCTGGAATGTCTTCAATATACTTGACATGCACCTGGCACTGTAAATACTCACCTGATTTTCTTCTTGTGGATGTCAATTACTTGTGCTGTGCAACAGAACTAAATGGCAGCAATTTCTCCCTGTTTCATTTTTCCATTGTTGTTGGAGTAGTGCTTGACTTGAAACTGCCATGAAGAATCATGTTTTCACCATATTGAAAAACAATCTACACAATTTTTCTTTTCTTGTTTCTATTTCCTACATACTGATAATGAACTGTGTAATCTGGCATCAGGTGGACACTCCAAACCAAGTCGTTCTGGCACTGCAGTAAACTGGAACTGTTCCCTAGTGAGTTATTTTCAAAGATAATAAAAGCATCCTCAGCACCTGTCAGTGAGCAAAATACTCTCTGTTGGAGACCTGTGCTTGACTGACTGTGTTAGCATAACCAGAATGAATGTATTTATGGTGCTCAGCAGGTATCTGAAAACAAATATGCTTTGAAAGCTCTTTGCCATATTATGTCCTTCAGTTACCTCCTACTGCTGAAACTGCTGGGAGAAACTGCTGCCACTGGTAGTAGAGGTGTTAAACAAACACCCCAGTATTTTGCTTCAGTAGGTCATAGAAGGGAATCAAGTCTTTGTGATTCTTTGAATTTTTGGCCGCTCCTTACTATTCTACTGTGTACTTATGTCCTTATTTCTGTAGTATAGAAATATCTGCATAAAACATTCCTCTCCTCAGTGAGAGGAAACCAAGTGAGAAGAAAGGGAAGCATTAAGGAATCTACTACAAGAGAGTGTATGTGCTTTTCACACTCAGTTGTGATCAGCTGGGCTTTGACTGAGCAGTCTAACAAGTAATGATATTAGGAGTGCTGAAACATACCAAACCAACCAATCAACCCAGATCACAAAACCCAAGAAACCTCATCTCTCTGCTCCAAACTCTGAATGCATTGTGACTCTTGCCTTTGTTCTGCAATGGCAGTTGGAAGAAGATACTGTGGAAAAGAAGTCTCAGGATAAATGCAGCATGATATACTCACCTCTTCTGTCACAGCCACTCCTCTTTTAAATTACCAGTGTCCTGAAAGTCAGATCTTGCACGTCCTCTTGACAGGTCTGCTGGTCTCCCCATTTTACAGTTCTCAGACATTACTGGTTGGTAGCAATAATCACAAAGTCCTTCTGCGCTCTCTATTTTAAAAAGTGTTCTGTAATTTGGGGAACATTATACGAAGTTTGCTTTTGTCTACAGAGACAGCAGCATCTTCCCAATCTTTCTTCCTTTAATTGTATGGGAAAGAAAATCCCTTTCAAGTGCACTATGCAAACCTGTAAGTAACAACTCTCTGAGATGAGAGTGTTACCAGGTTGGTGCAGTCTGAGTAAACTGGAGTGAGCTTGGATGACCTCGTCCTGTTGTGCAGAAACAACACCGCGAGCCTCACAGCATCTCTTTTTTCACTTTGCAAGAGCACCCCAGAGAGGTGTTCATCTCTTGTCAAAAAGTAACACCTTTACTAACAAGAACAGTAGAATTAGAAGCACGGGTCTAGAATTATGGCAGCATGTTATAAATGAGAGCAGCCAGGAGACAATCAATGAACAAATCTTTGCTTCCTGCAGAAAGTACAGCAAAGGTACAACTGGTATCAAGCCAGAGAGTGAAAGCTGCATGAAAGAAATTACTGGTGAGTATAAGAAATGCTGATGCATTGAAAATGTCTTTGCTTTCATTCTTTGCATTCGTGGACATTTCCTTCAAACTATTTGACAATCATCTGCAAGCACTTTAGTTTATCCTGAGAATATAGTTGTAGATACCTGCACTTTATCATCCAGATTCTGAATAGTCTATAGGGAAAAGGGTCACTTGTACTTCTGTTGTGTCTTCTAGCTAGTCCCACTCCTAATGCTCAGTGTTTCTGGAAGGGTTTTCTCCCAGCGTGGCTTCCAGAAACAATCAGCAGACTGAGCCCTCTGGAAAGTATATAGGCAGGTCTTGGGAACAGTCATGTTTTCAGAAGTGAGCTTGCTGTTTGGGTGCTTAGATGGGAGCTAATCTCCTTTGAAAAATCTGGTTTAACAAAGTAAAAAGTGCCAAAAATCCTGATACTGGAGTGCCACCAGGTTTGAATCATGCTGTCTTATTTTACATGTCTCTAAACTCTTATTTCTGTCTTTTGCACTCTAGAAGTTTCACGGTCTCCAGTGGTTAAACAATGTGAGTCCATGTTACCCAATTTGCCTAACTTGGAGCCTAACTTGCAGATAGCTTCTTTTTCTTTATGGAACTTGCTGTGCCGCTCCTTGCAGGCAGAGGGAGAAGGCAGGCAGCTGACTTCATCGCTCTCTAGCAGTGCAGGTTGATGCCAAACTCAGGCAAAAGAGCAGCCGCGGATAGAGAGTTCAGAAATACCTTGTTGAACAAGATTCTCTGGCCATGGAATAGAGAGGCCCCTGACAGAGAGAAACAAGATTCTCTGGCCATGGAATAGAGAGGCCCCTGTCAGAGAGGTACAAGATCACCAATCATGATAATTTTTCCAGAGAGGATTTTTGATTGTTAGAGATTTCCCCTTGATTAATAATTTGCACTATTAGGATTAGGTGCCACTCAGGCATTTTTATTACTGTTGTGTGGCTTATTTGGAGATCTGAAGCTGGCCAGTGTAATGAGTCAGGGCTTGAAGCATTTGCTTATATAGAATAGAAAAAATACCCTCCCAGTATCTCACAGTGTGGTGCCAATGCCTTAATTTTCATATGTTTGACAGTGAGATGTAATTGATTGTAATTTTATTTTATCTTTTTTAAAAGAAACTTCTCTAATTGTCATTTAATGGACACTGTTACATCCTATGATTATTTTCTTTCACTTCAGTGATTCTTCCTGTACTTCTAATTTTATTTTAAACTGAGATTTTTGTCAAAGCTGGATTTGTGATGGCTCCATAATCTTCCTCCCTTGCAATAAAGTAATTATTCAACTAAAATTTATACACTTTGGTTGTTAAGTCAGCATGCCCACTTCTGCTGGGTATTAGGCTTTATTATTCCTGGAGTTTGGACTGGGAATATGGCTAATAACAGGTTCTGATATGGAAGATAGCAAATGAAAGCAGAGAAGCAGAGTAATAGTAATTTTTCATTTGAATCACAGACAAATTGGGTGTTTTGCAGTACTCGTCTATGGCAATTATATGTTGTTTTGCTTCCTAATGCTCATTTCCTTCCACAGTTTATTAGCATAAATATCATGGAAACACTAGTTTATTGTTTTTGTTCTGTAAACACTTCTGGCCAGGTGGAGAAGGCAGCCCCATCTGATCTGCTGATTAGATCTGTTCAAATTCAGGCACTCCTGCAAGACTTCTTTTGCTGAGTGCCTCTAATTCTGCCTATGGTGTGGCACAGCAAGCTGCTGCAGCACCAACCTGCTTGTGGTGTCCATCTGTGAATGGCCTGATTTGTGACAATCTGGGGAAAAGATGAGCAAACATTCTGCAGATGTGGTGTGTACCAAAAACCAGCTCATCCTTCTCTATCTTACACAGGTCACCCTGCTGAGCTTAAACTACAGGTTTGTATTCTGCCATGGAGCGTACCAAACTTCTCAAAAGGCTTACCCCCTTTTTTTATTATTCCAAAGTAGGATGTTGTGCTCTTCAGAAATGCTGACCTGCTGGGTTAGATTAGCAATCAAACTTTGGCTTGGTTTGCAGAGGGGAGACTCAGCACTTCACGTTTTGTGGTGCTGATGATCAAAATCCTGTTCTCTTCCAGAACTCAATGTTCCCAGTTCTCTGAAGAAATTTAGCCCCAGCATGCCTTTAAATACACAGGGAACTAAAAGGAAGAAAACAAAAAACCCAGAGAATCACTTTTATTTTCTAAATTCTCCACTAGAACAGGTGTATTTTTGTAGTTCCATGGAAAAAAAAAAAAAGATAAAAATTGAAACAGCAGTTGGATTAAGTTGACAGAGTGTCTAGCTGTTGAGAATTTGTTTCCATGAGAAGTAGGTAGTGTGTTAATTTTCCTAAGTAAATTGTCTATTGCTTTGTGCTGGTTTGTCTTAAAATGAGTGTTGCAACTCTGTAGATGTCATTTGATTTTCAGATTTTAATTCAAAGTAGCTGCAGGTGAGACAGGCAGTAGAAGAGAGGATGCTGATATTCTTACTAGAAGAACACAGACAACACTATCATAGATGCAAAGGACAAACATGACTGCAAACCCCAGTTAATTCCAGATTTCCTATGAATTGTCATGAACTGTTTCAAAGTGTGCCTTCAAATGGAAAATTACTGTATGGCTTGTACATATAAATGTATAAATGCATAGATATATGTGTAAATATACACATATAAATTGCAATGACAGGAAAGTTCTTAGCAGTCTTTATTTAAGTCAGCTACTAATTGTAGGATGTGAAAGAACACATTTTGGCTACTTAGACACCCACCAGTGTGGGTCTGATTGCAGAGGTGGTGATGCAATGGGCAAGGTGGTGGTGGATTCACAATGTAAACAATTTTTTTTTTAAAATGAATTTACTACAGCATTAACATGGCCATGCTAAGGAATATTTTTCAAACAAATACATGTTTTGCAATAACAAATTCTCATTAAGGTATGGTTTGCTTCTAGACTTGTCCTCCCCTACAGAAATTACTTTTTGCTTTTAACACATGCTCACTCATTATACAGATGGCTTAATGATCTTGTAGTCATTGCTGTATCAATGTGGGAAGTGTATTTTAGTTAATTCCATCTTTTCCTTTTTTCAGAGAATCTGCTGAAAGTTCTTTGATGTGGTGGTTTTGATCAGTAAGAACTTTCACTCACCATTTACAGGAGTGTCTTAATGTACTTAGCTCTTCAGGAAAAGTCATGTTAAAACCTTGTGTTACATGTTCTGCCCTTATCAGCTTCCAATAAAACAAAAAAGCTGGTAGTATAGTGTATCAGTGAATTAACTTTCTAAATATTTATGTATGTGCTTATGAAGCTCTTTGCCTTTTTTTGTCAGTAATTACACAACAAATTGGGAGTAATTTTCACCTTAGAAGTAAAGTATTACTTCAGTATATCAGAATAATTTTTAATTAAGGAGAACTACCAAAGGCACAGCACTTAAGAAAACAAAATATAAAACTCTTGTCATGTAGTTCCAGCTATCCCAGAAAATTCTGTTCCCTTAATTGTCCCTTGGCTATTACAATCTAGAAAGTACTTTTCCCCTGAGCTAAATATGCTCCCCACCAACTTTGCGAGGTTCTGTGTTTGACGTTAGTTAGGAAATGGTCTCCGACATTTTCTGATCTCATCTCTCAGCTTTACAGAACTTTCAAAAACGAAAAGCAGCGTGTTTTGGTGACTGAATTAGAAATCCTGCTCATTTAGGAAGGGGCAACAGCAGGAAAGTACACAAAAGGTGCTTCTGCTCGTGGTACCAATTAAATAGTATTCTGGTCTTTAAACCAGCAACAAAGGGGAAAAAAAAGCTTTGCATTCCAGTTTTCCTTAAACAAAACAAAGCAGAAGTGTCCTGTACAACATTCAATACTTCTCCACATATTGTTTCTTAGAGGATAATTGAGCTGGTTTTAAATGTTTCTCATGAATTTGGGCTGTCAGTAATTTCGCTATGCTTAGATTCTGGGATGGAGCTGCACACAGGTCAAAATATGGTATTTACAATCCAGCAAATCTGAGAAATAATTAGTTCCACGTTGATTAACCTGTCTCACTAGCAGGTAGAGCATTGATTTTCACTGTGCTTGTGTTTTCATGCAGAATTTAGCCTGTGGATATTCCACTCTAAGTAACATTGTTATTTAGTGTTTTGTTTGTGAATCAAAACAAAACTAACCATTACCACCACCAAAACACCCCGGACACCTCCCTCTCCCCACAGAAAAAAACCCCTTTATTAACCAACCTCATTAGACATTCACAAGCTTGTGCCAGGAGTACCCAATTTTTTTCTTTGCTCCCTCCAACTTTATGTGGTTCACATGGCTCATCACCATAAATTAAACCATATGTTGATTTACTTTCCTCATGATCTCATACTAAAACTGGATAATTAATACCCTTTAAAGCTTCTTTAAGCCTGAGACTTTCATAACTCTATGTGAATGTTTTTCATTACTGAAATTGTACTGGAGACGTGAGAGACGGTGAGTAATTGATGGTGCCTCTGATAGCTTTTGTGAAATACATGATCACAGCTACTGGTGACACATACTCAACTCATAAGGAAATGAAAAGCTGTACAATCACAAAGGCAAGAATTAAGCCCCCTTCCACCCCATACCTGATCAGAAATCTGGAAACCTCATGAGGTTCAGCAAGATCAAGTGCAGGGTTCTGCACCCACATTGGAACAATCAATTTTGGCCTGTTTAGGCCTACCATGACATCAAGTCTACCTAAGTTGCTTTAATGGAAAGAAACTTGAAAACAGAAGATGATCTTTATGTATTGTCCACATACCACTTAAGAATTTGAAATTGCAAGCCCTTGGTTTTGAGTGCATTTCCTAGCACAGGCTGTACAATTTAAAAGTTATTACAGGCAAATCTTTTCATAGGTATCAGGTAATTGACTGCAATGAAGAAGCAGACAATAAAAGTCTGTAAAGCTTGGGCTTGTGCTTTGTCAAAATGAAGAATGTGTTCAGTTTCATTTTGTGAGACAAGTATTTTGTTAAGACTTGCTTTGTTCTTAAAGGCTGGAGACAGGAACAGCATGTAAGACAGTAAGCCGTGATACAGATTGTCTGTACTAATTAGCTGCAGCCTCTTGATTTCATAGTTAATGGTTTCTATCTGCTGATAGACATCAAAGATATCCATCTTCAGATCTTGTCCTTTCCTGTGTCTTGAACATCACTACATGCCTGCAGCAGCTGTTTTGCATAGCTGCACAGACCTTAATTTCTCATCCAGCTTTCTCTTGCCTCTCGCTTTAGCCTAGTCTTTAGTCTAGTCTTGAGGTCTGTGGTAATGGGTTGGACTTGATGATCTTTGAGGTCTCTTCCAACCCTGGTGATACTGTGATACTGTGATATTTTCCTAGAGGTTGGTATTTTTCTTACAAGATGTTGGTGATGAAAATCTGAACTCATGGAATCAGCTCATTGCATGCTGGGATTCCTGCCTGCTGGCAGTAATGCAGCTCTGGGTTTCCCAGAATTTTGTCAATCTCAGAACCAAATTTTTTTGCATGAGCTCAGATGTTATGGCATCACTGGATGGGACAGAGATGCCTCTGCTTGATCCTTTCCATCATATATACATGTCATTAAAATGCAAATTGATAAAGTTTTCACTACTTCATTTCACATTTGGGAAAGTCAGGATCCACAAGGTTGGATAGAAATTCACTGTCTTCTGCTGGGGTGGAGATAAAAAGACTCTTCAGTTCACTGAGCAAGATATTTCCAAAAGCCATACTCCTTCTTTGGATATATTTTCTCTGAATTTAGAATTTTGTATAACCACTTACCCTGACAAAAACAGCAATTAGGTAAAAACTTTTAGCATTCTAAGTTTTAGCAGTCCCTGTCAGGTCCCTCTATAGCTGAAGAAAGTTATTCCTGACATAGATGGTGAAGCAGTGGCCTAATTCAGTTTTTACAGGCAGTAAGTAAAAAAAAAAAGTCTCATCCTCTTTAGTGACTGCTGAAGATGAACTTCCTAACTTGCAACGTTAGCCTTGGAATAGTCCCTGCTATAAAAAGAGAGATAACAAGGATTAAATACACTTAGAGCTGAAGAAGTCCTGAGATGACCTTTCACAGGTGTATGCTGATGGCAGAGAAGCACTTTTTAAAAAATGCTCTTGTTCTGAATCACCCTGGGATGTTTTCCTTGGTGTCCACTCAAGCAGTTTTAAGTCATACACACCAACTCTCATGCAAAACTCTGTTAAGGTGTAATATGAACCTCTAATGAAATGAATGCTAATAGGCCCTCACTACCTTCTTTCGTGACAGGAAAGAATTGTTTAGACTGATTCTTGCAGCTGCACCTTTTCACTGCTTTGATTATCAGCCCCTTTGGGACAGGCTGCTTCAGTGGTGCAGCTTTTGAAGGTGGAGAGGCACTGCAGTTGCTACCTAACTGCCTGCGCAAAGTGGGATTGTATTGAGTGAGCAAGCTTGAAGTGGAACATGTATGATAGCAGGTGCACACAGGCAGGAAGGCTGCAGTTTTTCTGCCTCATCTGCACTTTCCTTTTCCTCTTTGAATATGTAAGTCTAAAGAAACATTCATTCTCAATATGTCTGCAGATTTACCTTTGCTTAAATGTACTTAAATGTTAATTTTGGTTAAAAGTTATTATGTGCTAACACAGAGTAGTCTCAGGTCCATTATGTTCAACATCTGACTTTGTGGTGCAGTTGCAGCTTACCCCCAGTGTGCATCCTTAGATCGCAGTGATTATATCAGTGATGTGTTCAAAGTGTTTTGCTGCTTATTAGACTCATTACAATTAACAAGGAGTGCTCTCTCTCTCTCTCTCTCTCTCTCTCTCTCTCTCTCTCTCTCTATATATATATATATATATATATATATATATATTTTTTTTCCCCCCTGGAATATTCATTTGTGACCCTGAATCAGTAATATATGTAGACCAATCAAAACTGCATCGGTTAGGCTTCAAGATGAATATTGACTGTGCTTATTACTAGTGGAGACAGTCTGAGCAGTGAAATCACAGATGTATAGATTTTCTAAGTCAGTACTTTTGTAATTACAAAAGAGGAATAGTCACAAATAAAAGGTGTGTAGTTTTTCCTAAACAAAACCATGAAAAGTGTACAATAAGGCAAACAAACTTTGGAAATTCATAACTGCTTTGGGCAGATACTGAGGTGTGGCAGTATAAACATTCATACCATCGAAACAGCAGGTAATAAATAGTTTTCTCTTCCCATCTCAGAACAAGGGGATATTTCCTCTTCTTGTGCACAGCCATTTGAATGGGTAAGAATGGCAAATAAATCTACTTTTGTCATCAGTGTTTTCAAAATGATGTGTGCTATAAATGTATCTTAACTCCTACGAGTCCTGGTTAAACTCTTCCCGATAAAGTACACAATTCTGGATTTCTGCTCCATTGACCAGCACACCACTGCCCAAACACCTAATTTTCTGTGTTCCAGGTTTAGTAGTTTCTGTTTTAGAGGCATTTCTAACTCACCTATTTTGTACAAGCCCTCCCACCTCAGGCAGATTTAGGGCTGCTCTGCATAGCAGTGAATCAGTGAGTGTGATGGAAATAATGTATTTTGCTCAAATTGGCACTGGTGCCAGCAGCAAGGTCCTGTGTTGATACCTCACCTGGTGATTTTAGGTTGACTCTAGCAGATGTATATTATGAGAGTGATGAATGAGCATAGTTCTGTGCTACAATTTAAATTGCTTATGAAATACATAATGACTGTGATGGTGGTAAAGTGGTGGATGGCTATGAAAAGTGGATTTGAAGCAACCTTCTTTATGCATTTATTTCTGGAAAAAAAAAGAAATTATCATGCATTTTTTATTCACCTTGTTTTTCTAAGCAGATGAAAAGCTGTGTTTTTCTCTTTGGTGTGAATTTGATAGAGCTTAACTCACCAGAGTAAACTCTGCCTTGAGCTGTGACCCCATTACATGGCAGCCTAGGAAAGAACACGATGAAATGTGCAGCTGTGATGCTGTGCTGCTCTCAGATTTGTAAGCTTCCCCTGTGCAAATGGGCTTCAGCCCTAGCTCTGGCCTTAAAAATCTCCTTTATATTCCTCCTTCTCTCCATGCTTCTGTCTACTTTGCATTAGTAACTGAACTGCTTAAAAACAAGGCTGTATTTTAACCTTTTAGCCTTCAAAACTGAACAGAGCAGCACCATCTGAATGTTCCTCACAGAGATATATATGGACAGGATTTTTGGAGTAGTCTTTGTACTGTCCTTTAATTTTTTTTCTTTCCTCTGCCTTCCACTTGAAAGCCTATTGAACAGTCATTGTGTTATAGCTCTGATAAAACGTTATGGCTGTACTCAGTGCCCTTCTGAAGAGGGAACACAGAAAGCTCTGTTGTGACTTCACAGCAACATTTACAATGATATCTGGAGCTGACCTTCAGAGAGCTAGCACAAGCTATGCGAGCCCTTCTGCTCCTGCCCTGCACCTTGTAGGCCACTGAATGCTGTCCACATTTATGTGCCTTATTCAGAAGTGATCATCTTACATCAGTCAGTCTGAGTACTGCTTGTCTCTACTCTTGGACAAAGAACAAGCATTCTGGAACTACTGTGTCTGCTGTACCCGTGCTAGGGGTCTCAGTGCATAGGTTAACTGGTTTCTCTAAGGAGTGTGGAACTGAGATTGGGGTGGGTTGCCCAGCAAAGAAGTTTCCAGGTATGTTGTGACACAGTATTATTTTGTGGGTGAGCTTTACAAATCCATGATTTAGTTATAGCTACCAAACAGCTAACCATGTCCCAAACTAGGTTGAGGTAATGAAAGTATTTGAACTAATGGCCCTACTGATTTCTTATGACTGCAGAATTTTGTGCCTGGACTTTCTTATTTATCCATTAGGACAAATGCTTTCAATTATAAAATATCTAGACACTTATTGATGGGAAAATTGCAAACATAATGCTAAATTATATATGAAAGAAGCAAATCTGGCTGTAATTTGTGGAATAAGCTGTGCTGAATTGTCTTAGGAGGATAAATCATGCTCTTGTAGATTCAAATATTTGCTTGAATACATGAACATTTCCTAACAAGTGTTTGAGAAAATGGTAATCCCACAGTGCTTGTGAACTGCCTGATTTTCTTGCAGAAAAACTGAATCAATAAATCCATATAAATGCCACCTTTAGATGAAAAGGATATTATCTCAGTCTGTCATTTCTCAGTACTATCTAGGGGAAAACTGCATTTATCTTTTTCAGCCCAGAACTCTTACCAGGGGAAAAAAAAACAACCATTTCTTATGAACAAATTCTGCCTTAGCTTAATAGCAACAGCTCTGAAAGTGTTCACATTTCACTGCAATTATAAAGAGGGGCAACTTCTCAGTTGTTCTGGTTACTAGCATGTAGTAAGGAGTGCTGCCCTGTACTAGCATGTGTTGCTGTGATGTCTTTGTACTGCTGCATGTACACATCTCTAGGGTCTGGGAAACAGAACTGTTTTGGAGGGCTTCTGCTGATCTGCCGATCCTTGTGTGTCTCTTAGGTTGATTTGATGCCCAGCTCTGTCCCTGAGGTCTGGAGATAGCTGAACTTCCATAACTCCCTTCTCAGTGAAGTGTTAGGGTCTGCCTCACAGCTACTAATTGCAGTGATATTCCCTTAGAGTGCAGTCCTATTCTTCCCTTCCATTTCACACTTGGAGCTATAACTATTCATTTTCATTCACTGCCTGCTATTGTGGGACTTGGTCCTAAGGAGAATATTTCTTTCCCTTCCCATCATGGACAAGCTGGTGATGGCTGCCATCGTGGCTCCATGAAGAAGGCTGCACCGTGGATTTCCAACCTAGGAGTTAGACCTGGGAGTCTGTAACTAGGGCTGGACAAACACACTACCCATCTCAGCGGATGAGGAGGACTTGGATCTTCACTGGCTTGTGTCAGATCTTTAAAGAATTCTTTCCATCGTGTTTGTGTAAGGGATGAAGAGGTCTGTCTTTGTTCATTTTTGTGTAGCTTTGTGGACAGCATGTAAAATTAGATTTTTGCCCACCACTAGATTCTATTTGTTGTTTTGTCAATCAGATCACTGGGATGGTAATTTGAGATGACCTGGTGCCCTGATGGAAGCAAACACGATTCTAAGTAGTGTCTCCAGATTGTTTTATTCAACAGATGTATGATTTGCTTAAAGGCAAAGCACGGTATGAATCAGTCTCCTTTAAAGTCACTTTGAATAAATGGATTGAGTAGGACATCAGGTGCAACAAAAGCTAAACACACTGTAACTTGAGGCAGAATATCATGGCAAACCATGCTGCAGAGTATAAAGGTACATTACAGTGACAAGAGGCAGAGTGTTTTACAAGTAGGTACAATCTTTCCACACCACAAAAGGCCAGTTGTGTGGTTTCCTTTGCATCTCAGGCAGGCTGAACTAACAGATCTTACCATCACTGAACTGTAATTTATGAGCTATAGGTAAGGCTGAAAGCATTCAGATTTAGTTTACTTGCCAGTTGCTGGGATTTTCTCTGGTCTCTACCTGAAGTATGGGAGAATTTTTCATCTGTGCCTGTTACATCATGTGCTCCACACTGACCTTTTTCAGATGAGTATTGTTTTAAATTGTAAGGTTAGGAAAGAGTTTGAACAGTGAAAGTGTTGGGAATATGGAAGTCTGTTGGATGGATTATAGGAGGAAATGAGAACTTGAGAACTCGATGGAGTCTGTGGTCTGAGGGTAAGGGTATGTGATGGTTTGGGTAGTAGGGAGTGTGAAGTTGGTTTGGGCCAATGGGCAGTGTGTGGGTAGAGCACAGGGAAAGATCATTTTTGGCCTTATGAAAATGGGGCCAAAATCTATAGGATTGGGAAACCTAAGTTATTCCTAACATAGATTGTAAAATGTTAAGAATAAACCACAGTCACATGTTAGCCAGTATTTGCAAACTGTGGGACATGTCTTCTCCATGGAGAGTCAGGGTTCGATTCTGGAGCCAGCAGCAGTGAAACAGCATCAGTCTGGGTTGTACCAGGGCTACTAGAGGCAGAGTACATTGGGAAGCTTTGCTCTGGATAACTGCTCATACAGTGACAAAGGGGAGCCCTCAGAAATAACAACAACCTAGCAACTCACTCAAATGAGGGGGGGAAAGAAAAAACCATCTTAAATCAGATGTTTTAAAGCAGCAGACAACCCTGAGGGTTTCAGATTTCTGATCTCCTACAAGTGAGATACCAGAAAGGTGCTAAAGAGACTTTAAAACAGCTTAGAGTTTTTGTAGTCTGACAGTGTCCATGACCCTGCCTGGATGATGTTATGCACAAATTGTGCCAGCATTTTCTCAGTTACAGTATGCAATTTGAAGGCCACTTACATGGTTTATTTCTATAAAAAGCAGAGGCAAAGACTAGATTATTGTAGCTGAAGCTTTATGCTTTACACACCACAAACTTGCACACAGAGTTTGAAAATGATTGCAAACAGAATGTTGCTTGCTTGTTTCCAGTGCAGGAGTGTCCATACACTGAACTCAGTGTAAAGCTCTTTTTAAGGAAAAAGAGACTGACCCATGACATAGAACTTCTGCTCACCAAGAAATATATCTACCATACAAATCTTCTTTCTTCCAGGTACCTAACTTAGCCGAACAAATGTCTCTAAAGACTTCGCCAGCTTTTACACAAGTACAAGCTCAAACCGTTCTGCATTTTAGCTACTCTGATGCTCAGACTTGTGTATTCTTCAAAATTCTGTAGGGATGGGTCTCACTGGTGACAACAAACACTGCATTAATCAGTGCATTCTAGTAAATGCCTTCTTCTTATGAGTCACTTCTGTCTGACAGCTGTTAAAATCACTCTGCCATGGGTACAGTAGCTGTTTCTTTTCACTTAACTGATGTCTGCTGAAAGACTATTTCACTGCAAGAGGCAGTTTTGCTCTCACCCTTCAAAATTTTCCCTCGGGTTGCTGTATAGAAAGCAGCATAAATGTCAAACTATTCTTTTAATAAAAGGTGGAGGCACGGGAGTAAGTGCAGAGCAATGCCGTTACCTGCTGGTGTTTTCATTTGTCTTGCAAGTGAATTGCTTTCAGTAGACTTTACTAATGGAATCTTTTAGAAACACTTACTTGTTGATAGTGTCACAGAGATAAAGCAACAGGTACAAACGAGTGGTAGAGGGAATATCACTTCAGTCTCTATAAGTTAATATTCCCTTTAAGTATTAATTTTTCCAGTAAATTTCTTAAGCTATTTTGTAAGCCATTCTGGATTTCTTTCTGTTTTAACCATTTAAATAATCTCAAATAACATAGGTCTATCTGGTTTTAATTTTGAAAAATATTAATGAAGGCATAAAATAGAAGTTTGCTTTTTTTTTTAAAAATTTTTTTTTTAAATGCCCCTCCTTCAAACATTGCTTTTAAAGTGGAGATGCTATGTATCTGGGTACATATTTATTTTCATATAGGTACTGTCCTCTCTCTGTTCCTAACACAAAGCCCTATGCTTACAGCATACACTGTCCCACACTCAAGCCATAACAGCAGCACACAATTTCTTTGAAAGTCTTTCTCATCTCCAGACTCCGGAAAGCATAAATGAGTGGATCAATTACTGAGTTGCACATTATCAAGACCAGATAGGTATTGAAGTGTGAAGTGTAGCAGACGCAGTATGGATTCATTGGGCAAGAAATGATGAGAATGAGGTGAAGGAAGAAAGGTGCCCAGCAAACAATGAAGACCCCGAGTAATATAGTGATGGTGACAGCCCCCTTCATGCAGGTGCGCTGGTAGGGCACCCCGTCCACCGGCAGGGCTGCAATCCGCTTCACGTGCAGGCGTGCAAACAAGAACATGTGAACATAAAGGGAGGCCATGAGAAAGAGCATGGTAAAGAACATGGTGATGAGACAGACAATGACAGTTTTGCTTTCTGAGTAGGCAATGAATATGATGCCACAGATGATACAAGCAATCCAAATCACCACAATCAGCATTAAAGCTTTCTTCACAGTCATGATGCTGTGGTAACGGAGAGCATAGAAAATAGTTATGTACCTGTCAATGGCTATAACCAAGAGGTTGCAAATTGAGGCTACCAAAGAAATACAAATCATTGAGTCAAAAACATTGTCCATATGCTGAATAAAGTGGTCGTCAATGATCAAATAGCCGTTGCTCAGGATTGCAATCATGATAGTCTCCAAGGCATTTGACATGCTCACTAACATATCTGCCACTGCCAAGCTACAAAGAAAGAAATACATGGGAGAATGTAGATTTCCATTCTTCAGCACTGCAAGAATGACAAGGATGTTTTCCAGGAGGCTGATGATCCCTAAAGTCAAGAAGACCTCAGCTTTTATGAAGACCTGCTCACAAAATCCACTGCCACTTCTGGTGTTCAGAACTGAGTTATTGAAGTCTTCTGTGACATTAAACAGCACGGGTTGAAATGAAAATGCAGAGTGTGTGGTGTTCATTGTCAGAAGAGGAGTTCAATTCACAAGTGGTTAAGGACCTGACAGAGCACAGGTTACAAAAAAGAACAAGGAAGGGGAGAAAAAAAAGGAAGAGACGTGTTTCCAGTTTGTTGCTGTGCACATGAGATGGAATCAGGCAGTACTTTTCTTTAGTCACTTTTACAAGTAGAAATCTGCATTTACAGTGAGTTGTGTGTCAGTCACAGGCTACTCTTCTCTTTTGTAAGAAAGTGAGCTTCGGATCTTGCAGGCATCCAACAATTTTCTCTGAAGAGAAAGATCGTCAGCAGCACATTGCTGGCTCTAGTTCTCCTGATGGTTAAAAGCAGGGAGTTTTTTCATCTGCTATTGTCTGCTGGGGCCAGCACATGTTTGTTGTCAGTGTGTTGCAGCTCAGCGAAGTATCTCTTGCTATTTCAGTGGCAAGGAAGGAAAAGAGAACTGAAGGATTTATACACACAAGAAAGAAAAAACAACTCCTACTTAATCCTCCGTGCAGAGCATTGGCCATTAGAGAGCAAGCACCTTTCTGACTGACAGCTGCAAGCACCAGGTACAGCATCCCCACCGCTGCCTCCTCCAGCAGATCTGAAACTGTCTGGCGCCCTCTGCAGATAGCGAACGGGATGGATTTGCCTTAATATTCATCCGAAAATGGAATTTTCATCCGGCAAAACTTTGTGCCCGTTCTCAGCAGCCGGCTGTTGCCCGCACGAGTAAGCAGGGACAGGCAGCTGAGGGTGGCAGGTGTTTAGGGGCAGGCAAGATACCCATACACTGTCCTGGGCTCTACTCCTGCAGGGAGCCAGACCTCCTCTTACCTGGTTTGAATGAGCTGCTTGAACCCTGAGTTGAGTCCATGCAGTATCTCAGTTGAAGATGCCCTGGGCTCACTTGGGTTTTGGTCTTTGTAGGTAAAGAAAAGAACGTGTGGATGAGCTGTGGCACAGATGAGATGTTGGTGCAGACAGTATACCCTGATACAGTTGCCGAGGTGCTATGGGGGCTGTCATTAGATAAATAACATTGGTTCCATTAGAGAGAAGCTCCCAAGAATTTCATTCATTGGCACCAACCGTCTCAGATTTTGTTTATTTTAGTTTATAAACTTCTTGCTTACAATTGAAGCAAAGTGCAGGTGTGAGTTTCCATGCCATGCTCTGTGTGTCATGACTCTTGAGTTCACTTTCATGAACTCAGTCTCCTAAATGCATAACCAGCTCTTGCAACTTGATTTTTTTCCCTCTTTTCTCCTTTTTTTCCTGTCTGCAGGAAGTGTCCTATATTGTGCTAGCAATGAAAGGTCATACCAGGAGGACCAAAGCCTAGGCTGGTCATTAAATTGATTACATAGAAGATAATTTGTAGATGAATTCAACTTCCAAAGCATCTCTGGCAGCACTGCTTTCAGCTACAGAATTCTTCAAGTTCAGTTGCCTCAGAGAAACTTTTTTTTTTTTTTTTAAATTCCCCAAACACTGGGTTTCAGTTATTTATTTATATATTTAGAATTTGTCTGCTTTTAAAGCAGATCACTTCAAACAACAGTCTGTCCAATGCCTCTAATCCCATCCAGGGAAAAAAAATATCCCCTCCTATTCAAGTGTAGCATTTGGATTTAAGCCTAGGACAGTTATCTATATTTTGTGCAGTGAGCCCCAGTTGCTTCTTGCCAGCTTTCTTGAGCTGCTGGAGTGCACTCCAGATAGTGATTTCAAGACATAATGACTATCCCTGGCCTTGTAAACGTTGTCTGTCTTTCCAGCTGAGGAGGAAGCCAGCTTTGCAAAGCTGGCTGGATGTCTTTCCCTGCCAGCTCTGCCCTTGGGTACTGTGTTGTGATGTGGCAAGTGGAGCTTGTATCCTCCAAAGGTGAGGACAGGATTAAAAGTAGATCTCCAATTCATGAAGGAGAGCTCACCCTGGAGGAACAGCATGCTTCTGGGCTTGGTTCCAGGTTATCTGCTGATAGAGGGGCACTTGTGTTTTAGGCATCCACATGTAAACAAATTCATGAGTGCTTTGCCATTTACATTCCAGTCCCGTCTTCCCCATCTGGTTAGTCCAGCAATATACTGCATTAGCTCTGTAAATATCGACTCCAGAATGCTACATTTCTTGCTGCCACACTGTTTTCAAAAGACTTCTACAGATTTCCCTGCCTTTCAGCTGAATCTGACAATAAGAAATCACTAAATATGTTGCATTGTGAGGTTTTGAATGTATTTGACAGCCGGAATCAAGCTGCCATTAGCACTGAGATGCAATCTGAAGTGGGAATTGAATGTTATATACCAAAGTGGATTAATGGCACTATTAGCTTTACCATTAAGTGCTAAAAATAGTGGGCTGAAGCCTCATGTGTCTAACTCCAAGCTCTAACTTACTCTAAGGTCTTTGCAAAAATGGGAAAGAACTGTATTTGCACAAAAGACAGCAACTTGTCAGACCTTATTTTCAAAAGGTGTAAAGGGATTTCTCTGCTCATCAGTGGAAAGCCTACATGATCTGAAATATTGCAATAAAAACAACAAGCTGCAACCCCTCAGCTGTCAGTTGCTGCTTCATTTGCAGAGATACACTTTGTGATCCTGTCCATTGCAGTGCAAAGCAAACAGGTTGCTCTAACTTCCCCTGCAGAGTTGCAGTGGATTTTTCTCTGAGGAGTGGCAACTTGTAAAAATGTGCTCAAGTGGTGGAAGACATTCATATCCTCAACCTCATAGACAGTGAAAGTCCACTTACCTTGGGAAAAGGAGAAGAGCCATGGCAATTGTTGCAACCCTGGGCATATAAACAGAAATAATATTTGGTTAGGTCCTCCCTTCACTAAAATCTGATGGAGAGAAACCTGGGAAGATATCTGTGTATACTCCTCATATTTTGCCTTGTTTGTAGCTGTTTCTCCATCTTGTACCCAAAGCTTCAAGTTAAAACTGCTGCCTGGGATGTGCTCAGGACTGCTTGTCAGAGAAGACCAATGATGGAAATCATACTGGTTGAGTGGGACCAGTCAAGGTTTTGGAACTTTGGGCTTTGCTTAGTCATAGTGAAACAATAAGCTCATGGCACATCTGAATGTATCATTGCAGCTCTGTTAACGTACAGAAAAATGTCATAATCTGTTTTAAATCAGTGAGTAAAATACCCTTCTCACCACTTGCCCTGGACTCTGCAGTCCATGATTAATGTTACATTTGATAGCCTTCTCTCCAAGCTGTGAGAGTACCTTTATCTGACACCCAGGGAGCAGTGTCATCCTCCTGCTGAGTTCTTGTTTATTCCCTGGACTCAAAAAGCAAACTCAATGTTGAAATTATCGACATTTTTTTAATCTTGTGCTGCGCTGAATGAGAGGAGTCCTTGGGTTTTGTCCTTGTAGTTGCTATGCAACTGACACCTACTCATGGCTGTTTCTTATGCCATCAGACACTTGCTGGGGCCATGGGTCAGAGGAGAGTAGGTGCATAGGTAAAGAAAACATCTGTTGCGCTGTTAAGTTTGGTCCCTTCCTGTATCTGCAATCATAATCACATCACCTCCTTCTCTTATTTTGTTCTTCCAGCTTCCAACCCCAAATCCCTGAACTGTATTGTTCCTTGTAGATTGAGAGGAATGTGTGTTTCACCAATTTGGCAAGAATTCAGTTCAGTTAGATTATCATACTTGTAATGATCAACTAACTGGTAAGAAATCTTTGTGGGTTTGGCCTTCAGACTTGCCCTTCTCTTTTTCTGGCTTTTGTTAATGTATTTCTTGTGATGAGTCTTCATCCTTCCAAAATTTTGTAGAGGCAAGGGGTGATTTTTATGCTTGCTTTGGGTTTTACCTCCTGTACTCTGATTCTGAATACAGCAGTGTTCTTCAGAGTGATTTACTGGATTGTGGAGATGATCTTCAAGGTCCTTGCTTAGCTGAGTGATAGAAATCTTTTGAAATGCACTTGGAGTTCAAATCTTGTATTGTTTCTGTGGACAAATACTAGAACTTGGGTAGACTGCTACAGTTAAAAATTCTTTAAGCAAATGGGACGTAAACCAGTTTTTACTGAGGTGAAGACTCTTCTGTACTTCTATAAACAACTGAAAAACCCCATAAAAAAAGAAAAGTTCTAGCAGCTTGAAGATGAGATTGCAGTGTGCACATGCAACCCAGACAGCCAACCGAGTCCTGGGCTGCATCAAGAGCAGTGTAGGCATCAGGGCAAGGGAGGGGATTCTGCCTCTTTACTCTGCTCTTGTCAGACCCCACCTGGGGTACTGTGTGCAGTTCTGGAGCCCTTAGCACAGGAAGGACATGGAACTGTTGGAGCGGGGAGGAGGCCACGAAGATGCTCAGAGGGCTGCAGCAGCTGTGCTATGAGGACAGGCTGAGAGAGTTGGGGCTCTGCAGTCTGGAGAAGAGAAGGCTTCCAGGAGACCTTATAGTAGCCTTCCAGTATCTGAAGAGGGCCTACAGGAAGGCTGAGGAGGGACTATTGACAAGGTCCTGCAATGACAGGACAAGGGGCAATGGGTTTAAACTGGCAGAGGGGAGATTTAGACTGGATGTTAGGAGGAAGTTGTTTGCAGTGAGGGTGGTGAGACACTGGCACAGGTTGCCCAGGGAGGTTGTGGCTGCTCCCTCCCTGGAGGTGTTCAAGGCCAGGTTGGATGAGGTCTTGAGTGAGCTGTGCTAGTGGGAGGTGTCCCTGCCTATGGCAGGGGGTTGGAATTAGATGATCCTCGAGGTCCCTTCCAACCTTACCATTCTATGATTCTATAAATGAACACCGAATTTAGCTAGGAAAATATCTCCCTAACTATGGAGGCATTGGAACTCAATCAGCACCAACATTTTGACCCTGAATATTTCTGGATACTAAAGATTTCTGTACCTCATCTTTGTGCCCAAGCATGAACCAGACCTGGAAGCCACCTGGACAGACACCTCCAGGTATTCTTTCCTCATTACAATACGTAACAGTGGCTTTCTCTTTTTAGAATGGATTGAGAGGAAAATGCATCACTGCTGTTTTGTATTCTGGGCTACTGATTAGAGCTCTTACCAAGAGTATGCAAGACCTAATTTTCATTCCTTTCTTTGCCATCAAAAATGAGTTTTCACATCAGCAGCATAAGCCTTCATTTGCCAGGGCAGCATAGAGCTCTGTGAGCTAGCAGACCATTTCTTTAACAGTGTCCTCTAATACAGGCTTATCATCATCTTTGCTTATCTGTGAATGCCAGAGCTGTCTCTCACTATCTAAGGCTTCCAAACTTAAAATTGTTATCTAGTCCATGAATCTGTAATATTGGTAATGAATATTATGTATGTTTAATTTCAGGCAGATGGAGCCTTAGAAGGATCATCATCAGCCTTTCTGAAAAATGTCAGAGCAACCCACCCCAAACCCACAAAGATGCAATGGGTAAAACATGGGAATTAGATCTATCAGGTTGTCTCTTACTGAGGAGGCTTTCATTTATGTTCCATTTCACCCCAAATAACTCCCTTTCTAGGGAAAAAAACTCCTATCAATGTGAAGATGTCATCACAACTAATGAAGTATTGACAGTGATGAAGGTGAAGAAAAAAATCGAACTGTTTTAACTACCAGCAGAAAGAAACCCTTTTCTCTAGTAAAAACCTGAGTCACGTTTTGCAAACAGTTAATACTCTAAGTTTTTGTTGTTGTTGTTGTTGTTTTTTGTTGTTGTTTTGTTTTAAATGTTATTATTACTCAGTTGTTTCTTTGCCAGATAAACCAATCTTCAGGGAAAGGTGAAAAGAAAGTAACATCTACTGCTAAGTGTGGATAATGGAGTTTTCTTGAGATAATTCTCTTGTGAGGCTATTGAATGACAAAAACTTGTTCAACACTTATCATGAGAGTTGAGCTGATAAATGCATATAATTGTGGTTTATTTTCACTCTTTTTCAGCAATAGTTTGTACCAGTCAACACTGGGAATCTTAAAGGGAGTTAGAGGATATTAACCAGATGGTTATTCCCATGTAGAAGGTGATTCTTCCGTGGTTCCAAGTAGTCAAACTAGGAAGAGAAATACTCTTGAAGACCTCTCATCAGATTTATCCTTTATAGGAAAGAACTTAACAAATATTCAATCTCGGCAAAGCTAAATGTACTGTTTTCCAACTCTGCATGTTTCTGGAGTGGCCCTTACTTTACAGGCTTTGATTTGAAAATATCTGTAGAATCATAGAATGGTAAGGTTGGAAGGGAACTCAGGGGTCATGTAGTTCCAACTCCCTGCAATAGGCAGGGACACCTCCCACTAGTACAGGTCACTCAAGGCCTCATCCAGCCTGGCCTTGAACACCTCCAGGGAGGGAGCAGCCACAACCTCCCTGGGCAACCTGTTCCAGTGCCTCACCACCCTCACTGGAAAGAACTTCCTGTAAACACATGCTTGAATTCATCATCTGGACACTTTGTGATGGTTACAGAGCTCTCTAGTGACATTCAGAGTTATTCTATGCTGAGGAGCTGCTTTAGCAGAGTTTTACTTTGTGTTGACAGAATATGTGACAAATGCAATAAATTAAACTTCAGCTCTTATTCCCCAAATGGCTTGTAGATCATGAACCTCTTGTGTATTGACTTAGTTCAAGGAAAAGACATTTTTCACTGAAATCATGAAAATATCCTTTCTTTCTCCAATTATAATAGTAAAAATGTGGTTTGGGCTGTTTTTTGTGTGGAGATTATCAAACTCCAACAAAACTGGAAGTAGGATCCTTACAATAATCTGGCATAGATGACATAAAATGACTCCACTGTAAACACTCAGATGATTAAGCACTGTCTACTAAAATGATATGTTTTTCTTGAGTATCCTAGGATAGCAGCTTCCTGAGAGCATTTTTAGTACTGTTAGATTGACAAGCTGCAGAATATTAGCTATCAGATGAAATGCTGGAAGTTGTAGTTCATGCACATCACAGTCATATCCATAACTAATAATGTTGTTTGGTAATCTGAGGCTCATCGTCATCTGAGGCAAGAATGAATTCGGCATCAGGTGAGCTCAGCTGAAGATGCATATGTTTGCACCAGATTACTGGAAGTGATTTTCAGCTTGGAAGAGTAGATCCTGCCCTGATACAACCAGCTGAATCCCTGTTGAAGCAAAGCACTCTAACGGTTTGCATCATTTAGGATCTGTCCCACCGCAATCTTTCAACCCTGGCTGAGCAAAAAGCACCAGTACTGTGAAAGAAGAGGCAGCCTGACAGCCTTTGTGATGAGTGAGAAAAAGGAATATGTAGTAGTGATTGCAATGAGGTAGCTTTCAGATGACTGTTTCTGTAATTTCAGCCACTTAGCAGGTTAAGTTAAATAGACTCAACTTTTGGACATCATGTACGATTTCCCTTCTCACCCAGGGGTAGAAGCAGACAAAGCAGACCTGATTGCCAAACACTTGCTAGCACCTGGGGCTGCTTTGTCATATTCAAGGGATTTTAAGTGCTTCAGAATAATAATAATCAGTATCAGTTTTGTCCTCTCATTTACAGAGAGAAAGACAAACGGATGTGATTGAGCCAGCTGCGTTCTGCTGTTCAGCTTCATCAGTGCCAAGAATCCCTGGAATGTCTTCCTCCTTTCACTAGAAGCCTCTGTCTTCATAAATCTCATTGCCCTGAGGTGCTGGAGGTGAGCAGTAGGTGCATTTGGCCTTTTAAAGCCTAATAACCTTATGCTGCTGACTGACCTCATTCATGGCACTATAGAAAACAATAAGACTTTGGAGACTAGCAAGGTTTAAAGATTATTTCCCTGAGCTGTCAAATGTTATGGATAGGTGGATATTGGGAGAGGTTTTTCTGCTGGTATTGAAAACACCTCAATTTGTTGCTCTGCTTTGAGTCCAGTGTTGCTTCCTTGCAGACAAAATACTTGGACAGGAAAAAAACCCCACAGCTAGAGAACTGCAGCATTTCTTTTCCTGATGTTGCCACTTCTTAACTGCTAGAGATGGACTGGTTGTTGTCCCAGAGATGGACTGGATGTTGTCCCTATCAACAACCACTCCACCAGTTTCAGGCTATTTAAAATGAGATCTCTTTACATGGCTGCTTACTAGTGTGCGGCCTCATGTGAAGATTATAAAAGGGAAACATTCCTGGCTGACTAAATCATCTTGCAAAAGAAGGTGGAAAAAATAGTCCCAGAAGTGTTTACTTGGTTGTCAGTTCAGGTTTCAGTGTATGGGATTTTCCTGAAATCAGTGGTAAAGGCCATGGAGTGGCTTCCTCTTTCTAGCTGCAGAAGAGCACTCCCCTGAGACTGCTTTGTTCTCAAAGACAGTGATAAGAGCTATCAGAACCTATCCTTCAATTTTAATTACTAGGTAGGTCTAACTTTTGCCTTGTTAATATGATCCAAGGATTACCTTTTCTACTCTTTTTATGCTTGGAAGATAGTGCCCAATGGTTGTGAGGAAAAAAGAAAAACAAAGAAAAAGAAAAAAAAAAAAAGCAGCTTTCATGCCTTTATCTGTGTTCATTTTTGCAAATAACTTTTAGAACAGTCAGACAATCTTTCCTCTCTTATGGTTTAGATGTAAGCACCAGCAAAGGCCTGTGTCCATCTATTAAAGCAACTGCACATGCACAATCATACTGCTGCCCTTGGAGATGTTGCCCTTCGACAGTAAAATGAGACCTAAACACTTTTCAGGGTTAGAGAGATTCCTTTTTCTAGATTCTGAAACTTACAACAGAAACTAGTCTTTATGTAGAATATTTTTCTGTTAGAATTTTCTTCATTTGGAAAGCAAAATGTATTTGGAAAGCAAATAGAGTTTAGGAAACCTTGTATGCATTTATTATAGTGACAGAAATGACAACTACTTAGCCTCATACCATTTATTTTTCCTTTTTATTCAGTTGAGGCACACAAGGTTATTTGCACATCCCTCTTTGTATTTATTAATAACATATGGTTAGAGGTTTCTGAACAGTACATTCTCCCATTTAACACAAGAAAACAAAGGTGTTAAAGTTTCTTTTGTGCCAAATATTGTCTTGACAAGAAAATGTGTTGTCATGGAAAGGCTACTTCTATCACTCATCTTGCAAAACTGATGGCAGAAATAATTGCATTTCAGCTGAATTCACCAAGGGCACTTTTATTGACTGCTTAGAAAGTTTTGTAACCTTGTCCTTCTGGGCCAGTGCCTTGGAGGGCCCAGCTGACAGAATCCTAAACCCATGAAGCCTGACCTAAGGAGCTTGCTCATTCGCAATTGTCTCAAGGACACTGTGTCTCCACCCAACAAACTTTTGCACAGGGACAGAATGAACTTCTAACACCTCCTGCTCCAGTCACTTAAGATCTGTGCTCTGTTATTCCCTTTGTCTTCTAGACTGGTTGTTATGAAGTTTTATACATATTTAGGCACATTTATTATGTGTATCTGTACAACAGGTTAACAATAAATAGACATAATATTAGTAAGGATTTTCTTTATGTGAGCCAGCGCTGCCTTTCCTCTTCCAAACATTGCTAGCATGAAAAGCTTGTGTGGACTGTCTGGAGAGACTATGTGCTATCAGGGTATCCAGAGACCTGCCACTGCTATAAATATACACCCCTGCCTGCTGGTTGTTGTTGCTTCACTGGCTAATTAAATGTCAGAGCAGGAAGGGGAATGAAACACTGCTTTTACATTTTGTAGTGGAGGTATGGGATTCAATGTCAGAGTACCACATTCCTGTATCTTCACCACAAGACACTTTTTGTCCCCAGATGTAGTCCTCCTTTCCCTCACACTCCATGAAAAGCAGAGAAGGAAGACCATTCAGTCTGAGTTTGAGCTTCAGGTTTTCTTGTCTCTAGCTTTCAAGATTTTTCTTGAAATCTCTTCTTCATTTTCCATATTAAGTAGCCAGGCTCTGGGATCTTCACTTGCTCTTCCTATTGCCCAGCAAATAGCCTGATGATTAATAACACAGTGACAATGAGATTGGAGTTTCTAAAAGCTCTTACTAAAACCCTGCCACTTGCAAACACCAGTGGCTAAGTTTTCTAAGTAACAGCTATGGCTAAAAATATGGAAAAGAGTGCATCTGAGTGCTCCTGATGTGGTAAAATAGTGGATAATAATCAATACTTCTTGAAGGGCAGGTCAGGGTCTTAATTTACCCCATTCCACTTTTCCATTGATGCTACTGTCCAGGGCTCTGCCTGCAGGACCTGTTTTCATGGGGTTGCTCTTTCAGAGACCGTGTCACAGAGGCAGTCCAAAAGCAAGTTTTAATTCAGTGCAGTTCCTCATTTGAACAGCAAATTTGCCAGTCAGTTTTTAAAGCCAGCACCTAGGAATCTTGTGATGGTTTGGGAGTTCCCTGCCCCTCCACACTTTGTAAAATGACCCAGACTAGAACTCAGCCAGCTGGAAGTTAAGTACTGAAGCTCTATTTACAGCTCAGCACAATGTACAAGCAGAGATATACACTATAGACAGGAATAGTTACAGAAATATACAAGTTAAAGGTAATACAGCAACACAGCTCCCCTCCCAGAAATCAGAGACCCCAGGAGGGGCTCCCAACCACCCTTCCACCTTCTCTCCACTCCTACAGCTTACCCCAGGGTTTCCCTTACGCACAAGGTGAGCTTGGAGGATCGGCCAGGGGAGTTAGAAGTAGAGTGGTTAGGTAAGTTATTCAGCAGAGAGGCCAAGACCAAAACCAGCTAGAGAACCTGAGACTCTTGAGGATCGGCCAGGGGAGTTAGAAGTAGAGTGGTTAGGTAAGTTATTCAGCAGAGAGGCCAAGACCAAAACCAGCTAGAGAACCTGAGACTCTTCATGAGAGTGTCTTATCTATGTTTGTGTTCTTATTCTTATACATCTCAGCAAACCTATGAGTGAAGTAGACATCACTATTGTTTTCCTTTCACAGCCTATAATAAAATTTTCTAGTCTAGTCTGGGTGATTTTGCAAAGTGTGGAGGGGTGAGGAACTCCCAAACCATCACACAATCCCTGGACGTGTTTAAGAAGAGGCTGGATGAGGCCGTTAGTGCCATGGTTTAGTTAATGAGAAGGGTTAGGTGATAGGTTGGACTTGATGATCTTAGAGGTCTTTTCCAACCTGTTTAATTCTGTGATTCTGTGATTGTTTTAGCACTATCTTTGACTGCACAACCAATTTCTTGTTATTTCAAACTCTTCAGCATTTACTGCTTGCCCCTGCTGCTCCCCAACCATTCCTAGGAGCTGGCACCCTGGACACAATCACTGGAGTGTCCATCCTATTCTGACTCATCTCATTTAAACTCACCTATATGGCTCTTCAGTTTTAAATTGCTTTGACGATCCACTTTTTTGACAGCCTGAAATTAAGGTAGTGTCTGATGCCACCTTGTGTCACAGATGTGTAAATTTACAGAGCTGTCATTTTTTAACTTGGAATGATGTGGGGTTTTTAACTGGCTTGGCTTTAGGGTGTCTTACTGGATGCAGCATCAGTAGTAACAAGGTGAGATCACCAGTGACATTCAGAGGCCTAGAATTTTACATAAAATACGTTGTAAGTAGTTGAAAAATGTGTTAAAATATGAATCAGTGTAGCATCACCACCTTCTGTAAAGCTTGCTTGATTTCAGTGTGCAGGCTGTGAGGCTGGTGTGAGCAGCAGGTGTGAGCAGTAATGGCTAAAGGCTCTCACTTTTCATGGCAAGCACTGCTTGTTTTATTGTTCCCCCATCATGGTCTTACAAAGTTGTCCCTGTCTGGGTTAGCTCACCCCATTCAGACAAGTGATTCTGCCTCTGTGCCCCCCATGGCTCCTTTGGGCTGTGGGAGGCAAGAGGGGACAGCAGATGTGGTGGCTGCTGTTGGGACAGGTGCAGCTGTGCCTCTCCTCACCAGGTGTGGGGTTTGGGGCCAGTGGAGCTGAGCAGTCAGCTAGGATGGCAGAGCCCTTCTTCCCCACTGAGCACAGCCTTCAGAAGGACCAGAGCACTGCAGGGATGCACCAGTAGCACTGTTCTGACATTTCCTTTATTAATGTTTGTTGCACACAGTATGAAGCTCAAAGAAAATTGCTCAAGTAGATGAAAAAAACATTATTTTTAGAAACCTGTGGGTTGTTTGTTTTCTTTTCTTGATGGTGACAATGAAACACTATCAAAAGCAGAAGACAGATGGAAACACATAGTTGTTCAAAACTCAGCAACTCAGCAGTTTGTGCATTATCAATTCACAAAGGAACAACTAATAGCTCGTTGCTAATTACTGATTTGCTTTATTTATGTATTAATCTGCCACCACACTTTGCAGAATATATTGTAAAGAAAAAGTGAATAATGAGGAATGATTATTTGCTTTTATTAAAGAAGGCAAAATCTGACATCTCCTCCATCAGTTAGGCACCACACACCTACTTCATTTTAATGAATGGAATTAATAGAATAGAATTAATATCATCTCCATCTTCTAGTTCCTGGCTTTTTCTCTTGTTTTGTTGTTTTCTATATTCTCCCATAACTCCAGTGCCCCCTTGCATGATAGTGGTCCCTGGGCACCTGAATGTCCTGCTGGGTTGGATGTGCTGCTGGATGAAGTGCTACCTAAAGCACTTCATTCCTTCCAGCTCTCTACTTTCTCCCTGTTACTTTATTTCAAAATCACAGCTATAAACTAGTTCTAAAAATAAGATGGAATTGACACACTCCATCTTTCTCAGATATGGAGTGTGCTCTCTTTTGACCCAGCCAGAAAAGGCTGAGCTGGGTTTTGGATATGAATCTGATTTCAGCAGGACTAGTTGAATACAAACTATTCCTTTTTCATATTGAAATATATTATTCCTGCTTACAGTTTAAGAATTTTAGAGAGACATAAAAGAAGCTAAGATGTACGAAGCTGTGCACCTTGGGATGTAAGAGTACTGCAAAAGCTGGCAGAATTTGTTTGAGGCTCCTGTACTGAGCATCACTAGATGTCACTCTACACCTGAATTTAGTTTCACAGACTTGTCAGGTTTTTTTTTTTACGTTTCTCATCGTCTATTCAACTGCTCCAATCCTTTCTCCATTCTCCATCCTTCCCCCCCCCCCGCCCCCTTTGCATTTATTGTACAGGGGATCTTTCAGTTCAGTGTAGCATGATCTGTTGTAACAGACTACATGTTAGTTGTCTCTGCTGGTCTCCTCTGCACCTGCTGTCTCTTCTCACTGTGGAGATGCAGGCTCTCCTGAAGGTGCCATTTTTCTCTTTGGTTTTGCAGTACAAGCACAGCCTCTAATTTGGGCACTGAGCAGTACATGTAAGCCCTTTCTGGTACTAACCTTTAATGTCAGGATGTTTTTAATCTTGTATCTCTGTTACTTCCTTGATGTACTCATTAACCTAGTCTAAAAATGACACTTAACAATTGTCATGTACTTGCTTTGGGGTAACTGCTCTACCCCTTCTGGTCCTTTCAGCCCTTCCTGTTTCCATTAGAAAAAGGAACTGCTCTCTTTTCACTTATTCATCTTTCCCCCCTCCAGTACTTTTGTCTTAGTTTACCTCCTGTATGTCTCTCCCATCGCTTTTCTGCTGCTTAGCACCTTTTGTATGCTTGCTGTCGTACTAGGTGAAGCCCCCCCTCCCCATCATGATATATTCATTAGCAGCTTGAACTTCCTCCTTTTTTCAGGACCATTTCCCAGGAAACAAAAAGAAGAAAAAAAAAAGAGTTTATTTATAAAGCACATCTAGACAGCAAGTTTGAGGTGAAACCAGTTTCCAGTGAAAGGCTTTTTATTTTAATTTGGAAAAATCTGAACTATTTTGTGAGAGTATTCCAGCTCTACTGAAGCATTCATGCTTGAATGAGAGGCAAAAATGTTTTTATGAAGTTAATGTTACCTTTTTTTGTTTTTTTTAAAAAAAAATTAATTCAACTTCTCATTTTTTCAACCTGAAATGACTTATTCCACAATGTCCTTGGTTATGAAAATATTTAATAAAATTCTTTGATGAAATGAAAAAGACAGGCACAAAGATGGTCATTTGGTCATTTATCTATTACAGATTTCAGGTTGGTTAAAAACACACTTGTCACAGGAGTTCAGGGTTTGTCAACTTCCATGAACAGAACAAAATGTAAGTTCACACAAGGTTAGCCACAATATGTTATTGGAGAACTGCTGAGGATTTAACCTTAAAAAGGCTTCAGTTTCTGGCAGACAAAGTCACTTCCAGGTCTTCTGAGGGCTGTGATGAACAATGGAAGGGAGAGAATGGGAACCAGGAGGCTGACAGGGGGTTTGCAACTTGTATTGGGACATAAAGTGAAGGAAGTTTGGAAGAAACTGTTCAGTATTTCTGTTAGTAAATCTGAGACACGAGAAATGTCTTTTTAGCCTAAAAGCCTCAGGAAAGCATGGCAGATGTGCACTGGTGGGAGAGGGGACAGCCTCAGGGATCGTGGCAGCAGTGCTTTTGCAGAGGTCATGGCAAGGTAGGGCATGGTACTTCCCCATGCAAAAGACACTCTTGTTTGGCAGCACACACTGCCACTGCAGGCACCAAAGAAGAGAGAAAAGTGGTTCCAAAGTCGCCTTTGACATCAGCTCATTTTTCTGTTGTCAGAGCTGCTCGTGTTCTTCTAACGTAAAATGCGCTTTGCTGGTACAATACCAGGACCCTGTGTGTCAATGAACAAGTTGTTCTTGTTCTTCCACCATGATTCAAAACCTTTTCCCCCATTCTTTTTTGTCCTCGCTGGAGAGCAGTTGATTTTAAGTACCAAATTTTCAGATGTGTTTGCTGCAGCACATGATTCTGGCATATGTGTGAATCGATTCACTGAGATGAAGAACAGAAAATTACACCAGAGCCTTTATTAAAGGAAGGTTAATTGAAAATGTTTGCTCTAGAAGTACCAATTGAGCTCCATTCTGATTGATTGCTTTCTCTCAGAGTTTGTAGCCTTGCAGGATGTGCTGTTCAGCAGGCAGCAGAGGGGAAAAGACCATCTAATACCTCTGCAGAACCTTTAGAAAAGGAACCTGTCACTTGCCCATTCTAAAATGTTCTGTGGTGCTAGAGTTGCATTATAAAGAGAAGTTCCTTGAGGCTTTGGGTTGGTTTTTTTTTAATTTAAAAAGAAAATCATAGTTCCTCAAGGGCTGAGTGCTCTAAAAGGGAGTACACCAACACTAGAAATTTGTTTATGACTGAATTAGTTGCTGTTTTATTTTAACCAAATGACTTAAGATATTTGTCAAAGAAATGTTCTTCCTATGATTTATTTTTCCATTTTTCCGGTTAGTTTCTACCATGCTGGGCATAGAACAGTCAGAACTGAGAGCGTGGGAAAAAGGACAATGCATTATTAAATAGTTCTTCAGAAGATCTGGACTTAGGCCCTGCTACATTGTTTGCCTTTGTTACACTAACATTCTTTCAAAGAATAGGACTTACTTTTAATCAGTTCAAATGATTAAAACCTGTTTATATTAGCATATCTTGACCTTCCTTTTAATTTGTGTTTCCTTAGGTAAAGGGGGAATTAATTCCTAATCCTTTCCCTCCCACACATTTGCTATTACAGTCCCTCTTGGGTCTATCTACAGCATTTGGCAAGTTAAAAACTCTTGGCTGTGAAGCTGGTGAATCCTGTGTGGCTGTCAGAGCCTGCTGTTAGGAACAAGCTTCAACCCTGTTCCTGGAATGTTGAAGACCTGCCTGCAAGGTGAGTGGGTTGGGCAACTCTGCACCATGTTACTCTTCATACCTTATCTCTGGTTTTCATACCTTATCTCTGGTTTTCAGGCTGTCTACATTTGCTCCTTACTTTGGTAGTGTTGTCTTTTGGCTGAGCTCTGGCAGGTAAATCAGATGAACTTCCCAGCAAGGCTCCATGACTGTGTCAGCTGAAAGAGCAGGTGGGATTCATCCATCTGGGAGCCCAGCCCTTGTGCCCAGGGTGGTCCATTGATACCTCTTCTGTACTGACCTTCTGAACTTCCTCTCCTTGTGTTGCTTCTATTAAAAAGTTGTTTCTAGGGTAGTAGAGGGAGGAAATCTGTCATCAAAACAAAGTGTTTCAAACTCCTGTCATTTCTTAAAGTAATTTTCTAAAGGAAAAAATTATGCTGCATGCGTTACTTAACGGATTTTGGTTGTTCCTTTTGCCTCTGCTTCCAAATATGAAAAGTGAACCTTCCAGCCATGTCTGTGCAGAACTTTAAAGCTCTGGATTAATTTCAGTATGTTTTTATATCATAGTAGAAGTCACCATATACAGGTGGGGAAACCAAGCTATATTTTCTCTGCAGCTGATGAACGATTTTTGTCAGAGCCAGGGTTAGGCTTCAGGAATACCTTCTATTAATTATGTTTTCTAATCACTAGACACTCCTCTGATACAGGCAGCAAAGACAGAGTTTAAAACCCTGTTTTACTTCACAGGAATCTTGTTCATTAACCTGTAGAAGCCTTTGTGCTTTCATCCAATATGCACATATTCATGCTGGAGTCGGAAGACATATGTTAAAGATTGCTGCTGTGCATAAAAATATTGCTGTGAAAATTGATCATTGTATTTCCATTTCCTCAGGCAAACTTTGTTACATTTAGTATGAAATTTGTTTTGGTACCTAATGTGTCAGGGGCTTGGATAGATCCAATGTGTGGTAATAAATCATCATTTCAGCGTTCACGGCTTGGTGATTTCAGGAAGTCACCAGAACATAAATATCAGTTCAGAAAAAGCAAACAAACAACTTCTACACTTTCGTCTTTTCTCAGAGCTACCATAAGGAAGCAAAGAACCATTATTGTTTCTCTCAGTTCTCAGCATAAAAGGAAGTAACACTTAATAAAAGCCATTGGCTGCAAGATTTCATGAGAGAGAGAGAGAGAGAGAAGCAGAGAGAAAGCACGAGAACTGTGCTGTGGAAAAGCAAGGGTGGTTTATTCATAAACTCTAGTTTGCAGCCTTATGGGATACTGATGAGACAAACAGAATTTTCCCAGGCATGGATAATACAGGAACACAAGAGACTTTTTCACAGGTAAAGACAGAAACTGTTATGGCTTGTTTGGAAGTGCTGTTTGTTGCACATAACTGAAGAGATGACACATCAGAAACTGAAACCGACTTTGTATTTTATTAGCAAGGAATTTGCAGTAGACTGCTTAATGTAACTGATTATGTGATATGAGCTTAGACTAGTCCAACGTATCTGGAAGTGTTTCAGAAGGTGTGTATGTAACAATATTTTTCCATGCTTTATTCTGAAGAAGGTTGAAGTGTGCTAGGTTTTCCTGAAAGAGAAAAAAATACTTTGTTTTCTATTGCCATGCTAGAGAGGATTTATTAATACTATATATTATCTGTGATAAAAATTTCCATAAGGTAATTGGAGGGGGGGAAAAGTGGTTTATATTATAGGCAAAAGCAGTCTTTTGATAATCATACTGGAATTTGAAGTGATTGATATGCCAGGATTGAACATACATCAGCTTGCAGTGCCGTCTGAGAGTGCCTGCCATATATACAGTTGTGGCATTCTGCTTGTTTCAGTACCTGGGTGTTTGGAAGTCTGTGATCTGGAGAACTAAGCAGTAGAAAACTCTCTAACTGGGAGAGCTGATGACAAGTATTGGCAGAGGTTCTCTGATGTGTGACCTGGAGTAAGGAGCAGTTAGAAGAAAGTGATTGTCTTATGTGTATGCTAGGAAGGTGTGATGGAGTCTGAGTTACTCCTGGAAAACTACCAAGGGTAGCTTGGCTAGCAAAGCATGAGAGCTGGGGAGAATCCACCTGTTTTTGTGATTTCCCTCATTTTTTTTTTCACCAAGAACTAAGAGATGTTCATTGAAAAGGCTCCATACAAACCCATAGCAGCTGCATAAGCCAGAGCGAAAACTTTTTATTGCTCTTTGGGTTGTCAAAGAGGGAAAACTACACAGGACAAACTGCTACCTTTGGTTACCTCCATACAATATAGACCTCCTTGGCCTTTGAAGATTTTTGTGGAGGTGTAACAGGTGATCCAAACACTGAGTTTGACAGATATGAATTGCTTCACCTGAAGTAACAGCCCCTGAAATGTCATAAAATTTCAGGTCTGATCTGGCACTACTGAGGATAATGATGTGCTGAGATTTATTTGGAGAAACTGTTGACGGCAGTGGTGTTGAAAAAGCACAAACCCAGTCGAGAAATGTATTTTCTTTCTCTGTTTTCTACAGCTTGCTTGGTTATTGCTTTGCACTGACACACAGAGCTGAGTTGCAGCTTATGAATCATTGCTCCTTCAGGTACTATTGGGTAGGTCTAGGGCAGCATAGATGTGGAAAGAACCACATGCTTGCTACCAGAAAGAGCTTGAATGAATGAGAATCAGAAACCTGCAACCAGATGGTGCCACTTTTCCTGTTCTTTTACTCCCCAAGGCCCAAAATAAAGTGTGTATACAAAGCTCAGGCTGTATGAACACCAAAATATTTGCAAAGCTAAACATCACCTGAGGAAAAAAAGTGTGTTTTAAACTTTTTATGAACTCCTTTTAAAACTTGACTATATGTCTTCTGGGGGTTTTCATCTCAGTCTTCTGAGAGCTGATAAGATCACGGTGCAAAGTGGAATGGTTGTCAGACCTTTTGCTTTTCCACCCTGCTTTACTTTAATCAATGACTTTAAAGTCCTTTATCCCCATGGCTTTCCCATACCATTTTTGTTAGATTTTTAGGTAAAGGGCAGCTCTCTTAAGTAATTGATTTTTTTCTTTAATTTTTTTTTTTAAAACCCTACTCTTTTCCTACTCTGCTTAAAGCAGATTTTTAACTGTGTGTTTGCCAAGGGACAAATTCCATTTAAATAAGGTCAAATGATTCCATATCTTCTGATATGTGTATTCATGAACATGTACCCAGCCCCAGGTGTAGCACTTGTAGACTCCAAGAGGGGATATTGTTAGATCCCAAATCAGAAATCTGATGTTCTGTTGATTTACTGGGGCTTTTGATCACTTCACTATACATATTGAGTGTTCAGTCCAGCACAGATGTGGATTCAGACCAATCTGCTTCTTGCAGTTGACACAAAATGTCAACCAGTGCAGAGGACTTGTGAGGTAGTTCACCTTCCTAGGTTCTGCTGGTGTTTAGAAATCGGGTCTTTGTGGGTTCTGCAGAGCTATTATGTGAGATATGCTGTATAGATCAGTACATATTACTTTGAGACTGCACCTGCTTAAAGACAGAATCACTTGTAGGCAGCCTAAAGCATCAGTATGGAAACAGTCTGTGTGAGAACGGGAGCATAGCTTTCCTTGAGCCATCTGAAAACACCTCAAACATTGGGAGTGTGTTTCATAGAATCATAGAATTGTCTGGGTTGGAAGGGACTTCAGAAGGTCATCTAGTCCAACCTCCTCTGCTGCAAGCGGAGACATCCTCAACTAGATCAGGCTGTCCACAGCCTTTTCGAGCCTCACTTTGAGTATCCCCAGGGATAGGGCCCCAACCACCTACCTGGACAACCTGTTCTAGTTTTCCACTCTCCTCATGGTAAAGAACTTGTTTCTAACATCCAATCTACATCTACTCTTCTCTGTTTTGAAGACAGTGCCTCCTTATTGTGTGATACAAGATCGAGGCACCCAGAGAGGCTGCAGTGAATTTTCATATGTTTGCTACTAAATGGGAAGTAGCTCATTAGACAAAGAGGATAAAAAGTGCCTGTGGGTTATGGATGAAGTACATCCTGAGGTATGTCTTCCTCATCACACACATGAAGGTGAAATCCCTCAGTTAAGTTTCCTGCTACTAAGCCATTTGGAACTTCATCTGTCTTGTTCCATTCTCAATACTATCCAAGTTCTTGTAACTGTGAGCAGAATGAATATTGACATTTTTGAAGGGGAAATTATTTCCTGAATTTAAGAGAGGACTTGAAGACCCAGCATAAATAGATGTCCTGCCGACTGATCCTGAGGAAGGTGACTGTGTTTGTTTACTTTTGTGAGGAGGTACTAAGAACATAGCAAAAACATTTATATAGATAAAGATTGTATTCTGGTAAATCTGTCAGAGCTTAGGAGGAGAGCAGCAAGGAGAAATAACTCCTCCTTACCTAAATATTTCACTAATTTGACTTATTAACAAACCAGAATCCTTGGGGGGCGGGGGGAAGACTTAGGTCAGAAATGATACATCAGCAGATAGATGCTCATTGGGGTTTTCCCATAAGCTCTCAGATAGTGTTTTGATTAGAACATAATGAAGAGTTTGTTCATTAAATGTTCCAGCTAATTAAAGTAAAATTTGTGGAGACCCTGGATTCTCTGTTAGACAAGCATGAAATCAGTGTTGTATTTTCTATGTTGAGCTTCACACTTTTTGCTTGGCAGGTGTTAGTGTTAACTAGTATGGTCTAATAAACATTTAGTACAATGAAATGAGTTTAGTTCAGCATTTAATATATTTAGCAGCACAATTCTTGCTCGATATGTATCTTTCTTTTACAAGATATTAGGGCACAGAAGCCTGTGAACAGAAAGATGCATGCTTTTCTCCAAAATAATTAGATGTCATGCTTAAATAGTCTGGTAATCTTTGTGTCTTTGCAAAACTAATTGGACTATCACGTTAATAAGCAAATATGTTAATCATTGGTAGTTCTTATCACTGTGGATTATTTTAATCACTGTAACTAAAGGCATAGAACATCATTATAGTAACAAACTGGAATGCTTCTTTAGAAAACCACCTTCCTTATTCTATTCCAACCCATTTTCTTATATAGCATTTAAATGACACCCCAATACAGCAAGGAATTGCGAGATGAATTTAGACTTAAGCATGGTTTTGAAATCAAATATCATTTACTATGCTTGGGACATACATGCTTTTGTGATGACAGGGCACTGAAATCAGTCCGAGTTTTACTCTTGCACTGAGTGTGCCTAATGAAAAACTCTTCCTGAATGCTTTTGGAAAATGTTCCTGCAGTAGCTGCTTCAAAGGTATAACCTGCTTCTGTATAGGTAAACCAGACTGCACCCACTTCGTTTCAGCATTTCAGCTGGCAGCAGAGTTCGGCAAACCCAACTCTTATCACATGAAAATGTTACATGTTTAAAAAAAAAGAGAGATTTGCTTTATTTACCTTTTTTTTTTTGTTGTTGTTGTTTTTGTTTGGATATGTGGGTAATTTGTCTTTGTGGAGGCCAGTGTTTGGAGCAAAATAAAGGGGTGGTGGGAGAGAATATAAACCGAACTGAGTAATAGTTTAACCATCAAGTACAAAGTATGAAAACTGAACATGTTTACCGCTCATTACCTGAACCATTAGCACAAGCTGGAAAGTAGTTCTCACTGGGAACTCTTGCAATTGCCTACTTCCAGCCTTTGTAATACCAATCATGATGTTCAGCTTTCCATGGATGTTTTCCTTGCCCACTCCCTGCAGCATTCTGATCAGATGTACTTAGTGTGACTGGGGCAGCTGACACTTTGATCCTTACAATCTATAGGACAAATGTCAGAGTTTCACCGTGTGTTGTGGTGCATACATCTGTAATTCTTCTCATTCCACCACATAGAGAGCAACCTCCTCCACTCCTTTTGCAGCAGCTACTTGCTTGAAGAATATGACTTCCCCAGCCTTCTCTAGACTGTGAAATCCCAGCCCTTCCCCTCTTTCCATGTTAAGTTGTGTTTTTCCAAAGCTCTGATTATTCTCATTATCGTGATCTGGACTCTGCCAATGTACCCAACTCTTTTGTGAAGACATGGAAAACTTCACCAACTATTATCAGTGTTGAGTAGCAGAGAGATGTCTTGTGGTTTGTAGACTACGCTGCTGTCTATAATCTCACAGACGCTACTCACTTTTATTGCGGCAGCGTGATCTGAACTCGCATCGTGCTGTAAGCCACTATAACTTCTGGGTTTTTCTCTGAAGAAAATATGTTCCTCATCCTGGGGAGGGAATATTTGCAAGAGTACTGTGTACAGTTCTGCAGCCCCCATCACAGGAATAACATGGAACTGTTGGAGTGGGTCCAGAGGAGGGCCATGAAGATGCTCAGAGGGCTGGAGCAGCTCTGCTATGAGGACAGGCTGAGAGAGTTGGGGCTGTGCAGTCTGGGGAAGAGAAGGCTTCCAGGAGACTTTATAGTAACCTTCCAGTATCTGAAAGGAGCCTACAGGAAAGCTGGGGAGGGACTATTGACAAGGTCTTGTAATGACAGGACAAGGGGCAATGGGTTTAAACTGGCAGAGGGGAGATTTAGACTAGATGTTAGGAGGAAGTTCTTTCCAGTGAGGGTGGTGAGGCACTGGCACAGGTTGCCCAGGGAGGCTGTGGCTGCTCCCTCCCTGGAGGTGTTCAAGGCCATGTTGGACGAGACCTTGAGTGAGCTGTACTAGTGGGAGGTGTCCCTGCCTATGGCAGGGGGTTGGAACTAGATGATCCTTGAGGTCTCTTCCAACCTAAACCCTTCTGTAATTCTATGATCCTGTCCTTGTGAAGCTGGAAATTCCTGCTGACCTCTTTCAAGAGTTTCTTTTCCACTTACTCTCATTTGGCAAGCTTGTTTTGAATTCGAATCCCCCTTGCAACCTGCTGGAATTTCTTTCCACCTTCGTGTCAAAGTCAACAAATTTAATAAGCAAAATCTCTAGTCCATCACCAGATCATTATTGAAAACTCTGAATAGGACAGAACAGTCTCCTGTGCTAGACTACTCAATTTATCCTTTGAGTTTCCACTGTGAAACTCTGGTAATTACTTTCTGAGTATCATTTCCTGACAAGTTCCAAGTGCTGTTAGAGCAGGAGGGTCCATGCTGGTCTGTTAAGTGGTGATTGAAGGAAAAACTCTAAAATATTTTCTTCATGTGAGACCTATAAATTGTCAGTTTTTCAGGGAGAACTTTAAGAAATGTTTAGGCACTGAGGTTCTTTAATATGGTGAACTTTTCAAAACTGGAAGTAGGTAGACTAACTTGTGTTGTAACCTGCAGCACACACATGACACTGGGCACCAGTGCATGCTTTAGGTTGCTAAATATTTTTGAGACTAGAGATTTTTTTTCCCGTTGTTGTACTTAATCTTTATATACCCTTATGCCAATGAATAATAAATTATGATAAAGTATATTTGGGCTCCTCCAACTCCTACTGGAAGTCACAGAATTCACCACGTTTTCAAGGAAATCAAACTACTGTTTGATGAATTCCTTCTTCTTGGAATAAATGTTGACAGATATTATTCAGCCAGATATGGATCTGAAGAAATAATGCAAAACATTATTAAAGATGGATAATTTGCTTGATGAATGGCAGCTCTGTTTGACAAATAATATTAGTCTATCTCTGTGAATAGCTACAGAAAAAATACTCTTGCCGCATAAAAATATCACATCAGTCATCTGTATTGGTATTTCATGGAAATTACAGGTGAAGGCTTTTCTGATGCCCAAATCATAGCAGACACTCTTTTGTAAGTATGCTGAGCACTCAGTACCCTTTGGGCCAAGTTCAAGCCTGGGAAAAGGATGAGATGAAATCAGTATCACCAGACTGGGTCTTTTATAGCAACCCAGATTGTGTCTTTAAAAATCACTTAAATGACATGTTCAGCATGCAGGCAGAGTGCAGTTCAGCATAACAGTGTGAGGAAGACAAATACCCACAGTAACTAAGCCAGTACCCTACACTTTAAAAGAAAAAAAGGAAAAAAAAAGTGAAAAAAAAAGAAAAGGTGTTTTCTTTAAAAGCACAGCTTGGAAAAGGAAGTTGCTGCTTGAAATTTCATCACAGGTCAATCACTGCATTATATCCTGGCACTTAGTTTTAAGCTTCCACACTGTACTTGCTTTGCAGAAAGTGTTGTGAACTGTAGCTGGAAGGCACCGAGTCAACAGAAAATCCCCAGAAGGTTTACCTCAAAGTCACTTTATCCTGCTGTTCTGGATAGAAGTCAAAATCTTCTATTATTAAAGGCTGCACTAAAAAAATTGGACTCCAAAATGAATGTAAATATAGCCCTGTGCATGACAAAAAATGTCAGACATTCATGTTAAAAAAACCCAACTTTTTGGGTTTTTTTGTGGGCAACACTGGCATTCAGTCAGATTTATGTCCAGAAATTCATGAGCTCCCTGTTAAAACAATACGTATCCACTACTTGGCTATTCCCTCCTGGATTAAGCCCCTTTGGTCCTTGGAGGACTGATCCTAGCAATGCTAAAAGAGAGATGCTGCTGTGGAGTGCAAAGAATGAAGAAGAAACCCTCTCATTCCAGACGTCTTTTCTGGGTACCACAGCAGCCAGGAGCTGGTTTCTCGCTTACTTCTTGCAGCAAGTAGATGAGAATGTTTAACACTGTTAATGTTTAATAAGGACAAGTGTAAGGAATGCTCAACAGTGAAAAGCTTGACTAGACCTGAATAAAAATTTCTCCTCGTTTTACAGGGAGCAGGATTTCTGCATGACTTGGTTTCGTTGTCACAGGAAATGACAGAGCTGGGTGCATATTAGCTATGATCTTCACCTAAGTAAACCCAGAATAATGTCTCACTGAATCATGCCAGTGTTTGTAATAATTGGGATCATGTGTATGGCTGACTGGCAGCCAGGTTTCTTGTTCTACAACTCCATGGACATACACATACACACATTCCAGGAGTCTTTTTTCATTAGATTGCTGTCATATTATTATGATTCAAGTAAGATGGTCCACAGAATATGAATAAGCTGAACAAAACCCATATAGCTCAAATTCTTCTGCTGGTGATAAAGAGTTGTCAAATAATTAGACAGGTGTTGAGTTGTCACCTGGAGAAGCTCAGGTATCTTCACTGACTGGATAAGACTCACAGCAGTCCTGTGGTTTACTGGGTAATGTGAACCAGTGTCTGGGAAAGGGTAAGAGTCAAAAGAAGAGACACAGGAAGGTGTTAACCTATCTTACCCTGAAAGGTTGCCCATGTTCTTCATGCCTTCCACTGCTTTGCTCAATCAGCTGTCAATGACTCAGATGACATGTCTTTAACTTCTTTTTCTAGCTTGATGCTCAGAAGGTCTGAGAGCCTTTCTGGAGTCATTAGAGTAATATTTCCACAGTGTGGACACTACATGCAAAAGCTTCCATACCTTCTAGGGCCTTCTCTGAGACTCTGCTGGGTAAAGGGAGAGTGGCAGGAAGCCCTGGAAGGGGTCATGTAGAGTACTGTGTTGGCAGCTGTCCAAGAATAAGCCAGAAGTCTCATATCTCACAACTAAACACATTTTATGCCATGTCTAGGCCAAAAACGAAATAAACTTCACCCTTTTTTTTGGTGTGCAGAGAATGCCTGCAGCCCCACTCTCTTCCTACAATTGTGAGCACTGATTTTTATTTCAACTCACTTACATGTCAATACTGAATTTTTACTGGGTGGTGAAAATGTAATCTGTATAAAACAAGCTCCTTTAATCTGGCAGGTGAACAACTGCATTATTAACACAATCTCCTTTATTTCCTTAATGTGTATGTTTTATAATGGAAGCACTTAATTTCCCCTCCCCCCCCCTCCAAGTTTGGTTATCTGATCTTGTATAAAAACATTCTGTTGGGTTGCACCAGTCACATTCAATTAGGCAATGCAACACGATCTGACTTAGTGGCATTTTGGTGGGTAATATGACAAAAATGGTTTATTTGTAAGGAAAAAAAAATAAAAATATATATATATATATAACCCAACCAAACCCAGAAGTGAGCATTACAAAAATTGTGACGTGCTGAGAGAAAAGCCCTGCAGACACAAAACGATAAAGGTCAGGATCTGTTACTCAAGTCTTGTTTGCAAGTAAAAATACCATGTTAATATGTGCCTGTCAAAAACCTGAGCAAACCAGACAGGCTTCTGACAAATAATTTCGACAGATCTCATAAGCTGAAAGTGCCTTTTTAACCACTCTTGTCTTTTGGAATGCTTCTCTCCTGCTTGCAAATATGCAGAGAGAAAGAGGGTTAACGGAGACATTAAAACAACAGGGTGCTGTTAAAAATAGCCTGTACCAAGAACTGCCTTTTGTGTGCTCTCAGGGGAATGCATTAACTGTCACTGGTCTAACTTTCCTGACTAACCTTCCTGATTTGCTTCTCTGTTGCAAACATTCTATTTCATACATTATGAAGCAAATGAAGAGATATTCCTTTTCTTCCTGTCTTGGGCATAATCTCATTCTAGTCTAAAGAAGACACTGATGAAGGTAAGCAGAGAGAAGAGTTCANCTTTTTTCTTTTGTGTGTGTGTGAATGGGACATCCCTCCCCCCCCCCCCCCCCCAAAAAAAAAAACCTAAACAAACACAAACAGAAAGCCACCAACCCAGGCTTTTGAAAAAAAAATTAGCAAGGCAAAAGAGAAACACAATGAATTACAGCACAATATACTGGCTTTGGAGGACAAAGAGGTGTTTTTGGCTAAGTTTTTTAGTATCATAGAATCATTTTGGTTAGAAAAGACCTTTAAGATCACCAAGTCCAACCATTATCTAACTTCCAAGTCTGGTGCTAAACCATGTCCCCCAGCACCATTTCCCTGTGTTTTTTAAACACCACTACACCACTTCTTGGGGAGCCTGTTCCAGTCCTATTCTTGGTCCTAGATAGAATGTTTGGCCAGAAAGACAGACCTTAAAATACCTGATGCTTAGGGCACTGCAGAGGATTGGAGCCTGCTTGCACATCCAGAACAGGGGTGGTGACCCACATTACCTATACCTTGTAAAAACCCAATTATTTCAAAGCCTTGTATTTTCAAATTGAAGCTTGTTTTCATGGCTACTCTCAGAAAGCACCCTTGCAGATGTGCACAAAATTATTGTGTAGCTGGACAACACCATGAGACTCCAAAGAGAACTGGGCTTGTTCACTGTTGTCCTGGTGTGCTGGAGTGAAAGAAATAAATAATTCTCTTGTTCATGTTAATAGGACTGTGCCTTTGACATAAGGCTGTGATGTTATATTTATGCTATCGCTGTCATTGTGCTGCAAAGTCTTTGAACCCTTCTCCATACAAAAGGGCTAACAGTTGCAAAACTACTATCCAACTTCCTATCCAGAATTCCTATCTCTATAAATAGGATCTTGCATTTTAAATCTGGCAGAGCTTAGCCTTAAGGAAAGTGTATTTTTCAGTTCAAATATATCTGTATTCTTTGCTTACACAGAGCCTGTTCAGTGGGGAATTATCTTGTTAGGATCTACAAGTATACAGTGGATGTGTGGTGTAAATATATGGCCATTTAAAATTCAAATACAGAATGTGGAGGTCATTGTAGGAACCTTCTGTGCCTCAGCAAGTGTGAATGAATTACCAGACTACTTTCATTCTTTCCTCACTGTTCACGTTGCTACTTGCAGCTGGGAGCTATGCCATAAGCTACCTTTATATTAGCATTGAAATTTCCAAGGCTTTAAAAACAAAATATTTCTTCCTCTTTTACACCCAGTTTTATTTGTAGGCTGTAAAAACATACAGTGTGTCTGATCAGAAACTGCTTGAGGTGTTAGAAATTTGGTGAGCTTAAGTGCATTTAGTGTAGTGTGGCTTGGAAAAAGAGAGAATCTGTGGGTTTACTGGTCCCTGACCCCTGTGATGTGGCCAGTTATTTTTATGTTGCACATCAGACTTGTGCCAACTGCCTGTGGTGCTTGGATGGGTGAAGAGGATCTTGCTTTGCTGCAAGGCTGCTCTACTGGTGTTTTTAGCAGAGAAGCTGCTACATCTGTGGAGGGCTGTAGGCGTAGGTAAAGCAGGCAGATGGTTAGGGCAGGAAGGTACTGGGGTGGCAAACAGCTGCAGCCCTGCTGCCTGCCTTGCCCTGCTGCCTGCCTTGCCCTGCTGCCTGCCTTACAGGCCTGGGAAGCAGTTTGGTGGCTGCTGCTGGGAGGAGCAATCGTGAGTTTCATGGGGCAAAACTGGCAGTTCTCTCCTATTCCTGGGCAGCAGACCTAGCTCTAGAAATACTTGGTTTTAGTTCCTCACCTTCTTTTTCCTATGGCAGGAACAGCAAAACCCACTCCAGGACTTTGTGCCTCATGCTTGGTGTAGCCAAATTCAGGTTTGCTTGCAATGCTGCGATGCTTCAAGCTGCATTTTGCTGAGCATGCTAGCCTCCTGGCAGCTCCTGCAGTGGGGATGCAGGAGAGACCCTTTCTTGTTCCCCAAGACAATTCTGCCCCTTCTTCTTGCTCCTACACAGCCTGGGCAGTGCTCCTGAGGTGGCTTCTTTACCTGGATCTCTGCGTGGAAGAGTTTGCAAAGGATGATTTGAAAAAAAAGATTTTACTGTAGTAACTTACCTCCTGGTGGTGAAGTCAATCTCCAGGGGGATAGGAAACATTGTCTGTTGTTGCTAATTGCACCTTGTAGCTAAGCTATTGCTTGAAAAAAATCAAAAGTTCCTGTGCTCTGGTGACAAAACCTACACACTTCCTCCAAACTCCCAGTTCTGCTGCTGTTGAGGAATGGATATCAGACAAGGGAACACTTTGGTGTCTCATGAAGTGAGATTGTTCATTCTTTCTAAAAGTCTGTGAAAGGCCTTTATCAACAGTGTAAGCAGCTATAGTTCTGAGCCCCTGGTTACTCCACTTCACTTACCTTTTTTCTTTGCTTGATTCCCATTTCACATTGCAATCCCTAACTGGCTGACTTCAGAGCAATGTAAATTTATGTCTAAGCTCATGGACAACACAATCTTTTTTTTTTTTTTTTTTTGGTAAAAGAAAGGGGCATTTAATGCTGGCTTGTTAATGTGTTTCAGTAGGTTCACCTGATATCTGTACCTGCTGCTACCAGCACCAATTTTTCCTCTCTTCACCCTGAAAGTTTTGAATGGTCTTGATTTTGCTTTCATGTTGTCTGTATGCAGAAGTCTACACTAAGGGTAAGACACAGGCAAGCATGCAAAATTGATGATTTCACATCTTGCCAGATTTTCTAACTAAAAATATTACAGCCCCATCCTCTAAAATGGTAAAAGTCTCTGTATATTTGATATCTTGTAGACTCTCTCCAGGTTTCAAAGGGAGATTATATTTGCTGGGCAGGTTGTCGACAGAACATAAAACATGAATGAAATTGTAATTTTGTGGCAGATACTGTAGCTGTAACCGTCACAAGCACTTCATATTCTCAGTAGTCAGATAAAAAAAAAGGACTCTAAAAACATTTGATTGACTTTTTTTCCAGCTAACCCAGGAAAAAATCCTAAAAATTATGAACATGGTGAAAAATAAAGAAGTGAGCATTGAAGGAGCTTTGCATTTGGCGCAGAAAGAGGTGTATGCTGAAAAGGTAAGGTCACTCCTTGGGTCTGTTTTGTATGACATTCAAATGCCTGAGCATGTTCTGGAAAGCCTGGTTGAGCATTAGAAACACATCTGTATTGCTTTCAAAGATGCAATCCCAACTTGTGCAAACATAAACACTGTAGTTTATAACCAAGTATGTTAGGTCCCATTGGCTAATGTTGCCTGTATCATACAGAATGGGTATCTCATGCAGATGCTGCAGCTACACTGCTGTTGTTCCCTGGGTGAAGTAGTTCTTATCAGATGTATCCAGATGAGTTTCACTATTCCAAGTGTAGCATCAAGTAATGTAATGATAAATGTGGGGCAAAATCCTTGGGCTGATACCACAAAGCATCTCAGGAAAATGATGGTTGGATGAGGCCTTGAGTGACCTGTACTAGTGGGAGGTGTCCCTGCCTGTGGCAGGGGGTTGGAAGTAGATGATCCTTGAAGTCCCTTCCAACCTTACCATTCTATGATTCTATGGATCTAATCTCTGAGAGGTCTACTAGCATTGAGTGGTCCTAGGAGCATGAATGGTCACCACAAGAGGGTCAGACATCTCAGCATTGTGCATGGACACAAGAATGGCTGGCTACAAAGTACAAAGCCTTGGACAGTGTGACTCAGTCCTAAGATCGCCTGTGTCTGGTTCTGACCTTCTGCCAGGCAAAAGTAGAACTGCTGTAAAGGTAGCTTAAAACTGATTTGGAGTTGTGTAGCAACATAGCTTTGCTGAGCATAAGTCAATGAGGCCAAGAGGTCTAGTTCAGAGATTTCTCCAAGATTCAAAGAATGGTAAGGTTGGAAGGGACCTCAAGGATCACCTCCCTGTACACCTCCCACTAGTACAGGTTACTCAAGGCTTCGTCCAACCTGGCCTTGAACACCTCCAGGGAGGGAGCAGCCATAACCTCCCTGGGCAACCTGTGCCAGTGTCTCACCACCCTCACTGGAAAGAACTTCCTCCTAACATCCAGTTTCTATCTCCCCTCTGTCAGTTTAAACCCATTGCCCCTTGTCCTGTCATTGCAAGACCTTTTAAATAGTCCCTCCCCAGCCTTCCTGTAGCCCCCCTTCAGATACTGGAAGGCTACTGTAAGGTGTCCTGGAAGCCTTTTCTTCAGGCTGCAGAGCCCAAACTCTCTCAGTCTGTCCTCATACATTAGATTGAGACCCCAAAAAAATATTTTTTTTGCTATTAAATCCTTCATCTTTTCACTTATAATCAGAAATGGATCATTTGTATCTTTCCATTCTATGGAAAATATGGAGATTCTTTCATGAGAAAAGTAGAAATTGATAATGGTGAATAAAAACGATTTGAAAGCGAGGAGCACTTTCAGTATGTACATTAGCACCTCAGCCTTGTAGTCTCTGTAATCTCTGTCCAGTGCCTTTCTTATTGCAATCTCTGTCCACCATTATGGCAGAAGTGCCAGCAAAGGGTTCTTTGGATAAATTTTTGTTATCAGTTTCCCCTTCTGCTCTGGTTTCTTGAACCAGGCTCCCTATCAGAACAGTTCCAGGAAACAGTGAAACCTTATGATGTGCTAATGACATGATCTGAAATATTTTTTGCACTGCAGTAGCTGATAGTGATTTTGAGATAAACCTATTTTTCAGAATTTTGAAAAATAACTTTCTGTACTGCTTATTAACTTCTTGGATGGAAAGAAGTAGAAGGAGAAACAGAAACAAATACTAACAAAAGCACAGTGCAAGTTTTGCAGAAAAGCTGCACTCAACCAAAAATTTTTAGCTTGGCAACATAAAACTAGAGAAAGTAGAAAGATATTCTCAGATTAAGAAGAAAAATAATTTCTTTTCTACTTCTGCTGCATTAAAGTTCCTGTGATAGCTAGTTATTAAGAAAAAAACCTCCAAATTTAATATTGCTGGATCATGACCTTCCCTTCCTTGCATTTTCCTGAAGATTGAAAAATGAGTTATTTTCCATGCACACAGTAGAGCTACTGTAAGGGACCAGATAAGAAGTTGTATCCCCTCATATAAAACCAAAGAACAAAGATCTTCCATTTCACTGCACCACACTCAAGGATCTGTAAGTATCTTGCTTTAAAATCACATACAGCTCTTGTTTGCTGCTTAGCCCATGTAATGGACTAGCACTCATGTCTTAAAATGTGTTTAGCAAAATTCCGTGGGCTCTGGTCTTCTCTTTCCCATTTTCCTGCTCCCTGCTCTGCCCTCTGTCTTCCCAATCTCTGATGCTTCATTAGTTCAGCAGGACTCACGGAAATGTAGGGCTTGTGAAACTCAGGTCAGGAGGATGTTGCTTTGTATCTCCATGTGGAGTTCCTCCACAAAGCTTCCAGTGCTGTTAGAACACTGTTCATGGAGGGAAATTTCTCCTGAGAACACCACTGGATTTTAATGGAGCAAAACTAGCACAGTGTTGGGGACACTGCTGATTTCTTTTGTTTTTCAGGATGCACAGGATTTACTAATGGGCTCACAATTTAACTTCATCGTCTACAAATACAAACACTACCGGTGGCAGAAACGAATTTTGCAGGTAATATTTTAAATTCTCAATTTTGAAGCAATATATAAAAATAAATAGGATGCTTAAGTATCTTGGTAAATGTTATGTGATAGGTCACTGAACCACAAGATTTTTTAAAGCTATTAGAGAGGTATGAGATGTTGAACAAACTTTCTACCTTTTAGACCAAAAGTATTCTGGGTTTAATATCTGAAACTTACTCTACTGTGTCCCTGGGAGGGCTGAAGAAGGGACTTGAATTAAGAGGTTATTTCATAGATTCATAGAGTCATAGGATCGTTTGGGTTGAAAGAGACCTTAAAGATCATCTAGTTGCAACCTCCCTGCAAGGTGAAGGGTGACCCTCCACTAGACCAGATTGCTCAAGACCAAAGCTTAAGAAAGCTTTATTTCACCTTTAAAAAACTGATTTGTCTCAAAGATGGTTGATTATAATAGGTTCTGCCTGGGGGTTGTTTGCATTAGTTAGCAGCAGTGAAGGCATACAGGCAATGGAGACATACTCAAACATCTGTCCCGTCTGACAGGGCATCACTTCAGCTGCACTCTCTGAAACCTTGGGAAGAAGTGTTCCTAGGGATACTCTGAAGGTTCATTTGGCAGACTGCATTACTCTATCCTGTAAATTCTTTTATTGGCACTGTGGACCCTTAAGGCTTTCCTGACTTGCATGGCACTAAAGCAAACTTGATTCTATGATAAGAAATCCATTTTGAAGCAAACAATCGTTGTGCAGTAGAAGAATAATTTTATTTTGAAGCAAGCAATTTTTAATTGTTATAGTTCTGAAACAGCAATAAAATAACTTTATAGGCTATTATCATTGCTCCTTTCACCTGTATCATAGAATCATAGAATGGTAAGATTGCAAGGAACCTCAAGGATCATCTAGTTCCAACCCCCTGCCATAGGCAGGGATGCCTCCCACTACTACAGGTCACTCAAGGCCTCCTCCAACCTGGCCTTGAACACCTCCAGGGAGGGAGCAGCCACAACCTCCCTGGGCAACCTGTGTCAGTGCCTCACCACCCTCACTGGAAAGAACTTCCTCCTAACATCTAGCCTAAATCTTCCCTCTGCCAGTTTTAAACCCATTGCCCCTCATCCTGTCATTGCAAGACCTTGTCAATAGTCCCTCCCCAGCCTTCCTGTAGCCCCCCTTCAGATCCTGGAAGGCTACTGTAAGGTCTCCTGGAAGCCTTCTCTTCTCCAGGCTGCAGAGCCCCAACTCTCTCAGCCTGTCCTCATAGCAGAGCTACTCCAGCCCTCTGAGCATCTTCGTGACCCTCCTTCCTGGGTATGTACATCTGTATGTGTACCTACAGACAAAAACCTGTGATAGAAAATAGTTGAACCAAAGCACAGTGAATAAACCAGAAAGTAATTTGTCTATAGCATCCTCTTTTCCAGACAGGAAAAAAACCAAAACCCACCTTTGCTCTTCATTTTAGTACTGGGGCATAGGTCGATCCAGTTAGTAATTACATCTCTGCTGAGATGCTTGTGCCATTAGTTTGTGCTACTGCTGCTACTACTGAATGGGAAGCTCTTACCCTGGGTTGTATAAGACAAGGAGAATTTAAGAAGAAATAGTATTTCAGAGTGATAAATTGATGCATATTCATCAGAAGAGATAGGGAAACACAGTTACGATGCATATCTATTTGCTTTATAACTGAAACAAATACAGTAGAGTATCTGCTGATGGAATGCCATTTTTTATTCTCTTCATTGGAAAGACAGATACATATGCCAAACCGGTCCTTTATCACGTATGCCGAACCGGTCCTTTATCACGTATGCCGAACCGGTCCTTTATCACGTATGCCGAACCGGTCCTTTATCACGTATGCCGAACCGGTCCTTTATCACGTATGCCGAACCGGTCCTTTATCACGTATGCCGAACCGGTCCTTTATCACGTATGCCGAACCGGTCCTTTATCACGTATGCCGAACCGGTCCTTTATCACGTATGCCGAACCGGTCCTTTATCACGTATGCTAAACCGGTCCTTTATCACGTATGCTAAACCGGTCCTTTACCACGTATGCCGAACCGGTCCTTTACCACGTATCCCAAACTGGTCCTTTACCACGTATGCCAAACCGGTCCTTTACCACGTATGCCGAACCGGTCCTTTACCACGTATGCCGAACCGGTCCTTTACCACGTATCCCAAACTGGTCCTTTACCACGTATGCCGAACCGGTCCTTTACCACGTATGCCGAACCGGTCCTTTACCACGTATGCCGAACCGGTCCTTTACCACGTATCCCAAACTGGTCCTTTACCACGTATGCCGAACCGGTCCTTTACCACGTATGCCGAACCGGTCCTTTATCACGTATCCCAAACTGGTCCTTTACCACGTATGCCAAACTGGTCCTTTATCACGTATCCTAAACTGGTCCTTTATCACATATCCTAAACTGTTCCTTTATCTCAATGGCCTTGCATGGTAGTGTTGGAGATGCTCTCAGCCCTTTTCACTGAAGAGAAACGGTGGAGTCAAATAATGAAGAACTTTCTATTCCAGATTGATTTCAACACAAAGACCATTTTTAACATTGAAAAAGGAATTATTAAGAAACAGTTCCCTTTCTCACAAGTCAAAGCCTGTGAAGATACTGAAAGGAGACGCTTCAGCATTGTGTTTCACGGACGACAAGATTATGAGCTGGAAGCAGTGTCTCTTGAAGATAAAAGGAAGGTAAGCAGCAGGTATCAGTCATAAATTGGAATTGTTATGCTGTGCGTGGTGTACACAAAGAAGTAAGTATGCCTTTATTCCATCTATGTTTGCACACAAAACACAGGGAATGTTAGTTAAGGGTAAAGTTTGACCTTAGAATTTTGCCTCAGCTCACTAGGACTGAAGATGTAAAACTAGCTCAAGACACAATATGCCCAATGACAGGACAAGGGGCAATGGGTGGAAGTTGAGGCATGGGAAGTTTCATGCAAACACGAGGAGGAGTTTTTTTCACAGTGAGTGTGACAGAACACTGGAACAGGCTGCTGCAGAGCGGTTGGACTGGATGAGCTTTTGAGGTCCTTTCCAGCCCCTAACATTCTGTGATTCTGTGGTATGAAAGTGGGTGCATTTCTTCAACTGTACTCTGAAAGTAACTCATGAGGGAGTGTATTAAAACGAGCAGACAAGAGGTGATGGCAGGCATAGCTGAATCGTAACTGAAACTTCCTGAGGAGGTTTTTTTCTATATAGAAGATATCTATTGAAACACATGCTTTTAACAAGGGTGAATGAAAAAAAGACCTAGTAGTTAATGTTTTATCATCAAAATACTCCAAAGTGATGAAAATACTGGAGGAAGACAGCCTAGGTACAACTCAATATATGTTTATTTAAATGAATCAGTTTGCAAGATCTTGCATGAGGTGTTTCATTTGGAGGTATCACCTCCTTCTGAATTCTAGGCTCTATTAAATGTTCCAAGTAGTTAGTGTAATTAGAGTCTGCAGAAATGGAAGCAACTCACATTGTGACATTAGCACCAGTTTTTCACCTGAACATGTATATCCAGTGCATTCAGGGGTGATTAGGTCTTAGAATTTGTGTCACCCCACTTCTCAGATATTAAAACCAGCTACACAGTTTGGACTGAGATCCAAACTTCCAAGAAACTTGGAAGAGTTATCATACAAACTTCTGCTCTGATCCATTTTTAGGTGAGTTTTGCAGGAGAATTAATTCCTTGTGAAATGTAATAATTCACTAGATGTGCAGAAATGTTTTTTATTCCAGATGAACAGTACCATGTATTTGATTAACTTAATTTTAAAAATAGATTGCAATTAACAGAGAAGCTCAAAAAGGTGCATGTATTCTGCAGCAAGAACACTCAAATATGATCCTGTCTAACAAAAAAAAGCTCTTTAAATTCACACCCACCTCAATCCATGCTATTGTCAGCTGTAAGCAAGCCTTCATTTTCCTGCTGGATTTGTTAAGATTTCAAGCTAAATCAATCAAGTACTACTTGGGCTTGATCTGAGCCAAACAATTGTCCTAGATTACTTGGAAAAAAAATTTGTTCTCTTTGCACTGACAGGTTTAGAACCATGGGTATAACCCCAAATTGCACTTAAGTATTTCAACATCACAGACAGACTCTATTTATTTCACCTATTTGACTGCTGCCCGCAGTGTTGTCTCTGATTTTTGTACTTAGACTGGATGTTAGGAGGAAGTTGTTTGCAGTGAGGGTGGTGAGACACTGGCACAGGTTGCCCAGGGAGGTTGTGGATGTTCCCTCCCTGGAGGTGTTCAAGGCCAGGTTGGAGGAGGCCTTGAGTGACCTGTGCTAGTGGGAGGTGTCCCTGCCTATGGCAGGGGGTTGGAACTAGATGATCCTTGAGGTCCCTTCCAACCTTACAATTCTATGATTCTATGATTCTACTTGAAAAATCCACCTGTTAATGTTTTTATTCAAGGGAACTAACATGGAAAATATATTGCCACTTATTGTATAGATAACATATCTTCTGAGCAGAGTTATACAGAGCAATTCACATAAGAGATCAGCTGAGGCCAGCTCTGGAAGACCTGCAGAATGTGATGTGATACATGAAGGACTCCTGGATTTGCAACAAAAGACTTCTACATCCACTGAATGGGTGAAGTACGAGCTGCATTTTCTTAAAACCTCTGTGGTGTGGAGTTAACATTTCTTAAATATTTGAAGTTTTAATTTGCTGATATGTAGTTAATTAATTTATTTTTTTTCAAGTTAAGCTTGGATGCCAATTCTACCTGAGATGAAGACTTTGAAATTAACTGGTAGTACAATATTTATGGCCAAGAAAATGAGGTTCTGGTGTGTGCTAGAGACTGCTGTGTGCATTGTTAACACAAGTATGTAATGGTGATGGTGCTCAGAGTGTTTTTAATGGTGGGACTTCTTTATGTTTACATCTTTAATTTATACCCCCCTTTTCAGTCATATGGAAAGGACTTGCAAGGCAGGTGAATATAGGAGTACTGCTAGAGAACATTGACTCATACTGGCCAAATGGTTGCTCCCAAATTCGCAATTCATCTTCATAATGTTCTGAACTTCTCTCTTTGGGGGTGACAAACCATGGCAGCCTAATGGGATGGTGGTTTCAGAGACAGGAATCATTATTAAGTAGGGAAAGGACTGTCACCACCATTTCATTCAGCTGCTGAGCCATCACAAATAGGCATGACTTCTGCTTCTTCAATTACTGAGCTAGTGAACCAACCACAAATGAATTTACCCATCCTACACACAGCCAACCCTTCCCTAAGCCAGCTCCTAAAATACCTGGAAATTGCTTACACTATCAAAGGAAAGAGAGAAAAAACCCATCTGTCTTGCAAAACTAATGAAAAAAATTAACATTATAATTATCTGCACAGAGCAATTATCTCAAAAGACTTCACAGTTCACAGAAAATGATTTTAACTGTTTTTAAAAGGCTACCACTGTATGTCTTGTAAGTGCTATCCTCAAGTGTGTCCCAGGATTTGTTACCTTGCAACATTTAACAAGTTTGTTAACAAACAAAAATTGATTTTTGTTTATCTTGTGAAGCAAAGCCCTTGTTACTTTCTTCTTGGTATTAATCCTCTTTTTTAGGGAGGGGTTCTTTTTTCCAAAGTAAATAATGGTGGAAACATCTGGAGGTCTGATTAAACTATAAGTCCCTGCTTTAAAGAAAAGAGAGATCAATACAACCACCAGCTCCATTAAACAATTCTTATCACTTTGACTGTTTATATGGAAATAGATGCAATTTATATTTTATGTTTAATTCTTTTGGAGCAGCTAAACTTATTTAAATTCCTCATAGTACACCTTAATCAACTAGCCCCAGCTTGAACAGAGAGTGCAGGAAAAGAAAGTTCTGATAGAACTGTCAGAATGATAAAGAAATGCAGTAAAAAAAAAAAAAAAAGAGAAAGTAAGAATAACAAACACAGCCCACTTGTTGTTGAATGTGAGATCTTTGATCTAAGCAGCAGAGCTGAACTCTAGAGGAGAGACCGAAGCAGGTGATTCTGCTGTAATAGAAGCTGTGTATGGCCAGGCAATTTCTGCCAGGATTAATGTATCATTTAAACAGGTACCAAAATTTTGGCACAATCATTTCTGATGGAAGCCCTTGAGAGCAGAATACTTTGACTGTTTCCTGTCAAGTGACTTGTGAGAATGAAGGGGGACCAGGATTCAGCACACAGAGACATTTTCAAGAGGGAGAGTTATTTGACAGTAAGATTGGGTGCTCAGTTATATTGTGGTGACTTGCTTATAGCTCAGTGGCAGAGAAAACTGAAAGACACAGAAATTCTGAAGCTTGGCATCTTATGCGCTGCTCAGTCCCATAGTGAATTCCTTCAAAGATTCATAGTAGTCTGGAGAAGAGAAGACTGAGAGGGCATTTAACACATGTTTTAAATATCTGAGGGCTGGAGGTCAGGAGGGGGAGGACGGGCTCTGCTCACTTGCTTCCTGGGATAGGACAAGGAGTAATGGATGTATGTTTTCAGCACAAGGGGTTCCACCTCAGCACAAGGGGGAACTTTACTGTAACAGTCACAGAGCACTGGAAGAGTCTCCCCAGAGAGGCTGTGAAGTCTTCTTCTCTGGAGGCTTTCAAGGATGTGTTCCTGTGTGACCTGAGTGTGGTCCTGCTCTGGCAGGGGAGTTGGACTGGATGGTCTCTTTAGGTCCCTTGCAACCCCTGACATCCTGTGATCCTGTGATAGCAGAAAGGACCCACCTCCCAAAAAATGAGAGGAATAAACAGCCTGGGAAGGACTGAGTGTGGCTATCAAATTAGCAGGACTTGGGTGACTTTTGGTCAACACTCAGATCTCCTTAATTTTATAACATTCTCATTAGGCATAACAGGCTGGAAGTTGAAGTTTTATGTCACAGTTCACTTATGTGTCAGACTAAGAGCAAGAAACCCTCATCTTGAAACTTTTATAGAATGTGCTCTGGTATTTATGCTTTATGTGCTCTAATATTTATGCTTTAGCATTGATGCTTTCTGACTGTTTCATGTAACATGCCATGAAGATGTGGAGACTTATGGACATTAGAGAATACTTTATGTGATGGTTTGGGAGTTCCCTGCCTCCCACACTTTGTAAAATGACCCAGACAAGAACTCAAGCCAGCTGCAAGTTAAGGACTGAAGCTCTATTTACAGCTCAGCACAATGTACAAGCAGAGATATACACTATAGACAGGAATAGTTGCAGAAATATACAAGTTAAAGGTAATACAGAAACACAACTCCCCTCCCAGAAATCAGAGACCCCAGGAGGGGCTCCCAACCACCCTTCCACCTTCTCCCCACCCCTATACCTTGCCCCAAGGTTTGCCTTATGTGCAAGATGAGCTTGGAGGATTGGCCAGGGAGGGTTAGAAGAAAAGTAGTTAGTGAGATTAATTGGCAGAGAGAAGCCAGAAGCTAGACTGCCTGAGACGCTGTGCCCCAGAGAGTGACTTATCTATGTTTTGAGTTATTTTCCCAAAACAATTTTTCAGCAAGCCTATGAGTGAAGTAGACATCACCATGTTTTCCTTTTTACAACCTATAATATAATTTTCTCTATTAAAATATTCCAATTAACCTCAAACCAGCAGACTTTAACAAAGACAAGGCTATTGTAAATAAGTAGTCGGTGGAGAATGAGCTGTATCTCCATTTCTTGTTCTTCAGGTACTTGGTACAACTACGTGAAGGAGAATTGACTTTATATTCCATAGATCTGGGAGGACAGAAGAAGAATGCAAACCCTGTAACAAATACAATTGATTTATCAGGTGGTAATGTGAGTGTCAACAAGGAAAATGGATGCAGTACTTTTTCAGTCCAGATCAAAGACCGCAGTTATTTGTAAGTAGAGTTAATAATAACACATTAATTATTTGTTAAAGCACAATAACTGAAAACAAGCAACAGAGAATCTCAATGTGTCACAAGAACGTAAAGCAATGGAGAGATGAAGTCATTGGGATGGCATAGATAACCCCTCCTGTTGCTATGCAGTGATGTGATCAGTATTGTAAGGGGGAATTGAAGGTACCACGTTGTGTAATTGAGAAGATACACTGAAATACTGCCCTCAAAGACTTACCCAGTTGTCATGTCAGCAGCCAGTAAGGAGTTTGATAGGACAGGTATGTGAATGGGTTCTGACTAGATTGTGCAACAAACACAGTTAGACATAGCACATGGTTCACCTTCCCCCAAGGTGGAGAAGAGGAATCAAGGTAACTGCACAACAAAGTCAATACATGGCAAAACTTCAGCTCTCTAACCTTAGACACACAAGCAATTAACTCTGTCTGAAAAGGTCAGAGTCAGCAGCACTGAGCTCCTTTGACAAGTAAAGCTGCTGAACATCATTCTGCTTAACTAAGAAATATCTGTGGCTGTATTAGTCAGCATGTTATTTACACTTCTTGCATTTAGATATGACATTCTTCACTTTCAGGTTTCGAATACCCTTTACTGTTCAGAATAGCAGGACAGTGGATGCTAGCAAGCTGCACAAGGAATGGGTGTCTCTCATAGAAAGGTACTGTTCTGTGTGCAAGGATGCCTCACAGCCTCAGGAGGGATTTCAAGGATGCATCTCCCCTGAGGCAGATTATGAGGAATTTACTGTGCCTCTGAATGAACAGAAAGAGGAGACCCTCCTCTTCAGGGCGAACTCTGCAACAACCAACCTGAACAAGTCCTCAAGCCTCCAGATAAAGCTTGCAGAGGAGGAAGCAGTCCCAGTATCACCAGCTCTTCCATTTCCCATCAGTAAGGCAGGGGTACCACCAGCCCCACCTGTGGTCCCACAGCCCTGCAGCAGGAGAACAGAGGGGACAAAGAGAACCAAAGCCTTTCACTGGGATATTGTTCCTTGTGATAAGGTGAGGATGAAAGTGATGTAAGCTGTCAAAGAGAGAAAAAAAAAAAAGTAGTTCATATAACATGCATAGTTATCAGAAAAGTAGAACTGTACCATGAAACAACCTGGATGCCCTTTTGTATATTTGAATGAAACAAATGACTCTGCTCTTTTGGCTTTTTGTTTACCCTGTCACTCCTGTTTTTAGATTCCAAAATCTATCTGGGGATCATGCGACCCATGCAGGAGAAAAATAGATGTATCCAGACTCTGTGATCAGTTCCAGATCCAGGACACAGTGATATTTTCAGGCAATGAACCTTCAGCGAATCAACACATCATGTTAGATGCAAAAATTGCACATAACTTCAGTAAGTGGGAACTGTGTACTCCTATCTAGAAGCCTGTGGTGAGCCCAGTCTGCATTTTCTACTTGTACTTTCTGTCATTCAATAAGCAGACATGCTTGTGCCTATATAATATTTTAATTCAGTGCCTCTCCTTTATAAAAAACAGACCTCAGTTGCTCTAAATGTTGCCTTTAATGCTCCAAGCTCCTCCTCCTCCAGTAGAAAACATGTGGCTGTGCCATTGAGCTGATGCTTTAGGACAGATATGTAAAATCACTGACTCTGACTTAAAGACTTTTCAAATTTTGTGTTCTGGCTAAGTAAAAGCAGTCAACAGAAATAACTGTATAGTGCTTTGAGTGTGGTGTTCAGTCTCTTGCATTGAGTTCAAGAATAGTCATTAGGTGTAGTCATTAGACAGCTGCAAGCCAGGTCTCAAGAATTCTCTTGGCCTTTTAATGGCCAATACCTTAAACTGTAAATGGCTGCCTTGAATGATTATGATCCAGATCCTTCCCTTTCATAGCCCAATTATCATTCTACCAAAGACCTGACCCAGAACAGCCTTTCCCAACTAATGAAGCAGTTCAACACATAGTTCTGGTTTTACTAATAAAATGATGTAAAAGTTTCTTTGATGAGAAGTGGGAGATATTAAAGGAGCAAGAGTAATTGTACTTCAAAGACTACTCTGATTTCTATTACAGAAGTGGCTTTCCAAAAAAGTTCTATAACCTAGTGCTGTTTTAAGAAATGTTACATGTGTAAAGAATTTTGCACAGTTAATGTTGAAGTTTTAATGATTCCACATCCCTATGAATATTGATGAGAAATTAAGTTTTAATTAGGAACTGTAAGTGGAGATAACTTGTTGGAATTATTGCATCCACTGACTTACAATTTGAAGGGTTAAAAGGAAGTGAGTGACACAAAAGTGCTGTTGTAGATAAAAAGAATCCTGTAATATCACTTTTATCTACTAAATTATTGCAGTTTCTTTTGAGGCAATTTCTTTCTTTTGGTTTGCAGATAGCACAATTTTTGCTTTGATCCTATTCCACTTACAACTTTTTTATTGAGACATTCAGCATCTGTTTCTTAATCTTATCCTTAAAGTCCCATCAGTGATATTTTTTTGGCACATACTCATTATAATGGACATTACTTAGATCAAAAGTTAATTTGATCCTGAGAATTCTGATTAATCTTCCTGCAAGTGCTGCAAACCACAGCCCTAAAATTAGCAAATAAGAAGATGAAGCTCCAAAATGCCAATAGGTCAAAATTTCTTGAGAATTTGAGTGAGTTCCTGAACATGAGGGAAAATGAGAGTTCTGAGAGAAGACCTACACACTAAATTCAAGCCCAATGTGAGAGAAAATGAATATAAAATCTATCTAATGGCTTGTAGTAGACAAAATAAATGCCCTCTAGAGAGAGAACAAGCAGCAAAAAGACAAGAAAAACATCCTCAGAATTCCAATGAATAACTTTTGGGAGACACTGCAATGTGTCTGTTAATCCAGGAACGTGGGTAACAAACCACCAGCTTCTGTGATAAGATTGGTGCTTCTTTCTCTGTAGGACACCCAGTTTCCCATATATACAAATCTTAATTTACCTTGGGAAAATCCTTTGGCAAAGTAGAGTTTATGCAGGTGCTAGTTTCAACCACTGAAAACACTCAAGGAAATATTACATCATTTGTAGACATGTTGTAAAAAAATTTAAAACCAACTTCATACTCTGAGTTATGCACTCCTGTGGTCTGCAGATGTGGCCCCACCTGATGAGAAACACAATTTAAGACTGAGTTTTTGCCTTAGTATTAGTAGCTACTAAGTGGGTTTTATTCTTTGTTTGATTTGTTTTGCTTTGTTTTGGATTTTGTTCCCCCTCCTGCTTTTGGTGTCGGTTTAGTTCATTTGTTTTTTTTTTTCATTTGTAAATCTGGAAGATAAGTGTGAAGCATTTTAATGATTTTCCTTCCCCTGAGCGCTTTCTTCCAAGTAATCTGAGAATCATTTTCCTCCAGACATTTTTCTTAAAAGTTTCCGTATAAAACCAAGTGAGCTGAAAGAAAAACTATACATTATACATGAAGAGAGTGGTGGACTTACAGATGAGCAGATTACAGCACTAAGAAGGTAATCTTTGGGGTTCAAGCTGTTTGCTACCTCTTGGACAAAGCATAATCTTCTACAAACAACATGAAGTTCAGAAGAGATGTGGCTGCAGCATTGGATATATCTTGACTGTGAATATTAGAGTTGCACACAGAAATCTCAGCCCTTGCAACAGAGATTTTAGAGTACATTCCCAAAATATTATTTGTTCCCAGGAGGTATAGGGAAGGGGATTGCAACAAGGACATGGAAGCGTAGAGCGGGTCCAGAGGAGGCCATGAAGATAATCAGAGGGCTGGAGCAGCTCTGCTCTGAGGACAGGCTGAGAGAGTTGGGGCTCTGCAGCCTGGAGAAGAGAAGGCTTCCAGGAGACCTTAGAGTAGCCTTCCAGTATCTGAAGGGGGCCTACAGGAAAGCTGAGGAGGGACTATTGACAAAGCCTTGTAATGACAGGACAAGGGGCAATGGGTTTGAACTGGCAGTGAGGAGATCAAAACTGGATGTTAGGAGGAAGTTGTTTGCAGTGAGGGCGGTGAGACACTGGCACAGGTTGCCCAGGGAGGTTGTGGATGCTCCCTCCCTGGAAGTGCTCAAGGCCAGGTTGGACGAGGCCTTGAGTGACCTGTACTAGTGGGAGGTGTCCCTGCTTATGGCAGGGGGTTGGAACTAGATGATCCTTGAGGTCCCTTCCAACCTTACCATTCTATGATTCTAAGAAATGACAACAAATCTGACATGGTTTTGTGAAGTGGTTGCAAGCAGCAGAGCTAGTAAGAGAACAAGTTGTGGCAATGAGCAGGTGTAAGTGGAGAAAAATTTACATCTCTCACTACAGCCTTACTGTCTATTGTGGGATCAGAAGCAAAAGAAACTGGAAAATTAATCTCTGTGCAAATTACACCTGTCATATAATCTAAGCCTGAGCAGGAGGTCTGAATTTTACTATTGCAAAATGAAAAAAATATTCAAAGCCAAAACCAATGATTATATTTTCAAGATTGGGATCAGTGAGCAGAATGTTCTGCTCATGTATCTAGTGAAGGTTAGTGGTGGAATATTATTAGAAACTTCAGGACTTATTTTTATACTGATACCTTTCCATAGTTCCCTGAGTAATTCTTTATCCTGGTGTTTTAAAATCAATAGCAAACCTCTTTTTTATGTCTATAAACTTAATGTTTCATACCAGTGAAAGATTTTTCATTGTACAAATTCCTTCAGAGTTGCATTCAGGTAAAAAGATATTTATGGAAGGCATTCACATATCCTTGTGGTTTCTCTTCCTTGACTTCCATTGTTTAGTGCTCCAAGCATTAAACCTTCTAGATGATCTGTTAGTTTTGTTTCATGCACATAATACACTAAAACAATTTGATAGAATATTTGACTTCTGATTAAATGAAGATATTTGTTGCCAGCTTCTGTAAAAATGTTCTGTGGATTTGCTTAAAAAGTTAAAAATCTTTATAATGATAAATAATCTTTTGTTTGCCCACAGATAACTTGTTTTTAAATGAGAATTCATTTTCTTCTGGTAATAATTCAAACCCCAGCAATTATTTAAATGTCATGTGAAATTATTGGCAAGAGTAAAAGAACCTTATTGTTTGTTCTCTCTTTAATATGCTAAAGTCTTTATTTTTTTTCCTACCTTTCAATAAATTTCCTTACTTTCACCCAAAAAATATATCTATGCTCTTGCATGTTTAATTATGCTTGATACAAATTTATGAGGCTGTTGGTATAGAACAAAGAGAAGGTGATAAGTATGAATACTCATTTAAGATTCTTTACACACCTTCTCATATGTTTGCTATTACACTGATGGCATTTTTTTCTTCTTTAAGATATGCTACAAATTCCCATATGTATTGGCCAGACAGGCAGGAGGAGAGGAGGGGAGGAGGGGAACTGTGGTGGTGTGAGTTTATTTTTCCAAGTCGAGGCGTGTTTAAAGACATCAGTATTCTAAACACCTGCAACCCTGGGGTACTGTAGGAGAATATTCTGTTACTTTACACAGTAGGATGAAAGCTGCAGGCCTGTGTTATGGGCTCTTACAACACAACCAAGAAATGGATCTTGGATGTGGTGCAGTGCTTGGAGAGACAAGAACAATATTGCCCGCTTCTTTTTCATCAGCGGCTAAAAAAAATTTAGAGGTAGGAGGCAATCAAGCCAGGGAGCTCCTTGGTTTATCATCCCATAGCAAGAGTCTGCCCTGCTTGTTTATCAAAGAAGATATTCATAGAATCATAGGGTGGTAAGATTGGAAGGGATCTCAAGGATCATCTACTTCCAACCCCATGCCATAGGCAGAGACACCTCCCACTAGCACAGGTCACTCAAGGCCGCATCCAGCCTGGCCTTGAACACCTCCAGGGAGGGAGCAGCCACAACCTCCCTGGGCAACCTGTGCCAGTGTCTCACCACCCTCACTGTAAAGAACTTTCTCCTAACATCCAGTCTAAATCTCTAAATATTGTTGGAGACAAGCTGAGCCAGGGTGACCACAACTGCTCCAAAAGTGCATAATGTTTCTAGGAGCTTGTGGAAAGCTCATACAATGTATCTGCAGATCATTTTTGTTTTCCATCATGTAGCTGACTATATCTATAAAGCTGGAATGGTTAAAGAATAAATATACATTAAAGAAAACACTAAGTAATTCTGATACATGGGATAGAGTGATTGTTCTGTGTGACAACAATATAGACTGAAGGGGAAACAAACCTCTCATTCTCATTTGCTGTTTTACAGATACATGCCAACACCAAAAGATGCAGAAAGGTACAGGTCATTCAGGGGGTCTCCTTCAGAGCTGCATGTGGTTGATCAGTTTATGTTAGAGGTAAGGAAGTACAGCATTAAAAGGCACCGATGCTATTCTAGCATGTTCTCTTCTAGATAAAACCATTATGAGAAGCTGGGTTTTGAAACTTAAATTCACAATCTCAGCCAGAATCAGTGTAAGAGGATTTATGTGATAAAGAGTGGAGACAGATAGATATGATGAAGAGAACTGCAGGATCTCTTTGCTTCTCCAAGTCACACACCCTCACCTTCCTCCAAAGAAGGAGCTGATTTATTCTGAGTTAGATTTCCACAATCTTTAAGTGTAAAAAAGTATCCCTTTAACTATTCTTGTTCACAAGAAATGAGTGTCATTGATTTTAATAGTTTCATGCTCTACTAGCATACAGAGGTTTTTTTTGAATTTACATCTGCAAATGATGCACAGTCAGATATGTACTTTTTATATTTGCCATAGCAGAGTTGCAAGCTTAAGACCTAGAATAAGTTAGTAACTGAGCAGAGAAATTGGAAAAGCTAGAGTGCAGCTGAGTTACATAATCACAGAAACACTCCAGTTGGCAAAGACCCTCAGTATCACCAAGTCCAACCAACAACCCTACTCTACAAGGTTCACCCTAATTAATACTTGATGAGAAATATATATGTGCATGCTTTGGTATAAGCATGGAGTTTGATTCTATTTCTGTTCAATTCTCTGCAGATGTGTCAAATCCCTCACTTAGGCCAGAGGCTGGATCTCCTGCTCACCATACGTGAGCTCCCCATGAGCATGAGAGATTTGGAACCTGTAAGTGACAAGACTCTTCTCACAGTCTGTTTGTAGCCAAAATCTACCAGGCAGACAGCAGAGGTCCAAGTACTCTCAAGGCATTTCAAAGTGTTCTAGTTGGGGAGTTTTTGTTCTTCTTTGTTTGTTGGTTTGCTTATTTGTTTGGTTTGGGTTTTGTGGGATATTTTTGTTGTTGTTTTTTTTTATTTTTATTTTTTTAAAAAATTTTTTTAACCTATAGCAAAATATCTCACAGTGCATAGTGTAATAGTCCATGCACCCTAGTGTCTAAACAATCATTTCATGGCCCTTTTCAAAAGTAACAAGCAAGATTAAAAATTTTTTAAAAGTCTCTGTAGGTCACAATTGTGATACCCAAGGACCTATAAATCACAGAATGTTAAGGGTTGGAAGGGACCTCCAGAGATCAAGTCCAACTTCCCTGCCCAAAACAAGATCACCTAGGGTAGACCACACAGGAGTGCATCCAGGCAGGTTTTGAGAGTCTCCAGAAGAGACTTCACAACCCTTGCCAGGGTTTGTGTATGCTTTGATTCAAACCAAAGTACTGCAACACAATTTGATGAAAATATTTCAGAGGGTTTGCTTCCATTATGCATGGGAATAAAAACAAAAGTTTGATTTATCATCCTTTGTCTGGTTGTGATTAAAACCAAAGTAACAGTGAATAAAATTCATAGGAGGAACAGATGGAAAGCACTGGAGAGAGGAACATGTTTTTGACCCTGCCTGGTACAGTGCTTCACCTTTGCTGGCCTCCACTGGAACCAAATATTTGAATATTTGGAAGCAGTTACATGTACTGTTAGCTTTGAAGGCTGTTTAATGTTCATTAAAGACCTGATGAGTTGTTTAAGTATTTTCTTATTCATGCACCCTAATATGTGTTGGTAAACCATAGCCTATATGCTTAAAATTCTAAAGAACAATCTGAATATTGGTTTTTAGCACTCTCTGGCCCTGGGATGTGCTATAAATGTTTTAACAATGGCTTTCAGCTTTGCCACATGCTTCATTCTTTGCCTGGTTTTTAAATTGGTGTGTTGGTGACTGATGAAGAGAGGTGTGGTGCTAAAAAAAAATACACATTACCTACTTTAAAACAAAACCACTTCTGTATCTGTAGGCCTAAAAGGGAGGTGTCTTCCCCAGAAAAACAGGAATTGATAACTGAGTTTGATTGCAGGAAATGATTATTCTTCCTTGTGGTGAAAGTGTGTTAAGAATTTTGATAAGAGAACAGTCTTCAGCTGGTGTAAACAGAAGGGAGGGAGGTGAAGGATGGAGAACTTTATACTGAGCTTCAGGCTATCTGCTTCCCCTGATGCCTGACATTTGGTGCAATCTGGTGCACTCACACAGCAAAATATTTTTCTTCAGAAGCATTTTTAAGAGATGAGGTTGAAGTTCCTTTGGCTGGGTTGGTTTGGCAGCCAGAAAGGATATGACCTCCACGGGGGCAGGGTAACTATGCCAACACCAGCTTTGTCTGGGTAGGAAACTTTTGACTGGTCCTTCCTGAGAACTCCTGGCCAGCTCCCCTGGAATAGGAATAGGAATAGGAATAGGAATAGGAATAGGAAGGTAGCCATCAGCTGAATTGTGACCTGATTCAGGTGGGGACAATGAGGGTTTGGCAAAAAGAAAGTATAGACACCATTGATTTTCTCACATTTTAGTTTGAACTGAAGGGAATTTTGTGTGTTTCAGCTGATAAACCAGAAAATCCAAGCAAGTAAGCAGCTGCAGTCCAGTCAGAAATTTGTTGCTGTTTTGGAGTATATTTTAGCCATTGGAAACCATTTAAATGAAAAGGCTGGAAAAGAAAAGGCTAAAGGATTTAGATTGTCATCTTTGACCAAAGTGAGTAAATATTTCCCTTCTCATTAAAACCATCCTATTATAAGGTGTGTAAGCTATTGTTATTAACTGAGTTTTGCCCTGAATGTGCAGAAAGTCAATAGTTTTTAATGAGTAGGTAACATTTTAACATGTGCTCTTGGTTACACTAGAAAGAAAATCCTTATACCAAAATGCACTTCCCCATTTTAGAGAGCAGTGTTGGCTAGATGGGAGCTTTGGGTATTTCTAATGACGTAGAATATCCAAATGCTCATTGCCCCTGACTGCCAGATCCTCTGCCTAGAAGAGGCATCTGAGCTGCAGGTCCCTGGTGAGATGCAAGTTGAGGCAGCTTGTGTTTTGCAGCTCTGTGCAGAGCAGTGGTGTATGGATCCTCCTCATGTCACTGGACAGAGGCTGTAACTGCAGCATTTCTTCCATGGCACTTGCACTTTTGTGGCGCTCGAGTAAGTTCTTAGTGCTTCATTTTACTCTGGTGTGAAACTCTTTTGCAACAAGTGGTGCAATGCCATTTTAATGTGAAATAGAATGTAAAGAAATCAATAAACTGAAAGGGAGTGAAACTTGCCTGCAATGGTTTTAACTCCTCCATATTGCTCTGCTGGATGATTGAAGAGGGAGCAAAGGGGACAGTTGAGAATTTTGCTCCTTCATGACAGAGATCTGCTATACAAGAAACCTCCTATGGCTCTTAGTCTTCTAATTGCCTTTACACTGACCTCCCACTTGTCTGACATTAGTCTGAGTTCTCCATTATTTATAAGGAAACAGATTTCCCATTTTCATGAGAATTTGCCATCAGAAAATGCTGCTGAGCACAGGGTTTTCCCCTCCTCCACATGCCAGTGGTAGAGCACCACAATCTTATCCTAACATGTAAGAAATGGATACAGATCTCCTAAACTGCTTTGTACCTTTACCACTATTGTAAGATTATGCCTGCTCTGTAAATAGGAGAGAGAAAGATTTTTATTTTGTTTCTGTAAAGTATCTTTCCCATCTGGAGACTTTAATATACGAGTGAGTGATTTATAACTCCGGTGACAATTCTGAAACACAACTTGCATGCTATTTTTTTTTCCCTTTTCTTATATATGATGGCTGTAATGCCACATCTATCATAGTGAAAAATGCCTACAAAATCATTTTCTGCCACAGAGCATCTTCCCAGATTCAATTAAGGAACTCTGCTATCTCCATGAGCGCAGCATACTGCTTTTAAGTGGGAAGGAATAATGGCTGTGTGTGAGGGTCCACAATCAGCTGCAATCAGTTAAAAAAGGCCTGTGTGAATAAAAAGAACATGGAAGGTCAACAGATCTGAAAGTGTAAAGCTGATCTTAATCAAGAATGCCTGTGAAATGGTGGATTGAAAACAAGAGGCTTAATTTCATTGTTTTTTCCATTCTTGTCAGATTTACCTGGGAGCTATCAACATCCCTGCTGTTGCTTTTTTCAAAAAAAGTATAATAGCTCAGTCTGTCATTTATTGCTCTGTTCTATTTGCAGTTACCTCTGTTGAGGGGTAAAGAGAGGGCATTCACCTTGCTCCATGCCCTTGTGGAACAGATCTTCTTACATGAGCCTGATCTGGCCAAATTTTCTCAGGAGTTGACAGAATTTGAAGCTATTCCTGATGGTAAGAGGAGGGAGAGGAAAAAAAATAATCAACAAACAAAAAATTAAGTCCTTCAACTTCTGTGGAAACTCCTACCCTCACAATATGAATGATACTTATTAGGATGTTTTTTTCTCTCTCTCCCTTTCCAGCTTCCATGAAGGGCCTCTGTGCTGAAGTTGATGGTATGTAAATGTAGTTTCTAAATTCAAGAAAGATTTTCATACTTTGTGCAGTCACTTGGAACAGGTTCTCATTGCACTTCTGTAGTTTGTAAAGAGAGGTAAAGGTTCAAAACACTGAGGTGAAGTGTTGCTATGGTGATACTTAACTTGCCATGTTACTGTTATGAATGAAAAAAAAAAAGAAATATTAGAGTGTGTCCAGGTGGCTTAGAAATAGAAAAAAAGTATGATGCCCATAGAGTTTATAATAAACTACAAATGTTAAGTGATATAAGTGCTGTGTCAAAGTTATGGCTGTAGCAGAGCCTCCAGGGTCAGGCAATGCAGCAGCAGAATGCTTCCTGCAGTTCAGTCCTGAAGTTCAAGAATTCCTCTGAACCTGACTGGCCTCTTTGCTTAGAAAAGAGTCCAATGATGTGAAGTCAACAGGAGGAAACAATAAGGTCATTCAAATGTCAGATAGATTGTGGGAGACATTTACAACTTATCATTGAATAGTATCATAGGGAGACCAGTAGTGAATTCAATGGATTTTAAATTGAACCCTTAGAGAGCTGACAGAGTTGATGAAAATTAATGATCTGATGCTTATAAAAATCTGTCTCTTGAGAAAGTGGCACAAGTGTTGGCTGTGACTACAGGCCAAAATGGCTTCTCTCAGCCTTTGATGGCATGCCTAAATGATAGTCACTCCTGCCTTTCAGTTTGAAAAACCCTTGGTCTCTTCTGCTGGGCTTTGAGAGTCAGCCAGGCATATAGCTTGAGGCTGCTAAAGTGTGATTTTATTCTGTTCCAAGAAATTCCAATCAACTTTTTAGGAGACAGGAGTAACTAAAAATAACACTGTTTACCATCAGTCACTTGTGGTGTTTGAGGATACTGTTGTCAGCAATTCAAAATCACTAAATATGTTGAAGACAGTTTTTGGAATTCTTGGGTAACACAGTACAATGGACATGGCACCCAAAGCTGCTGGGAGACACCAGAGCGGGTGGCTCATGGAAACTGGAGGAGACTGACTGATTTCATGGATTCCTGATTGGCCCAGTGTAGTCACTTTTACCTTATGAGTTCCATTCACCAGGGCACAGAAGGAAAGAGGTCATAGAATCACAGAATCATAGAATGGTAAGATTGGAAGTGACCTCAAGGATCATCTAGTTCCAACCCCCTGCCATAGGCAGGGACACCTCCCACTAGTACAGGTCACTCAAGACCTCATCCAACCTGGCCTTGAACACCTCCAGGGAGGGAGCAGCCACAACCTCCCTGGGCAACCTGTGCCAGTGTCTCACCATCCTCACTGGAAAGAACTTCCTCCTAACATCCAGTTTAAATCTTCCCTCTGCCAGTTCAAACCCATTGCCTCTTGTCCTGTCATTACAAGGTTATGTCAATAGTCCCTCCCCAGCCTTCCTGTAGGCCCCCTTCAGATACTGGAAGGCTACTATAAGGTCTCCTGGAAGCCTTCTCTTCTCCAGGTGGCAGAGCCCAAACTCTTGGAACCTGTCCTCATAGCAGAGCTGCTGCAACCCTCTGAGCATCTTCATGGCCTCCTCTGGACCCGCTCCAGCACTTCCATGTCCTTCCTGTGCTGGGGGCTCCAGGACTGCACACAGGACTGCAGATGGGGTCTGAGGAGAGCAGAGTAAAGGGGCGGAATCCCCTCCCTTGCCCTGCTGGCCACACTGCTCTTGCTGCATCCCAGGACTCTGTTGGTGGACCAAATGCCACTGAACCAGCCTTTCTCTCCATGTAGGTCAAGATACACATTTTTTAGGAGCTCATACATGGGCAGAAGGAGAGGAAGATGCTGGACTGCAGCCTGAGTCAGTTCAGGGCCAAGCTCCTGGAGCCAAAGTTTTATCCTTTTCTTCCTCCACTTCATGCCATGAGAGCTCCCACGACAGCAGTCCAGTGTACTGCTCGCTGCCAACTAACAAGATTTCTTACTGCTGCGTAAAGTAGATTTTTGTGGTTCTTTTATCTTTAAAGAAGCCCTGAAGTTTCTACACGAAAACCTAGATGTGAAGAATGTTATTTTGATTGCTAATCCCAATACTCAGAGCTAGGAAAGGTCAGATGTACAGCTGCTGCACACCCCTGCTATCGGCCTCCCCATTATCACAGTATCACAGTATCGCAAAGGTTGGAGGAGACCTCAAAGCTCATCAAGTCCAACCCATTACCACAGACCTCAAGACTAGACCATGGCACCAAGTGCCACATCCAAACCCCCCTTGAACACCTCCAGGGATGGTGACTCCGCCACCTCCCTGGGCAGCCCATTCCAGTAGCCAATGACTCTCTCAGTCAAGAACTTTCTCCTCACCTTGAGTCTAAACTTCCCCTGGCACAGCTTGAGACTGTGTCCTCTTGTTCTGGTACTGGTTGCCTAAGAGAAGAAAGCAACCTCCTCCTGACTACAACCACCCTTCAGGTAGTTGTAGACAGCAAGAAGGTCTCCCCTGAACCTCTTCTTCTCCAGGCTAAACAATCCCATCTCTCTCAGCCTCTCCTCATAGGGCTTGTGCTCGAGGCCTCTCCCCAGCCTCGTTGCCCTTCTCTGGACACTTTCAAGTACCTCAAACACATTCAAGTACCTCAAATTATTCTGCAGTTGCTTCGCTCTATTGCTGGCCATGAGACCCTTGCCTCTTTCAGGATTTCTATGTCAAAATAGAAAATAAATATTCCTAGAGGAATGTATTATGGACCAAACATTCTTCTGCTTTTTCCATACATCCCAAATGAGACGTTTAGAGTTCTTTGGACACGACTGCGTACCAGTGAAATTTCTCATTGTCTTTCTCTTTTGTCAGTTTTAAAAAGAGAATTGGAAAATGTTATTCAGTGCAGGAGGCTTATTAAACCCAAGTCAGCCAAGGCAACACCCCAGGAATCACAGTTCTGCAAGGAACTAAAGGTAACTTTATCTCAACCTTACTGTGGGCTGTTGGTAAAAGAGGTGTAACCTGCATAATTTATGCCGAGACCCTCCCTGTCATGGCAATCATGAGCATTTGAGGAAAAGTGGCCTTTTATTCCCTTCTAATAGTGTCTCATACTACAAGATAGAGCATGGGAAAGCCTTTTCAGAGTTTCTTCATGTCCTGCTTTTGCTTCACAAGGCAAATGGGCTGGAGTGGGTGAGGAACAGGTAGCTCCGCGCTTGCCCATCTTGGGAATCCCAGTGATTTTAGAGCATCTATCGATTTGTAAGAATTTATTCCACCCTCAAACAGAAGGGTGAGTAGCATATAGAATAAAAAAAAAAAATTAGTTTGGGTTGGAAAAGACCCTTAAGGTTATAGAGTCCAACCATTAACTCAGCACTGCCAGGTCACCACTAAACCATGTGCCTCAGCACCACATCTACATGGTTTTGAATTCCTCCTGAGCTGGGGACTACACCACTGTGCAGTGCAGCCTGTTCTGGGGCCTGACAATACTTTTAGTGAAGAAAGTTATCCTAATGTCCAACCTAAGCCTCCTCTGGCACAACTGGAGGCCTTTTTCTATCATTTATTACTTGGGAAAAAGACCATTCCAGACACATTATCCAAAGGCATGCCTGAATTGTGAATATAGGTTGATCTAAGATGATTCTGCCCATGCTAGTGGCACAGCAAGATACATTGAAGAAGACAGTGGAGAGAGGTGGCTGAGTAGGCTGTAGGGAGCCCAGTTCTGGGGAGGGGTCAGCAGAGCCAAACAGAGGGCTAAGCAGCTGAGGTACATAGAGGTTAATTAGCAATTAAGAGCACCTTTACACTAGTTGTGAGTAAGGCTGCTTCCAGCAAAGGCATTCAGCACTATGGTGTGGATGTTTGTTTCTGCTGTCTGGGATATCTTTGTGCTGTGCTTCACAAGGTAGGATTGGCATTGGCTCAATCATTCCTTGTGCCTTGGATCAGCTCACTGGTGTGCTTCTGCAAGCTGGCACAAATGTATGTTACAAAAACTCATGAGTCAGGCATTTTATTTCAAAAGTTAAGTTTCTAAGGCCTTATTTCTGCCTCCCTAAGAACTAGCAACTGGGAGTGTTTGCTTCACGTGCAAAAATGCTATGCTAAATGTGGATGGAAATTAGTATCTTATGATGCTTATCTAGTTCTGTCAATGCTAATAGATTTAGGTAGTTATTGGTTGCTACAAAAAAACCCCATCAAAACTCTGACATTAATGTTTCCCTTATTTTTTTGTCTTTGATGTCTTAATATTTGCAAGGAAATGTATGTGCTTGGTGTATGCTTATCTTTTGTGATATGTGAAATTTTTGTGACATGAACATTTTGACTTGAATTATCTTGGTTTTGCTACTCTTTCATTCCTGCTTTAATACTGTACTGCTATACCAAATTAAGGAGTTTCATTGTATCACAGGATTTAATTCAGAAATATGAAGAGGATCTATCCCAGCTGTCAAAGAGATGTGATGAAATGAAGAAGCTTTATAGCAACATACTGGTACATATCATGTTAAAATGCAATGAAAAATCAATCTGCATTTTTTTCCTTATTTTTTTTTTTTTAAGGGTGGGGGGGAATGAGAGGTGCAACATATTTCCATGCTTGCACATGCTTCATAGTTATACTGTCCACAGAAATGGAAAGAAAAAATATCACATGTAAGAGTGATGAGATGCTATGAATGAAATTCGGGATTTATTTTCCCTTGAGGTCTTGCAGCTGATTTTTTAGAAGATCTATGGCCCAAATACCAAAAATAAAAGTAGGTGCTTATAAACTTTGTAAGTTCAATGATTTTGACTGCTGAGTGTTTTCTACATGTCAGGCAACCCTGCATGTTTTCTAGTTCCTACCAGCAGTTATGTCTTTGGTAGGCAGCCACAAAACTCTTACTTGGGCTGAGGGTTTTGTCTAGTCACAAACTTAAAGTTCAGGGCATTGATTTAGCTATTGTTATTAGAGTGAAAGAGAGACCAAGATGGAGATCTTAGTAGTAGCATGGATCTAAAAATGAACAGAGCATAAAGAAAGCTCCATGGGCAGAAGGTTTCTGGTAAAGAAACTGTCTGTTCTTGTTTGTTCTGATTATATTCACCCACACTTGGATCACAGAACCATCTAACTTTCTCAATCATTTTTTCCTTTGAATAGAATCAACCCATCTAGGTCCAATATACTAGAAAATGTCTTTTGGGTCAGAAGGTCACACCAGAAGGGATGATAAAAGCTCCACGCTGCATTTGTTAACAACATAGTGTGTAGGTTCCTCGTTTGGTACAACTTTCTGGCAGCATGATAGAAATTCAGGAGGTCTGTGCTGTGGTGACAGCATTCTTTGGTAGAACAGTCACACTAGGAGTTTTTAAGGAAAGGGACAGATTGGCCAAAATGCAGTGTTCATCTCCGAAACCAGAATAACTTCTTGGTGCCGGGATTAGGACATGGCTTCAAATGCTGCTGCTGTTTTTGTGTTGTTTTGGTTTTCTCCCTTATGAGGGAGAAGGATCAGAAGTAGAGTTTTATTACAGGCAGATGTAACAGAAGACACACAGCCAGGAACACACTTGAGGGTCTGTCTGAACAGACACTGAAGATCAGAGAGAAGTTTGGCCCAGGAAATTTTATTAGTAGTGTTTTACTAAAAACAGTCTTGTAGCAATAGCCAAGGGTTTCTTCAGTCTCTTGCAGCCTTTCACAAATGGGAAAAACACCTCAGTGTAAGGTAGCAAGCCAAAGTTGTATGCAACATACAGATGAAGAACTTTGAGCCAAGCCTTCAAAAAAGTTTGAAGGACTAGAATAAGGCAAGGGAAAGGGAGGGAGGGATGAGGAGGGCGGTTGGGAAGGCATTGTAAATTGCAGAATTAGCAGTTGAGTGGAAATGGTTTAAAACTAGTCACCTTCCAGTAACTGAAGGGGGCCTAAAAAAAAACTGGGGAGGGACATTTTAGGCTATCAGGTAGTGACAGGACTAGGGGAAATGGAGCAAAGCTGGCTGGAGGTGGGGAGATTCAGACTGGGTGTGAGGAGGAAGCTCTTCACCATGAGAGTGGTGAGAGCCTGGAATGGGTTGTCCAGGGAGGTGGTTGAGGCCCCATCCCTGGAGATGTTTAAGGCCAGGCTGGATGAGGCTGTGGGCAGCCTGATCTAGAGTAGGGTGTCCCTGCCCATGGCAGGGAGGTTGGAACTAGATGATCCTTGTGGTCTGTTCCAAACCTGACTGATTCTGGTTCTATGAAATTTAAAAGTGGGGAGGTTTGTGCTGTGGAACCTTTGGGGAGATGCTTATTGCATGAAGCATGGAAGAACCTGACCCCATTTTTCATTAAAATAATCTTTAGAAGGAGTTAGTGTCGTGTGGCCAGTCCTACTTGCAGACCTGTGTCATGCCCAGTGAGTTTCTCTCCAGCTGTGCCTTCAGTCAGGAGGCATTACCTGTGTGATGCAGGTACATGTGTGAGGATTTTTGCTTCCCTTTCCTGTATTGGAAGCTCTCATCTGAAACTTCTGTTTGAATCTGAAGAGGATTCCATTTTCCATATAGCTGAAAGTTTCCTCAAGTCTTAATCCATCTGCATTTTGCTCTCCCTTCCTTATTATTCTCTGAACTAGACATTTGACAAGTTTCTCTCCCTCAGAATGGATTTTTCTCTTCTGTACAGTGCTATTGCTAGGCAATTCTTTTTGCTTATTGGTAAAGCAGATCTAAGATGGGATGAATGATCATAGACTGGGCTACCTCATGAGGAAGGTCTAGTCCAGTTTAGCTGGGGAAATATCTGGTGTGGAATTGTGTTGTAGGTAGCCATGGAAATCATGCTGCACATTAAAAAAAAAATAAAAAATTAAATCCACCAGCTTACCTTTATGACTTTATATTCTGCTTATAAAATCAATAATGACCTTGGCATGTGACACTTCTATAGAATGAACAATAAACTGGAGAAACCTGCCTGTGGTATAGCTGTGGGCTATCAACTTTCCACAGATGGTCATTAGCTCCAGGAAATGCATCTCTCATTATTGTTTAGCTGATGGCACACCATGGGTGAGTGGCAAGGTGTGCCAAAGAGCAAGGGCTTGGAGCACCCAGGAGGTGCAATTAGGAATACAACAGGCAAAAGCATTAATCAGGTGTCACTGGTTAATGTTAGTATTTCTGTGACTGGATTATATGAGTGGTCTCTTTTACTGTGTTTCTGATCTCTGGGTAGAGAGTTTGGTACTAACAACATGTTTAGGTAATGACAGATACCTGTCCAAACTTTTCTGGATGTTTCAGTTGCAACATGAAGTACTGAAATACAACTTCATTGCTATTCAGCTCTGTAAGAGCTGTATCAACCACTTACAGAGTAGCTCTCAATTACAGCTGAGGTAAGAACTTGTAGCAACACAAGATGCCTTTTAAAACTCTTTGATGAAGCCTTTGGAGCATGTTCTCTAGATTTGTTCTGCTCAATTAGGAAGCTGTTGAAGGCAGAATTATGCTCTTTAACTCATTGATCCCATTAAAGAGGAACCTTTGAAAATTATGACAAACCTCTTGAATTAAACTTTAACAACAGCTTTAACATTCTCCTAGAACTGGAGAATGTATGTGGAAGCGATTTTAGTTAACTCAGAAATTGCTTTCCTAGTACTGGATTCTGTAATGTGACTGCTCTTCACCTCTTGTCTCACAGCAGAGCAGAAATGATGCCAAGATTGTTCACTTCTTTCTGAAAAAAACTTTCCATCTGTTCACCTCTTTCAGGTGAAGGGAAGATCGTAGGGAAAGGAAGCTCTTTGATAAATTGCTTTTTCTCTCCAAAATACCTCTTTCCCTGTGAATATTTTTGCCTGTTTGCAAAGCAAAAATAACAGAAAAGGAAAACTTTTCAGCCTGAACACTCTGCCACCATACCTGCAGTGGAATATAAATAATTTCTCTACTGTGCACATTTTATTTTTATGAATGGGTTCACCTAACAAACCACAGAGACAGAATGCTTCATGATTTACTGTTTTTTTTTCTGCTCTTCAGTCATAGCTGCAGTCCAGCCAGAGAGATTGGATTATACAGAAACTCAGGTTACTGAGCTCACTCAATGACAACTCCTGGGGCCACTTTGACTGGGGGTATTTTGGACACTTAGATTGCTGGAAATTTTAACCAGCTCCAAATGTTCTGATTATTCTCATTATTGCTATTATTCATAATAATGAAGGTATTCAACTTGTCTCTTGGTCTTTTAATATCATTAAGACCCTAGACATAGTTTAGATTACTTGGATATACTAATGTCAAATATTCTTCTCGTTCAAATTTACAGGTAAAATTTGGGGAGCCACAGGACCTAGACTCTCAGGAACTGTTTGGATGGATCTCTTCATTCATTAGTGAGTTTAGAAAGACCTGTGCTGAAGTCATGCCATAAGGACAACACAAACCAAGTAAAGAGGTGAGGGAAAGAGAAGTCAAGGAAGCAATATTTAAGTTAATTGGTTTGAAGGTTTCTTGATTAATAAGAAGCACATAGACAGTATGTCTTCTGTAGGGCAGTCTACATTGAATTTTAAGAGATAGGCAATGTCTAATATGTTATTTGTAAGTGGTATATGCCCTGTAAGATCACAGATCACTTGTGAGCCTCTCCCTTTTCTTCTGTGTTTTGGACCTTGAGTTGTCTGTGTATTTAGAAAGGAGACACTTTTGACATTTTACAATTTCTCTATTGAATCTTTCCCATTCATATCCAATCTTCTGACTGAATTTTAAGTATTACTTTCAGTTGGAAAATTCCTCTATGGTGACCAAATCCTTTTTTTTCTCTAATGTTCTAAATAATGCTTAAAGTTTTACAACGAAATGAGGAGTTGCTACCCACTGAGGAGAATATTTAGCAGAAGTTCCTGTTTGTCTTCCTGCTGTTAAGGCATTGCAGGCTTACTATGCAATGGAGAAAGTGGCTGGCTGGCTGGCTTTCTTTTGTTTGCCTTCAAAGTAGTAAAATAAAATAGTGCTTTTAGTTGTTAAGCCATACATTCAGTTAAACAGAACATGATTTAATGAGTGGGATTTGCATTGACAGGAAGAGAAAAATATCATAGAAGCAAAATAAAAGTGTATCATGAAGCATTTAAGTAATGGATACCGGAAGTAATTAACCATGGCTTTCAAAAGAGAAAATGCTTCCATTGCTTTTGTTGGCTTTTGCTTACTTTTAATTCAAATGATTATCTAGAGCTAAAAAATATGAGAAGGGAAGGAGGCCTATAAATGCAAAGACAAAATGGATGTGTTTAACATTGAAAGCAGAAAAGAATTCCGAAAGGTCACTGATAAAATTCGGCATTTTCTCTACTGGTTTTGCAAACAGTGTTGTTTGAAGAAAAGAGCATTGCCTGACTTATTTAGGTCTGACTGCTCAGGTCTCGCAGTGTTTGGCTTTGACAGAAATGCTGACTACTCTCCTGGCTATAAGGAGTTAGGGTGAACCATCTGTAAGGCATAGATGCGCTTACACCTGAAAATTATCACAACCCTCTCTCACCTGGCCTATACAAAGTCTCTACATCCAGCATTTCATTTGCTGTCCTAGTCCAAGACTGAACATCTAGATATTTGGAGAAAGATCCACTGGAGAATGTGGGCTTCCTCCAGCTAGGTGTGGCAGTACCTAGAGTTTTAGTGCTGGTCACATCAGACAGTAAAGGACAATCACCTGGAACAGAGACACACTTGGACACCGTCTGTAAATTAGCCCAAGGTTTTTTTTCCTTGTCTGTTTCTCAGTGCTTTAAAGGACATCACAGGCTGCAGCTCCTGGGAGCTCATAGCTTCTGATGTGCCATGACTAGCACCAGACTCCTATGAAAATGCAGGAAAGTGTTACTGCAGCTAATATGTCCATCACAAGGCAAGGGCTTCATTTCATATCAGCCTTGATTAAATCTGCTGAAGGAAGGGGATGCAGCTGAACTCCTGCCCTCCTTGGGTGCTTCTGTTTGGAAGCCAAATCTGTTCCTGGGGGGGCAGGTGCACACAACTGCTTCAAACAATGAGCAGGGATCATAAGTGTTCTTTTAAAATTATAGTTCCCAGCTTTACTTTGAGAAGTCACTGAGCAAATGGAATCCTGCACCAAAGAATCCAAATCCTTATAATCTCACTCTTAAAGGAAAGCTCTGTCCAAAAGATGTGCTAAGCAGGCAGCATCTCACTCCTGACCAGTGAGGGGTAACTCCAGGGATATATTTTCAACAGGAGGCATCAACTGTCAGGCAAAGATGATGAGCAAAGAACAAATACTATTCTAGCTTTGTGAGGAGAAAATCTGGCCACAGCTGTGAATGCCAATGGGCCTCATTCATGAATTACTCTGCCTTAAATCCACTTATCTTAGAGGATATCTGAAAAGATCTTTGAGGAAGAGGCCCAACAGAATATATCTGCAGTATGCTTAATAAGATCTTTCAGGCACCTACCTATCACATATAGAAATGGTCTTGCATGAGGTAGAGGATGCCGGGACTAGAGTTCTGCATTGCAGCACAATGAAGTACCCTCTGGGTCCTCTTGGCTTTATACCAATGGTGTTGCTGCTGTCTGTAAGCTTTTACATGCCTGTGCTAACAAACTGCATCATTTTAGCTTCTCAACAGCCTTGTCAGGACTATGCTTCCAGTAAAGAACACGCAGTCGTTTTATTCTTCTCAGAGGCAAAAGGAATCAAAAGTAAGCAGCAAAATTAGTACCCCTGATACTTATCTCACAGATTAAAAAATTGTTTTATACAGAAGGTTTAACTTAAGGGAAAACATATTTGCTATATTGGTCCCAAGTCAGCATCAGGGCTGTGATGTGTGGTTGACCCTGAAGTCAGTGACATCTGTGTATCAGGAGCTAGAGCTTTTATCACTCACTTTTGGTGGAAAGGGGGAAATTAAATTCCTTTCTAATTTCTTGCATCTCTATACTACACTGCCCTATACAGTGCATGTATGTGCATTGTAAACAACACTTACAGATTTTGATGTGTGCTGTTACTGCTCCAAACTCTGAACCATCTTCATTTATATGTGAATCATGTAAGAAAACCCTGAATACAAGTACCATTTCCATGGTATCAATATCCCTGCATCCCTGAACAGCATTCGTGAATGTCATGATAAATTTTATGTTTTTCTACCATTACCTTAGCTCAGGAGTCCTGGGAAGTCTCTTTTTAACTAAACAGGTTTTTTTCCTCTCTCTTTTCTTTTCATGACTCTTTTTTTTTTTTTTCCCCTAGTCTTTTTTCTCTGCTATTATATCTAACAGCTTGTACATGTTTGATAGCACAGCTGGCATGGCCTCTTCCAATTAAAAATATATTTTACACAGTAGCTGATATTCTGTGTCTTTGTGTGAATGTCCTGGAGCATTAATTTAAAAAAAAAAATTAGTCTAAATACCTACTTGGCAAGAAGTTCTAGCCCACTGAGAGGAGCATGAAGCCTTCCTATGGAGTGGGAACTTACTGAGGAGATGTTTCAATTTCCTCAAACAAGCTATTTCTGCAGTGCCTGTGAGTCTCAGAGACCTGCTGGTTGATAAACTAAGAATAAATAAATAGATCTTGTTACCTACCTCATTCTCTTTTTCCAAGTGTTACTTTGCACAAGACTGAATTTTCCAAGTCTCTCAGAGCTGACTGTATTACTACCTTTTGGAGGTAAAAAGAAGATGTGCCTCGACATTTATTTGGAGTTATATAGACAAGCTGTAAGTTTCTGTGGGGATGATGTCCTCAGAATTCTTCCTTAGCAGCTGCCAGTTTTATCCTGCAAACCTGTAGCCATAAAAGTCAAAGTGCTGGGTGAGCCTTCTGCTTGTAGAAACCACTACAGCTGGGAGCATTCCAAGTAGCAGCCTGTCAGAACTGTGGTGTTTTTACATCTGGGTTATTTATTTCCCTAAAAAAAAAAAAAAAAAAGCCACAAAGCTGACATTTGGCATATTGAGATGTGAAAGCTAAATGATGGTGTTATAGAAATAGTTCTGCTCAATATTCAGTTGTTTGAAGTAAGGCTGTGGGTCAAATGCTGTGCTGGTTTTCCTTTCATCACAGCTCAGCTGTGTAAGGCCTCCAGAAGGAAAGGGAGATCTCTTTTGCCTGCTTGTTTCCTTAAAACGTCCATTGTTATTAATATGTGCAATGCTTCAGCAAGGACAGGAAGGATAATTTCTGGTTCTCACACTGGATGTTAACTACCTTCAGCAAAACCACGGCTGAGAGAAGCCCCTCACTTAGGGGATGGAGCTCCTGACAGAAATCCCTGGCTTTATCTGCCTGCTCAGTGTCTCAGTGCATTCAAATCTGCCCCAAGAAACGCTGTAAGAAACGGGGCTCATGCAGGCATGGGTCACTGAATTGACTTGAGGTCCCGGAGGGGCCAGTGTTACATCTGTACCAGTACTCACAAGGCTTTCCAAAGAATTTGTGGTTTGAAACACAAATATCTTACCCCAAAGGCAGAATTTTCCCCAAGTTTCCTCAGATGAAAATGAAAAGTAAAAACCTGAGCTTATCCAACCCTAGACTTAGAGGGGAAAAAGCCCCAAAGTCCCAAAGGGGACAGTTCTGTCCTATGACAGTGGCTGAACTTTACTTTCCAGTCTTCCTATTTCTTTCCTATTTGAGCAGAAGACCAGGCGACAGGGAATGTGCACCTGCTAGTTTGTGTAAATGAACTGTAAAGCAAAGCTAGAAATTGTGGTCACTTGGGAAGTGTTGTGTGCATAAAAGCTGTGAAGTAATTTATGTATGCTGGGCTTCTGGTTTGAATGAATGCCTTTCAAACACCAACATCAGTTGGAGAAGAAAAAGATCACGTTAGCCAAAGTGAAGAAAACCATGGGGGCTCTGAAAGGGAACCTGTTGGGCACTGCTGTACAACAATGAAAGCCTGAAAGTATTCTCAGAAAATACTTGCTCCTGTGCTTAAGAAGTTGCTGCTAATGATGACTCTGAAGAACCACAAACAACCTTCAAGCTGCTCTCCTTGAAGAATATATCAACAAATTCAAGCTGCAGGGCTGCTTTGATGAAGTGTCGAGGTGCTGTGACTTGAGCAGGGACTCAAACAGCTCTTCCTGAGATTCTTCCCTGCACTGCTCACAAAAGTTGTGTTGTGGATATTCCTGGAACCAGATTCCATTCCCTGATTTGAAAGACATTTTCAAACTGCTAAAATGCTGGACTGTTAAGTGTTCTCACCAAACAAAATGCAGATACTTGTTCACTGTTGTTGCTCACTACCCAAGTATAACTTACCAGAAATTGAACTGTCTAATTTATTCCCAGGGTAACAAAGAGGGTGAAAATTTGAGCTCAGATTCATGCAGGTATGGATATGTTTGGGCAAATAAGATTTTATCCAGCATTAACTTGGGTTAATGCTAGACAAACAGCACACTGCTGCAGCTGATGTGGTACGTCGAAGAAGTGGTCTGGGCTTTCTTAGCTGTACAGTGAAATGATTGCAGGGGTTGCTAAATGTGCTTAAGCCTTATGCTTGCTGCTTGTTGACCCAGGGATGGAGTTTTGTCCCTCGAGAATGTTTTAGACAAGGACAGCTGGCTGTAATGAAATAGCAGGAAAAGATAAAGTAGGTAAATACTGTTTTAAGCTCATTTTACAAGGAAGGCTTTTGAAACAAAGTATTTCAGGTGCAGATTTGAAGTCTCTGGATGCAATTTCAAAATGTTGCAATGTGTTTTGAAAGAGAAATGACTGATGCTCTTTGGCTTCATGAGAATAACTAGCTGATGATCTATGCTGTGGTGACATCATTTGCTCATGAGCCTTGAACCAAAAAAAGGAAATAACCCAGAGGTTATTGTCCATAAAGATCAAGTCCTGATGAGCATCTTTATAACAAAACTCTTGTAGCTCCTAGAAATTTTCCTGAATAAACTCTGTTGGACTTGGCCTGAGATGATGTAATTATAAATGGAAATTTGGTTGACTCAATTTCAAATCAGAAACATTTCTCAGCCAGTAAATAATTCCCTGATAATATCCCAAGTTACTGTTGTTAATGTTTAAACTGAAGGTTGTTATTTGGAATCCTGCCACTTAAAACAATCTGATGTCTCACTTTGTTGTCAGGAATTAAGCTGATTAGGAAAACTAAAACCAAACAAAATCCTTTTGATTATGGTTTTACTGAACTTGCCCTGGAAAGGACAACCCAGCTGTGAGAATTCTGCTCTCCAAGCCCAAGCAAAGCTCTGGCTGCATTTGATGGAACAGCCACGTGGGGCAATCCTGCAGGGCAGAGCTGATGGGCTCTTGCAGCTTCTCACTTAAAGGCACTAATTGTCCCATATCCATGTGAATGTGCTATGCAAAACAGACATTTCAAAGAATGAAATGTAGAAAACAGTTGTGATTCATCTCAGTCTCTCTCTCCCACCTTTTCTCCTTGCAGCTGTGAAAAAAGTGCCAAGTGTTATTGAGACATATGTAGAATATGATATGTTGGAAGGAGGAAGCCTCAGTGCCAGCCACTGTTCCCAGAATTCTTTGTATATTTTTATAGTGAAAATCCGTTGACTAAGAGAAAGAACCACTACTGGTACAGAGGTCAGATCATCCATCTACCTCTCTTTGAGACTAGGCTGTGGGCTACAGAAGGAGGAGCTTGAACTCCTACAGCCTGTTTTCGCAGAAAAGGAGAAAATGAAGTTCAGGAAAGATCTTCTGACTCTCTACAACTACCTCAAAGAAGATTAGAGGGAAATGGGAGTTGGTCTCTTCTCCCAAGTAACAAGTAATAGGACAAGAAGAAACCACCTTGTGGCCTCGAGGGCCATGAGGATGATCAGAGGGCTGGAGCAGCTCTCCTGTGAGGACAGACTGAGAGAGTTGGGGCTCTGCAGCCTGCAGAAGAGAAGCCTTCCAGTAACTGAAGTGGGCCTACAGAAAGGCTGGAGAGGGACTATTGACAAGGTCTTGCAATGAGAGGACAAGGAGCAATGGGTTTAAACTGACAGAGTTTGAAACTGGATGTCAGGAGGAAGTTGTTTGCATTGAGGGTGGTGAGACACAGACACAGGTTGCCCAGGGAGGTTGTGGATGCTCCCTCCCTGGAGGTGTTCAAGGCCAGGTTGGATGAGGCCTTGAGTGAGCTGTACTAGTGGGAGGTGTCCCTGCCTATGGCAGGGGGTTGGAACTAGATGATCCTTGAGGTCCCTTCCAACCTTACTGTTCTATGATTCTATGAAATGGTCTCAAGTTATACCAGGGGAAGTTTTAGATTGAACATTAGAGAAAATGTTTCACTGGAAGTGTCATCAAGCACTGTAACAGGCTGCCCAGGGAAGCAGTGGAGTCACCATCCTTGAAACGATTTAAAAGATATGTAGATGTGATGCTTAGGGAGATGTTGTAGTGGTGATCTGGCAGTGATGGGTTAACAACTGGACTCGATGATCTCCAAGGTCTCTTCCAACCGAAACAATTCTATGATTCTGTGAACTTTGTGGCTACACACGGATTTCAGATTGAGTTCTGGGAACCAAATGCACAAAAGTTATGCAAAACCTATGTTTTAGGTGTGTAAAAAAACCTTTCTATCAATTTCTGCAAGCAGAAAAACTGATCTGACACCCTTCCCAAAGGGCTGGAATTCATGAAAAAAACCCAGCATCCTTTTTTCTAAAATTACCTCTTAAGCTTTATTTCCAGACCACTTTAGGTAGTGGTACAAATACAACAGAAACTTGGTCTTAAATCATCAAGCAAGCAACCAGGAGACACAGGTACAGTGAGAGACTTAATATTCCAACTGCCAGGATGGCTGGGTAAGTTACATTGTATTATTTCCTTTCACTGATTGAAAGACTAATTTGCTCATTTTCTAATCCACTGCCAATTGTGAACTGCAAATATTAGAACTGAAGAGGCACTTGATGTTAAATATTTTGCAGATTTAAGTTACATAACTTAAGTGCACTCAGGAAATCAGCCCCACAGTTTGTAGAAGAAAAAGTGCATTGAAGTGATAATATTTGCTCTCCAAATGATCTATTAAGCAAAGTAGTAAGTTAAGAAAATTACACATTGGTTTTAAAAGATGTGTGCTTCTGAGGGGGACAGCAGAAACAAGGTTTGAGATGTTCTGTCTCTGAAATACTGAAGCAAAATTTAGACAGTTTGAGATTGCTTTGCACATTTACAGTCGCAAATCGTTTCTGGGAAAGGTCAGATTTTTAGAGGAATTTCCTAGGAGAATTGGAGTCAGATTTTCTCCTCTTCCTTTAGTCCTGCTGATGCCTGGTAAAACAAGTGAAAAAGAAAGGAAAAAAAAATAGAAGGAAGTGTAAGGAAAGTGAAAATATTGCAATTACCACAACAGAAAAAATGTCAAGTTTTAATTTTATTTTAGTGTGTTGGTTTTTGTTTGGTTTTGGTTTTGTTTGGGTTTTGGGTGTTTGTTTTTTTTTTTTTTCCAGAAATCAACCAGTGCTCAGTCATAAAAAAAATCTATAGACAGACCAAGTGTCTCTACTTTCCTCAAAGAAAACAGTCAATTGGCCCAAGCCCTTTTCTTTATTTGCAGTAAAAATTATGCTTTTAGGGGTTTATTCTCAAAGAGTTTTATCCCTATAACCCTTTTCTTTGCTTAAGTCATTTTTGAAGAAATCAAAGGTTAAAAATAAACCCCCAAACCTTTGGAAGCAGCAGAGGGGAGTTGTTACAAGCCATTATGGGGGAGAAGTATTAAAAAAACCCCAACATTTCTACCTAAGTTGCCAAAGTGTTTCTAGAGAGTTGGAGGGCTGTGCCCAACTTCAGAGGTTTGCTTTTATGACATGTAGTCTATAATGAGAAGATTGAGCTATGTAGCTTTCGCAGTATCACCAAGGTTGGAAGAGACCTCAAAGATGATCAAGTCCAACTCATTACCACAGCCCTCAAGACTAGACCATGGCACCAAGTGCCACATCTAAACCC
>VWZE01014361.1:2629179-2647418 GCA_013396675.1 Eubucco bourcierii | reverse complement strand
AGGTCCTGCTGCAGAGCCCTTCTGCCCTCCAACCCAGCAACATCAGCCCCCAGCTTGGTGTCAGCTGCAAATTTGCAGGTGAAGGTACCATCCTGTGATTGTTATATGTTTCCCAATGGCATGTGAATGTAGCAGGACTCTGACATGACCTGTGCTGCAAGGAGGTTGGAACTAGTCTGATCAGGAAAGGGATACAATGAAAGTTAAGTTAAAAAGTGAAACTTACAATATATATAAAGGTAATTTTTTTTTTCCTGTTAGCACATCTCAATAGATGAAAAAAATCCTAATGCAAAGTCATTCCCTGTGGCTTCCTCCCTGAATATCAATCCAGTCCCTTTAAATATCACACCACAAATGCAGCCAATGGACAGCCTTTTAATTCACTCTCTTAGAAACTTCTTCTAATGCAAATTATTCCTCAGAAACACTCTTTTTAGTTTTTCATTGGCCCTTGCTATGAAAACCACTCAGTGAGAAATTTATCTGGGACAAATTCTCCTGAGGGGAGGTAATCTGTGTACCTCGATTGATGTCAGAGAAGATGCACTAAATTACACCACTTCAGGATCCAATTTTTCCATGGTTTCCTTGACATCAAATTAGCAAACTATATCCACAAAATTTATTCAGCTGTTTAAGCTAAACTGACTGCCAGCAGATCGCTGAAGCCTTTGCAGACTCCATCCTGAGTTCACTGCAACCACCTTGCTCAGTGAAATGGGCTCTGGAGCTCAAAGAACAAACCATGTTCCTTCCCCTTCTCTCTTACTAGAAGGAAAAGATTTTTCTGCAAGGCTGTTTATCTGACTTTCTGAGCATATAATCTGATTTTGTTCTGTCTGGGCAAAAATTCCATTGGGCAAAAAATTCTTGCCTCATTAAAATGCAATTGAAAAACCTGAGACCCTTGCATAGGTCAGTGCAGTGCTTTGCAAAATTATTTCTTTCATAAAATTGCACAAAGGCATCAGGTAAGTTGAAAGCACAAAGAAGAACAGGTATTGGGGTTTTTTTTTTTTTTGTTTTGTTTTTTTTTTTTAGACATGGACTGAAATGCAATAGTGAAACAAGAATTAAGTTTTACCCTGTAACAACTTACACAGCTGTAATGAACTCCTATAAAGGCAGTTAATGTAAGTTGGTTTTACAACCATAGTTCACCATGATTTTACAAGGGTGTTAGACATGGAAATAGACTTACTGGAAATATCTTGAATAAAAACTGACACATAAGAAATATTAAACTGTTTGTGGATAGCCCAGCCAAGATTAATGATGAAATTTGCTGTCTTACTGACACTGCAAACAGTTGACTCCTGCATAGGATCTGTGAAGGAGTAAAGAGAACCTACAGGGTGAGATTTTGCTCTCAGTTTTAGACTGATGTAAGTCTACAGGTAAGTCTATTTGACTCAGTGTAATGGTGTAACTGTGGAGTGTTTCCTGACATCCATCAAAGAGTAGCTGCAGAAACATGCTGCTGTAAGGAGTGGTTGGATCTGACTGTGAGCATTTCAAACCCTGATTTGCATTTTGTGCTTGGGCTTGAAGCATGCTCAGCTTTGCAGTTTTGGCCAAATAGAAGGGCTGGATGTTCAAGAAATGCTGAATAAAGACTTCAAATGCCAATGCTGTCAGCATATCTGAACAGTTTTACCTTTACACGTGCAGACATTCTACTGACTTAATTTTCTTAATCAACTCTAAAATTCACACATAGCAGGGTGTTGGGGAAATTAAAGAAGCCAATAAATATAATAGATGATTGGTTTTCCACTGTTTATTCTGTAATTCTACTTCAGAAATTAAAAGCAAAAAAAAAATATTTGGAGATGGTATGGGATGGAGAGGTACATTAAAAATAGGCAAATGCACAAGTTTACTTAAAAAGCCAAGCCAGGCTGGCATTTAGATTCAAATAAAGCAAGGAAAATGCAGACTTGATTCTGTCTGAATTAAATTGCAAAATCCTTTGTTCATTTTAGCCATTCCAGCCATGTGAATATTTATGGCTGAAGATGTTGTCATATTCTGGTAGGATCTCTCTACATTTTTGTACCCAAAGAAATGAAGTGAAATTTATTTTATCAAATATTTACAGAATCTTCTTAAGAACCATTAAGCTCATTAGCCAGGTGAATTAATTTTGGATTCAGCCAGCAAACTGTGTAACTAGCTGAGAGCACAGGGCCAGCTGTCTGAAAGACAAGTTAGTCTGTACAGGTGCCAACAGCCAGATGGAGATGATGGCCAGCTCAGGAAATACAGTATTTAGCCTGAAAGAATGTCAAAAGATGGTAAAAACTCTGACCACTGAGCTTCATAAGCACAGGTTTGACTTGTTATCAATATTGTGCCTTGGATTTCAGTCTATCTGCCCCCCTCTCCCCCTCTGTTCCTGCACTAGTTCACCTCACTTGTCCTCATTAGGATGAGTTCAGCAAAAAGCCAAGTAGAGCAGCACTGGAGATGGGAGTTTAGTCCTGGGAGGAGGCTGATAGGTGCTCAACCAGCTCACTACAAAACCGTGTTACACATTCAGCAAACAGAAAGCTCAGCTTGACAGAAGGGAAATATAATTAGGATAAAGAAGAAAGAAAAGCAGAGGAAGGAGAGCTCCTGTTACCAAGGGGTTAGTGGAATTCACAAGGCCTCTAGACACAAGCAAGAAACTAAAAAGCAGAGGGGGAAGTCAGAGGCAGATTATTTCTCCCTTTTGTAAAGCAAATTACTAATTGCACAATTAATTTTTCCCAAAGACATTTGGATGGTATCAAAAAAACTTGATACAGAAATTGTATTTAATGCAGGTTTACAAGCCAAGAGGTAAAAGGAAATGTAAATGCAAATGTGGTGTTTTCTCCTTATTCTCCTTGTGGTGCTTCCCTTTGTCAGGAGGATGCTTGGCACACCTGCCTTGGTGCAGACAGTTCCCTTGGTGCAGAGGGCAAAATACTTGCAACTGGAGACAGTTTTAGGCTTCTATAGTATGTGTGCAGAAAGACGCTGTGAGATTCATCTAACTGAATTTCCATTCTTGAGCATTGTTGCTATTTATTTTACTCATTTTTCTTTCAAAGGGAGAAAAAAATAATCCCTGTTAGAGAGAGCTGGATCAATACTGAGGAATTCTTTGTCAGATAAAATAAGAATGATCATTAACCTTGCTGCTTATGAATTAAATGCAAACTTTGCTTTTCAGCCTGTCTTTCCAACAGCAACCCCAGCAAACTTCTCTCATTTTGTTCAGCAATTAAACCCCAGCCCAACCATCAAACAAACACTGCTGCTAATAACCTTTAAGCTCTCTTCCCACTGTGTGGGTGGAAAAAAAAAAGGGAGGCATTTCATGATACGGTTTAGATATTTTGGTGATGGGGCTCTTCAGTCTGTTTACCTCAGTGTGGATTTGAGGCTGGATCATGTATATTAGTTGCAGATCCAGTCTTTCTGGGAGCAGCACGTGAACAAAGCTCAGAGCTGTACCAGTAGCTCCCTGCTGGTTGACTTGTGGGATCCTCTGGCTGAATCCAGGCCCTGCCCTCTCCACGCAGCTAGTTGTGGGAGCAGCCCTAGCAATGTGCTTATCAACTCAGAAATTATTGATAGCAGCCTCTGTCTCCATTTTAAGGGCTTGATCCATCATCTCCAAGAATTTAACTGCCACCATTACTCTCTGAAATGTGATTTGGTGCTGTGTCTGAGTAGTGCAAAGAGACTTTATCTGAAACGCTGTTGAGTGTGACACTTTTCAATGTCTCAGGACACTAACTTTACTGTGGGAGAGATTAATTTTATTTTCAGGAATAATTCAGTTTGTATTTTCAGTTAATTTCTTTACCTCCAAAATACTCTTTCCCTGTTGATCTCTGGTTTGCTTTCCTTTTTTCCAGAGGAGAGGAAATTTATTAGAATTTCCCCTGTGTTTGTAGGACTTGCCTGTTAAATTGTGCTGACTGTCAAATTTTGCTTGTCTCATTCTGCTACCTTCTCTTCATGTTGCAAATGGCCTATTGCTAAGGAAAGTTCTAATAGTATTATTATTTTGAATTGATATTGTTAATAAATGTCATCTGAGGTCTCAAACCCAGTTACCCTTTGCAAAAACCAGTTTGCTGACACCCAGCTGCAGTCCATTTTGAAGCCCAGAGCAAAATTTCCAGTTGAGGTGCTGCTGGTTGCCAGAAGAGAGGGAGCTCCACCACCCTCATGTGGACACCAGTGACTGCAGAGAAGATCCAGTGTTGCTGTGTAGCCTCTGCTCAGATTTGTTCCTTCACCTCTGTAAAAGCTCCTGATTTTACTGAGCTATAATCAAGCCAGAAGTTCATTGGAAATTGTAGTACTCTAAAATATGTTTTGGAGATGGAAAAGAAAATGATAAAATGATGAAAAGGTTTGCCCATATTCTTTTGAAAAGAAATGAAAACATCTTAAGTCAAAGACACCCAGACAATAATAGGAACCTCAATGTCTGAACTTTTCCCCTCTCCAATATTGCAATTCAAGAGGGCTTTCAAATGAAAGAGAAGCTTCAGACCAGAGCTACCTATGAGCATGTGCCCAGCATAAATGCGGACAAAATACAGGGGCACAATCTGCTCCCTTCATGCTATCTTTATCAGCAGCCTTGTTTAATTGGACTTCCTTCAGATTAGGATGCCACTGATGTCAAAATGTAATGCCATCAGCCAAGACAGTTTTGGAAATTGTAGATGTGGAAATGTAATGCACAATGCAGGACAGAGTCCTCTTCTGTCTCCTACAGTAGGTGATGAGAAGTATGAATTTAATCATCAATGTATAGCTTTGTAGGGAGAACGGTTTCAAAATTAATAACAATATCAATTCTGATATGCAGGCAGAGATTGTTAATATCTATGAAAACTGTTTATTAGCATTAAATCTCGCCAGAAACCTTATTTACAAGGTTCAAAAATGCAGGGTTCGGAAATTTACACATACAGGGAACAGGTAAGCTGGAACACTTTAAAGGCAATAGCATAAGCAAACATTTTTACTGGCAGAGAAGGTTTGTGTGGTCACTCACACCACTTGCAGTTAGTTATCCTGCTTAGCCACTGGATGGATGCAGGAAGCTCCTTTCTGCTCATGGCAGAAGGCAATTAGTGATTACAAGAGGCTTGAAGTATTTACTCACAAAAATATCATGGGACAATACCCAAAGCACATGGCAGGGCTGCTGCCGGGTCGGAAGCTGTTAGAGGCTTTGGAGTTTCCTCAGGCTCCTGGGTGCTTCAGATAGAGGAGGCAGACGTCTCTGACCTGGTCCTGGCTCTCTTGGCAGCAGGCTCTCACGTGCAGGCAGATGTCTTGTGATGTGCAGTCCCAGCACAGTGTCACGCTGGCTGTGCAGGCCGAACGTGTGGAGGCATCAGAGCCTGACCCTGNAGCTGGGGCTTTTGTCCCCTGTCCTGTGGCCACCACCCCCAGCACAGAGGGAGGGGGAGCAGGGGTGCATGCCTGGGCAAACCAGGACATGTACGAGCCCATCTTTGGCCTATTTAGGCCTACCACGACAGGCTTATGTTAGCTGGGAGTTGTAAGAGATTTTTGGTTATATTTTCTGGTATTTGCAGACTAGATTGTGTGAGATGAGGAGCACTTAGCTTTTGCAAACTCTGATCCTAAAAGATTTATAACTGCATGCAACGTGTGTGTGCAAATTTATTCCTAACTTGCATTGAACAACTGTGCTCTGAAATGATGTAGCTGTGTTCACAGCTGGCTGTAACTAGTTAACTGCATACTTACTAATTTGTTCACACAGCAGAAGTAGCCTGCACACACAGAAATGTGTACATGGCTTAGGGAGAAAAGCCCAGGAGTGAGAGGTCCTTCTCATCTTGACTTTGCTCTTTTGTGTCTGTTCTGTGCAAAACAGATCAAGTAGGGGAAGTGGAACAGGACAAAGGTGTTGCCAGGCTAGACTCAGTATGTGCCTGCATCTGCAGACCAGAAAGCAGGAGAATCTGAATCTGATTCAGCTTGTCTACCTCATCTTGCTGATCAGTTGGAATTTGATGGTACTTTCTCTTTTTTTTAATCAATTTCTTCATTTGAATTTTGGCTATTTTCTTGTTTTTCATACCCCCCCCCACCCCGAGACACCACACCAAAAAGAAATTAGAGTGACTTACCTGAAATAATTGTCAAATTTTTAATCTCTGACAAAGGATTCATTTTCAAAACTGTCAGCAGTTTCAAACCTCAATCTAAATTTATGTACATGTTATAAATATATTTGCTGTTATTTGTGTAGTGTTAAAAAGGCTACTCAGCAGTGTGAGGCACAGGAGAGTTTTTAAGCACGAGGTGTTGAAAGACTGTGGAATTATTTATACATTTGTATTTATTTACAAAATGTTGTGGGACAAAATCTTTTCCTGTTTTCATACAACTTCGTTTCACAAGAGTCCTCCAGACAGGTGTTCCTATGCTTTGGCATAAATCTTTTAATCTGCAGATCCATTTCTACAAAAGGGACATGGTTGTGCTGTGATTATTTGCTTGCTTGCTTGTTTCCTTTCGTTGTTTATAACAAATGGTACTTCTCAGCCTCTGTCTTCTATCTGTCTTTGTTGGTGTCACTGAATAAGAGGATGTTGATGCTTCCTAGAAAATGGTGAAATGTCTTTTTACCTCTTGTCTGACCAATGGGATTCCTTAAAGTCTGGGTCTGCCTTTATGAGTTTGGGAGAGTATTGCACCTGTTGCTGGCTAAGACGATTTCTGGCTAATTTATGGCATCTCTAAGACTTTGCTGGATTCTGCAGAGGTAATGCTTCACCCTTGGTTCTCTGCATGAACTGAAAAACAGTCCTAGCTCATATTTGCCTGCAGAAAGCCTTGGTGTTCTGCAAAGAGTGTGTTTCAGTGTTTTTTACTCGTCCTAGTTTCCTGCTGCTTCTTTAATTTCTTTTGTCTCTTAGTGTTCAGATTTATGGCCATCATTTGTTAGTGAATGGAGCTGAGGTGCTGTGAGGTGTCTGTGTTTCAAGCTTCTTCCTCTATAGGATGAGAAGCAGCACAATGTGCTGGCAGTCACAGCTCCAGAACAGACCAGCACCTTCCACAGCTGGACTTGAAGAGTAGAAAAGCTGCATGCAGATAGGATGCCTGTGGGCAAGAAGCGAATGAAGGCTGCTGGTGTTTAATGTTTGACATTGGACATATTTGTTGCATTGCTGTTATAGGCAGAGAAAATGGTTGCTTGAATGATATCTATCTAAAATTTATCTGCTCGGTTTCTTACAAACTATTGGCACTTTGTGGTTGGTTTGGATGGAAATCTACACAGCCAGTTCTGGTGCTGAGAGCACTCTGTCGTTTCAGCCAGTCCCTCAAGAGAGTTTAACTTTCACCATGAAACTCTTTCAAATGGGACTAGGTGATGCAGGAAAGGTCTTCCCTAGAAGCCGTCAGCAGCACCAAATCAGTCATGCTTTTCATAATCTTGAAATTCTTGGAAGTACTGAGCTAAGGAACCTGCTCAGTCTTCCAATCCTTTCACCACGCATCAAAAAAAGTACCTAATACTATGCAGAAGTGTCTAAGGTGCCATCCAACATCAACACGAGGTGCTACCTGGCAACATTAATCCTCAAAGAGCACTCGGTGAGGTCCTGTCAGTGATCTGAGCGATTGGCTTTTGAAGGCTGCTTCCCTCCTGGCTGCGAAACGAGCCATCGTAGGGCAGCACGCAGGTGGTCAGGGTGTTGTGCCCAAATACAAGCCGCAAACGCATGCACAGGAGGTCAGGGAGACCCCTCCGGGTACAGATGCTGCCCTTCAAAGAGGCTGCAGTTCTTTCTCTCTCCTTTTGAAAACAGGGGACGTTGCAATCTTCTGTTGCTTTCCCTCCGGCTTTATAGCTGCCGAGAAAGTTGCCTGGGCAGACAGGCGTGCGTGCCTGCGTAGGGGGCAATTCCAAGAGGAGGGTCTCCGGTAATGAAGTGTCATATCTGCCCAGCTAGGTGAGAGCTGGGCAGGTTTGTTGTGACATAACTCTTTGAGGGGCGGAGGTGGGGGGAGTGAGAGAGAGAAAGGGAGAGAGAGAGAGTGTGGAGTCTGCAGCACCCCAGCAGTGCTATCAGACACAGGATCTGGCAGCTCTAGGGTAAGCTGCCACCTCTTCGCTCCACTACTCAGAGCATCCTGGATCTTCTGCTCGAAGGGGAGAGAGTGCCAGCAGCAGCAATCATGGCAACGGCAAATGGTTTTATTTCTTCATGACCTCTCTCTTTTCCCCTCTCTCGTCAGTAATTCACCTGAGGGATTTTTTTTCCCCGCCACCCCTCTTCGTCTCACTCGCTTTTTTTCTGATGTGGAGAGAGGGAAGAAAAGGGGGTACCGGAAAGTGTTGATTTTGTTCGGCAGCTTTTTATTGCGGCGTGTTTTAAAGATCTCGCGAAAGGACCCAGAGAGAGAAGGGAAGAAAAAATAACAAAACCCAACACCCAAAAAGACACAAAGTGGTGAGGGAGGAGGAGGAGGAGAAGGAGAGAGACAAACGGCAGTGAGAAGAAGCCGGAGGAAAGAGGACTCGCAGCGCGGCGTTGCCGGGAGGTGCGGGTGTGTNATGGGCTGGCGGCTGCTGCCTGCCGTCCTGCTGGCTCTGGCTCTGGCCGGCCCCGCGGCGCGGGCGCAGAACGACACCGAGCCCATCGTCCTGGAGGGCAAGTGCCTGGTGGTCTGCGACTCCAATCCGGCCACCGACGCCAAGGGCTCGTCCTCCTCCCCGCTGGGCATCTCCGTGCGGGCGGCCAATTCCAAGGTCGCCTTCTCGGCAGTGAGGAGCACCAACCACGAGCCCTCCGAGATGAGCAACAAGACGCGCATCATCTACTTCGACCAGGTAAGATACGGAGCCCGGGTTGGGGTGCGCGTTCCCGCGGGGCCGGGGTGCCCCACGCCGAGACGTGGATCAACAGGTGCCACCTCCGCTCGCCCCGTGGGTCCCTCCCGCCCCGACCTCCCACTTCGCCCATTTCCCTAATTCCGGCAAAAAGTTGGGGTGCGAAGAGCGGCTGGCAGCGGGGATCTACCGCGGAGTCCCCGCACCCTAAAGACGGAAAAAAGACGGGGACGGGCAGGTCGCAGCCGGAGGTGTGGGGACAGCTGAGGACAGCGCTCCCCGCCCCGCGGAGGGCAGGTCTCGCCCCGCAGTACTTTCCCCAGTTGCCCCCAAGGAAGCGGCCGCCTACGACGGACGCAGCAATGGGGGCACTGTCGCCGTCGGGGCCGCAAGGTCCGCGCAGGTCCCCGGGAGCCGTAAAGTCCCCGCGGCTCCGGGTGGACTGTGTTGAGACGAAACGGAGCCCAGACTCCGCGGGTCTGCAGGAGCGGCGGGGCGGCAGCCGAAAGGCAGCGCCCGCTGAGCGCCGGGCGATGACATGGCCCCAGGAGGCTTGGGGACAGGGTTTTCTCAGGTGCGAGCAGCCTGCGTAGGTTTTAGGCGGCTTGTGCAGCCTTTGAGTGGCGAAAGAACTATCAATTTTAAGGAGAAACCAGTCAACTTTTGTGTAACAATCACAGGTTGGTAGCACAGCCTTACTCAGTCACTGACAATAATGTGCAGATGCTGGTACCTCTTTCATACACCAGTTCTTGCCCTAGGGCAAGTCCAAAGTAATTAAGACTGATGATTATTTTCCTTCCTATACGATTTAATAACGAACAGTAAACTGTCATGAGAACTGAAACCAGATGTGTGATGTAGCTTAATGCTACCAATGCGAATTGCTCTAACTCCGTGGACATTCCTAGTGCTTTCTAGGGCTGTGTCTGGCGTAAAAGAACCTGCTAATATCCATTAAAAATGAAGCGTAGTGGGGAAAAAAGAAAAATGTCGTCATTAAAGAAGATATTTTGCATATGGATGATGCACTCATTCAATATGTCCCCCTCTGTTACTCATTTCTGTTTAAACAAACTCAATTTATTACTAGTACTTACAAAGTCAAATAAAGCAGTGAAGGCTCACAGCCAATTTTCACTCAGATGTGCCAGGTATTTCAGTAACTGACTACAACCGCTGAAAAGAACTGCCTCATTCACCTACATCCTTCCTCACAGCTTGATACTGTCAGGAAAACAGTGCTGACTTGACCGTTGTTTTTTAGCCAAAACCAGTATGCCACTCCTTGAATTATTGTTCTGATGTAATTTCTGGGAAATCCTGAACAAAAATGTCTTTTCTTAATCCCCTCTAAACATGCCTAAGAGAAGTATCTTGAATACGGTATAGTAGCAATGCCCATTTTCCACCCTAGTTTTATATTTATAGTAGAGCTGTACTATAAATCTAACTAAATATCCATTTTTATGAGTAATGTCCCAAGTTAATTAACAATGAATAAACCAGCGTAGATGTAGATTAAAAATTTTCCTTGACTGAACAGTTTCTAAAGCTAACAGTTGGTAATTTTTATTTTGCACTGAGTACCTGTACTAATTCCCATGCTATATTTTTTTTTTTTATTTGTAGATCCTAGTAAATGTGGGCAATTTTTTCACATTGGAGTCTGTCTTTGTAGCACCAAGAAAAGGAATTTACAGTTTCAGCTTTCATGTAATTAAAGTCTATCAGAGTCAAACAATTCAGGTATGTTGATCAAGTATGATTCTAAAATCTTTGATTGTTTAGAATAGCAACTTGTCTTTTACTTTAATTGTTTAGAATATCAACTTGACTGAACACAAGAGTTAATTATTAAACACATTTTGAAGGAAGAACATCTTAGCGTAAAGCTACCTGTGGGGCTGAGTTCCTAGCAGCAGGGTGAATACATTTAGGCTGAAGAGCTATAATAAGGCAGGATCCTCACCTCAGATAAACTGCTGGAGCTTCTTGTCTGTGGCATTAAAACTGTCTGGGGTAATATAAAGTATTAAGCAGAATGAATCATCCATGAGTAAACTGGAGCTGCAAATTGCACTTAATTGTGAAAATACTGTTGAAGAGTCATGTTTTGCTACAGGTTAAACTCACTGTTTTGAAGACAGGAGTTTTGGGGCTATGTGACAGATCTGACTATTTTTATAACATTTTGTGACCTGATGCCAAATATCTGTTTGTGACACCAATCTGTGGACCAAGGGCAGTTAAGGTGCTCTGCTTGTTCTATATGACACCAAAATGGTTTACTGTATTCTAAGGAACCCTTAGAACAATTTAAACTTCCTTTTAAAAAAAAAAGTATTTAAAAATGTGTCATATATTAACAAAACAAGAAATTCTGCACTTTCCTCTGTAGTTTAACTATCTAATTATATATAAATATGTACTAGCTTAGAGGAAAAGTCTCTTAAGTTTCTGAACATCCCTTGCTGAACTCACAGTAAATTCCTCAAAGTGCGTTCTTTAATCTTATGCTGGGCCATACAATGTCTGTGACATACAGTCCAGCTTTCCAGATATGGAATGACCTCAGTGGCTTCCCTTTTTTTTCCCACCCTATGAGACCACCAAATTCTGAGGTGTATCTGGTGGTTTTCCCCTGATCTGTCTAGCTCTTGAATAGTGTTTTTAGTGTAGAAAGTCAAAGTGAAATGGATTTATACAGGAGGAGTCATCAGCCATTTCTTTGTGGCAGCTCTGACTTTGAGCTGGTGAAGCTCCTGAGAAACGTGTAAATGGGAGAGATGGCAGAGAAAGCTGGTGTGAGATACAGCCAGACTGCTGGTGGAATTCACTTTCAGTTTACGTGAAACCATGGTCCTGCTCAGGTCAATAACAAAAGTATTAAGTATTGGCCTCATGAAAATCTCTATAATGAGTTTATAAGCTGTTTGACATGCTCAAACTTTGTCTCTTTCACGTCTTTAAATGCTGAAGGCTGAAATGGCCTAGAATCACTCTATGCCAGCTAGCCTTATTGGATTTAAAATACACATTGGCAGGAAAGATGTCAAGGATTGTACTCTGGAAGTCTGGTGCGGACTTTGGAGGTTCAGTTACTGGACACTCAGACCTGGGAGTTTAGGGCTCATCACAGGGAATGTTACGGCCTGTGGCATGGTCTGAGATCTTTGATAGCTCAAGAGTTTCTAAAGCGGATCGGTTGGGTTGGTTCTGGTTTGGAGCAGCTAACGTGAGAGCATCAGGTGTAAATCTGTGATGTGCTGTGATTAAAATAGCTGTGAGATGAAGCAGAGGAACCTGACCTAAATAGCAATACTGAAGCAATGAGGTGAGCTGAAACTAAGGAATGAGTAAACTTTTGATGCTCTTTTTTTGCATGTGTGAGAAGTAGGAGGAAGGACCAAAAACCTTTGCAGTGGAATCAAACCAGCTTGAGTATCAGTCACATGGACACTTAAACACCTCTAAGTCACCGGAAGGCTTCCTAGATAAGTGATGTTACTATGCCCCTGGAACATCTGTTAGTGCCATTAAATATCATTAAATTGAAATTGGTTCCCTGGGGACATCTCATTAAGTGGATTTCCCAGACAGACCAATCCAAATCAGGGCCAGATTCTGCTGCCCTGATTTATGCTGAGCAGTAATTTATTCTGTGGAGACTCCCATTAAAATTAATGGGAGCAAATGCAAGGCCAGCATAGTCAATATGAATAAGCATTTCATAATTCACCCCTCTGTGACTGCATTATAGCTGCTTAACAAGAAAAAGCAGAAGAAAGCTAATAGTTTGCCACTGGGGAAATGAAAAATGCTTGGATCTGTCTGTTCCCCCAGCTCCTGCCCATCTTTATTTACAGAGTGTCTGTGTGATGTTTTCAGAGCAGAGGCTGGGCTGATGTTTCTAAGTGTTTTATAGGAAAATGGATTTAGTACCAAACCACAGTGCAGTGGTTCATAAAGCTAAAGGTCTACTCTAGACTTTAGAACTAAGCTGCTGTCAGCAGTGGAAAGAACATATATTTTGCTCTCAATGAAGTGTAAGCTCCCAGCCTACTGCAGTACCTTAGGCACCTCATTAGGTGCCTAGATCACATCTCTGGGTGTCTGAAATTCTTGAAAATGTTGGTTGGGTTGTAGTTTGTGGCTAAATAACCTGTGAGGTAGGCAAAGTAAAACAGACTGAGGTCATAGCTCGCAGTTCTGCATTACCAGAGTGTTCCAACAACTAATGTGTCCAAGCAACAGGTGAAAGCAGTCATATCCTCCATGCTGACCAAGCATGGAGCATGGCACTTCACAGACAGTATCTCACCATGAAATACTAATGTGTGTACTAGCTCATGAAATACTAATGTGTGTACTTCAAATAAGTCTAATTCTTGAGCTTAAACCAACCCAACCCAGAAAGCAGTGAAAAGTGGGACCTGAACAGACCTCTTACACCATGCTTAATATTCTTGATGTTTTTTCTGTTAATTAGAAATTTCAGTGGTTTTTCTCTTGTAGGTTAATTTGATGCTGAATGGAAAGCCAGTTATTTCTGCTTTTGCTGGGGACAAGGATGTCACACGTGAAGCTGCCACTAATGGAGTCCTGCTCTATCTAGACAAGGAGGATAAAGTTTACCTGAAATTGGAGAAAGGTAATCTGGTCGGTGGATGGCAGTATTCTACATTCTCTGGCTTTCTGGTCTTTCCTCTGTAAAGTCGGTTTTCCTGTGACATTCATCCAGGTGTGGACTCATCCTTGCCTCTGTTACATGAAGATCATTTTATCACCATGGAATTGATGTTTCTTTATTGGTTTTTCATGGGTGAATATGGATTCTCTCTATGGATTTTGGCCCCATCTGAACCACCCAGAAGTCTCACAGAATTTTGAGTGTTTAAATACAATATATTTGGATTGAGACTAAAGCAGACAATAAATATCTATGCTTAATGTTACAGTCTAAAGCTGCCTGCGAGATTTATTCAGTTTCATTTACTGGACTTATTGGATTCATGGGAGAAGTGGATTTTCTTTAATTATGAAAAGACTGGCAACCAGGTCTATAATTTCAGAGAGTTCAAGTTCAGACTTCAATCAAGAGTTAGTGTGTTGCTGCCAAAGAACTGTATATTGATATATTGCTCATACTTGTTTTTGTCATTGGGACTTGCCTGACATGATCTGTTTCATTGTCTTGAGAAAGGTAATTATTATTGCTAAGTGGTCAACTCCAATTCCCCTCTGCCTGTAGTGTGTTGGATGCTTCACCCATCTGTTTATGCTCTGTCACCAGTCACAGCCGAGTCTAGCTACACGAAGCTAAGGGGTTATGGTTGTATTTCAGTTGGCTCTGTGAGGTATTCCCCTCTTCCACGTGTGGTTTTCTAAAGAGAAGAACAGATGATCACCATCCAGAAAAATATTCTTGCCGGGGTTAAAGGTGATCATTCAGGCACAACTTTGCAAAAGAGCTTTGCCCTGCAGGAAATCTTACACTTGTTCTTCGACTTTTAATTAACATGATTGATAATAACTGCTTTGTTAAAAACCTGAGGGATTCCTTCCTTAGACACAACTGCTTTATTAGCTGGAGATGAAATCCCCTTGTTTGTGATTATGTCTATTTTTCAGCCCTTCTGTTCTGTTAAAAGTATCATCTGGTTTTTGCCTTAACTCCACAGTTGTATATAATTTTAGATCGTCTATTTAACAAATATGAATCCAAATAGTCAGTACCTAACTTGGTGCAATATCTTTCTGGCTTTTTGTACAAGTCATATGAATTCATAAACTTTATTATATCACTGTTACATAATAAAGATTAATGTACGTTAGCTGAATTTTTGACCTTTGGATTTTGGAAGTCACTTTGTGCTATTTTTTTAATTGGATATAATTATGATATGCAAAGTGTAAGCTTTTGGGATTCGCAGATGCTGTCTTGGGAGGCAGGCAAACTGTCATAGTTCAGTCTGGCAGAATCCTAGAGGTAACCAGGGTGGTCTAGAAATAACCTATGCATTTTATTTTTTAAAAGAAAACACATTAAGACAGGAATCTTGGCTTCACTAAGGTGAGTGTTAAGAATCACATTGATTCCAAAGGACTTTGGATGATACCTGTGCTTTAGGTTTTGCCATCAGCATTAAACTCCAGTGTCATCAAACAGAATATCAATGAAAAATGATTTTCACATGAACTGCTAATGAAACCTGCATCCCTTGTGCCCAAAAGACACAATGAATTCGATGGATGTTTGTGCCTTTTATGTCATGAAGGATACACTTCTAAAGAAAAAGAAATGCTATATATACTTAAAAAAAAATGTTTCTGGGTGGAAACACATCCAGCAATCTGGGACCTTCTCTAAAAGCTTGGATTTGGTGTTGTAGGTAATCTGGTGCCAGTTTCTTCACTTGTTAGCCAAGTGCAGTATGTCATGTTGCTCTAACTGCTGTAAATGTTTCACTGATTAAAAGTTTTATGCACAACTAGTTGGTGCAGGGAGTCAATGACATAGAATTGTGGCCAAATTAATTTATTTTTCTGGACCAAACATGCAAGATGTTTTTGTAATTTCAGGACAAGCAGTGGGTACTTTTGTCCCTCTGGGATAAGTCAAAGGAGGTCATCATTTCATGTATAGAACTATTCTGTATAGAACATTGTGGACTGGAGGTGTCAAGACATGAGGTGGAAGTGAGTGATTTACAGTGCAGGAAAAAAGAGAAAAAAAATTCCATCAAAACATATCAGCACTGTACACCTAGAATATGTGTGTATCTAAAAACCCCTGGGACTACAGTGTGTAGTATGCATGGTATTATAAAAAGGTTATTTGTCAGAAGTGTCTGTTTCAGAGAGGAAATGACAATACTGTATACACCTGGTAAAGTCTGAATGCTCACCCCCAGCCCACTGAGGTATATGTAATGTGAAGGAAATATTCCTACAGAAGTAAAATGGCATTAAAACTGTCAGTATATTTTTTTTCTGAGTGATCAAATGGATCTAACTTCTTTAGTCTGTAATCATGTGAGCTTTAAAGGCTGCCTTTAGTATTCAGCAATAGTGCTGAGCTATCTTAACATACTGTTGATTTCCCCTCGGCAAAACATTTCTGATTGCTCTAGAGTCATTAACAGTTATTTAAACTTTAACTAGAGAATATGGGAAGTTATTCAGTTAAGAAGATATGTTTTGATGGAGATGTCCTAAATTTCTCTCCTCAGCCTCTAAAATCAGAATTGTTAAATAATTATTTTGCTATAGGGAAAAAAAGTTTCAGAGAAGTCACTGTAAAGTGGTTTGTGTTATCTTCACACAATGCTGAGCACTGACTCCACTCAGAGGTGGCCTCTAGAGATGGGCAGTTCCCCTAGCTCACATTTAATAAGAACAAACTATGTTCTTTAGATTACAGTCTCAGCTATTTGCCAGATCTTGAGCTCATTTTCCATTGTGTTGTCCCACACTTATCAGTTATGTCAGTAGAGTTTTTGCTGGGAGAGGTGTTCTGAATGGATGAGCTAGGCTGGATGGAACTAGGCCTGGAAACTACTGTTTTAATTCTCTGTTTGCTCATTATTTTTCCTCCTCTCTTTCTGTGTTACTGCTACAGTAGTTTTCCTGTTCAGAAGCAAAAGCTCAGGACACACTTCAAATTTCAAAAGGAGTTTGAGATGAGAGGTTTGATTTAACAAAAAAAACCAAACAAACAAAAACTTTTTTTTTGAGAAAGAAAACCTCCCCTGAGCTGCACCATAAAGATTAGAAGCAAATTTTTGATCCTACTGAATGGATAATTTTAGGTGTATTAATTTTGGTGATTTCAGAATCTCCTGCCCTGTGAAGATCCCTGCCACAAAACTGGTTGAGTATCTATACCCACAGCCTTCAACATACACCCACTTTGCAGTCAGCTTTGTAGCTTACACAAAGGTTGAAAACTTTCTGGTCACGTATGGTAAAAATAAAAACAAAAAGTCACATATGACCAGTGATCTCTTTACAAAGGAGATCAGTGTTTTTAACCTTTTTATCTCTGCTGTATTTATGTTTGTATTTAATCCATATTTTGATACAAAACTAAGGAGAGAAAAAATTGTATTTTCCTCCTGAGGTGATGTAAACATTTTTGGTAGAATCAGGAACATCCTCATCTCCTAGATTCATCCAGTGTAGGAACTTCTGTTGGATCCTATTTGCTGTGAAGAGTTTAGGCTACATTTGCCAAATGATTGCAGAGCCAAAAAAAAACCAACAAAAAACCAAAAAGACTGTTCAAAGGAACCTGGGCAACCAAAGTGTTTTTGGAAAAGGCACTGAGGTAGCTTTGAAATTTTCACAGGAACTTTTATCTTTACACAAAATGAAAAATTTGAAGCACAGAGAAGGAAAACAAATTTCTTCCTCTCTCTCTCTCTGTCTCTGTCTCTCTCTCTTTTTTTTTTTTTCTTTTTTTTTTTTTTTTAAAGTAACACTGTGGTTTGTGTTAGGTCATTTTTCAGTTCTTTCCAAATATTTTCTGAGTGTTAATTGAATTCCTTTGGCCAGGCCATGGCAGAGTAGGTGCTGCAACCTCAGTGTTACTGTTAAGAAAACAGAGATAGGTTTTGGGAAATGACCAGTGGCATATCCAGTGTTCCAATTCATCATCAACTGGTGCTTGGTCCTCTCTAGTTTGTTGGATTGATCCTTTTTTTCTGATACAAGGCATTTGCTTGTTTTTTTAAACCAAAAGCTGTTTCTGGAATAAATGGCATGGTGCTATATTTCCTTGTCCATATTATTTAGCTGACTCTTCTAGAAAGAAGAAAACAGTGAGGCAGGATGGTTTAAAATGCCCTAAAAGTTTCACAATTAGCTATTGACTCTGTCTTTCTCTTTCTGCAAGCTGCCAGAGCAATGCATCTGCAGTATGTATAGTGTTTTACCAGCAGGTTTTGGGATAGAGAAGATAAATACAAGAAGCAGTTAGTCATAATCACAAGGAAGCTGAGCCATGAACATGAAATATGGACTGAAGCAGAGATGTAGATACATGTTCTCCTCCTTTTATAAGGGTTTGTGACTTGATAACAGCCTTTTACCTTAGCAATTCCCTTCATATTTTAAGAGCTCTTTATAATATTTCAAACTCTTTGTCTTCTAAAGGTGATAGTAACCAGATGACTCCAAGTAAATAAATGAAGATCCTCAGTGACAGAATTTATTGGCTGGCACATGCCACAATATTTTTTGGGTAGTATTTCTGTCCAGACAGAACAGCAGAACAGGCTCTTTTGAGAAAAGACATTGTCTTAGGCACTGAACTAAAGTTATTTATATGGTGGTGGTTAGGAACTGGGGGATG
>VWZE01014361.1:2616626-2628862 GCA_013396675.1 Eubucco bourcierii | reverse complement strand
CCCCCCCTTATTCCTTCTGCCTTGTAGTTCTGATTAGCTGGAGGGGGGGGAGGGGAAGAAGGATGACAAAACAAAAGAAGTAATCAGAAATTATCTAAGAAAAGTTCATTTCTGAAGGATGAGGCAAGGAAGGTGTGTATCTGGTGTGGTGGGGGGAAAAAAAGCAGGAAATAAGAGGGAAGTGACAAATCTGGCTTAACCTAAATACATCCTTGACCTATTGTCCAGTTCAGTGAATTGCCTAAATATGTTCTGCTTATATGCTTAATACTTTTCTACAATGCATGATAGTGACCCATCCTGTTAAGGCAACCATATTGTAGCCTGATGGCTTTTAATCCTGCTGGAGGAAACTAGATGTAGAAGTGTAGTGCAGAACACTGGAGATTGGCAAATAAAGCGGTTTTATCTCTGCACTTACGTGTCCCTGGATTTACTCCTACCAAGCAGGTCTGTCGTCCCTGGGGCATTTTGGTGCAAAGGGCAGATGCGTGTATGAACAGTGACACAGCTGAAACCAAGCTGAGTGTATGGCTGTTCCTGAATTACTGCTGACACAAGGGAAAACCTCCACCCAAATCTCATTGTGAAGATATTTTTATGTGCTGCGTGGTCCTAATGCTGAAAGAAGGCAGATCTCCACAGCACCTCGGCAGGGTGACCCCAGCTGTGCAGGGAGGACAAGATCTGCCTGCAGATGGAGTGTCTGTATCGACCCAAGGTTTGGGGAGCACTGTAGAAGTCTTGGAGCAGTGTTATGACAGTCAAGCATGCTGTTAGCTGTCCTGGAGTGTTATTCAATTTTTAAAAAAGAAAAAAAAAATCGATGTTTGAAGTTTTATTTTATCCATTTCTTTGCTAACAGAAGTCAGTTTACAGTGAACATATGGGATTCTCAAACAGTATTTTAAATTAGCACTCTCTGAAAATAGATTTAAGAGAAAGTTCATCTAGGTATACAGCAAGGCTGAATTCCTCTTAAGCCGAAGGCATGCAATTAAGTAGCAAAGCAAATTAAAATGGAGATGCACCTGTGTTCTACTACACATAAAGGAACGAAATCTGATTCTGGCGTCTATCCTGCGTACCTGTAATCCAGCTCAGGAGCTCGGTGCAGCAGTAGCACAGCTCACTCCGCTGGCGGCTCCCACTGCGCTGCGGTGCAAAGAGCCACTGGGCAACCTCGCCTGGCACCGCAGACGCAGAGTCGGATAATGAGATACATTTTCATCAGCGGAAGGTTAGTGCTGGTGTTGGAGCGTTTTCCTGGATCAACCAGGCTCGATGTGGCTCCTCCAGAGCCTCTCAAGAAGCCTGGCATACCCAAGCAGCCTTTGCAATGCTCCAAGCTATGGCAGGTTGCAAAATTTTACTGGAAACAATTCCCTACCAAGAATCGCCATTTGAATTCAATTAGTGCTTGCAAAAAGCAGATGCTTTAGACGAGATGATTTTTTTTTTTTTCCAAAGGAGAGAACTGTTTTGTATCAAAAAGCTTTTGCATTTTATCTTAAACTCATTTGGAAGATTACTTTGGTTCAATTCAGAAGGGGAAAGAATTAAACTGAAATAAGACATTGGGTGTTTTGAAGTAATTATTTGCAAATAAAACATTTAGACTGCTCTAAAGTTATGTTTGTCAGCAGAATTTTTGTCTTGGTGAAAATGATACAAATGTGGAAGTTCATTCAGATTTATTTTTTTTTAAATTACTCTATTTCCAATTCTATTTTCTTTAAACAGAAAGTGAATCAAGCAAGCTTTCTTTTCATTCTGTTATTTGATTTACTAAACCATACAGAACTGTCTGTTGAAAAGTCTGTACAAAGATTTCATAAACTGTGGGAGTTTTATTTCAGAATGTAACTTTAATGTCAAGGGGTAAGTTGTTTTCATCTTCAGGGAGGATCAAACATCACAGTTTTCTTCTGAGGAGAAAACCTGAACTGTAGGATGAAAGATTTCACTGAAGGCTCATCTTAGTGTTCAACTCTAGTGAAATTTTCATGAAGACCTTTGACACTTCAGGATTAGGGTGTGAAAATATTATTTTTTTGTGCCTACAACCTAACTCCACTTTCTTAATATGATGGTGGTGGTCAGCCTATTAAGTATGATTGTGTAAGCTTCTGATGGATCCAAATTCTGTTAGTCTTGCCACCTGCTGAAAGCTTGCTAAGAGTGTGGTTAGTCCCTTCAAAGGACATTTGTCCTTTCACCCCTTGCATGTTGGGCATCATACTCCCTCCTTTCCTTTCCTCTTTGCAGGTTGCAGACAATTAGAAGTATTGAAATTGATATCCTGATAAATGTATTGGCTTAGTTCAACAGTTTTAGGTACCTGTGTAACTCAGTTAACTGATCACTGTGCAGTTTGGTCCTGCTGGGCAACTTTGAAAAAAACTATTTTGTTCAAAATAAGTGAGGGTAAGCAGCAGTCCGTATGAGCACCGAAGAGAGCCAGTAAACACTGGCCTGGGAAAACATTCCACACCTGGCATAGCACCTGCAAAAAGCTGTGCAGAGCAGCTCTAGCCATCAGTGTACAGGGGGAACTACTCATTGCAGTGCAGGCTATACAGAAGGTATCCTGATGTACATGTAACCTGGTTAAGGACTTTTCATTTCGCTTCTCTTTGGGAGAAATAAGCTCTGATTCATTTCTAGAAAGTCAAGATGTGATCCAAATAATACAAAGACCTCAAGAAGGAAAACCTAACCCACAGGAATATTGAGAATATCACTGCTGTGTGAGAGAAGTGAGTTCTGCAGTGATGGTGTAGTTTAATTTTTGTGGACTGTTTAGATGGATTCCTACAAAACCAATAAAGGCTTCTAAAGAAGATAACTCCAAGACCATCTATCTTAGCTGTCTTGAATTCAATACAGGTTGAGTAAGAGTCTAGGTTTGGTCTGCTGTGAACAGTGATTCACTGGGCATGATTCAACTGTCATGTACCTTTTGCACAGGAATTGCTTGACTGAGTATGGAAGGTACTTTTCTTCAGGTCTCTGAGAGACAGCTGAGGGTATATAACTTTGATGGAATAACATTGTTAGAAACAGCGAATAGGTTGAGCTTAAAATTCTGATTTTAATCTGGCTGCAATCCCAGTCCCTGGTTTATGTAAGGTATAATGGATATTATGCACATACATCTGATGGAAACGGCTGTGAAGTTGTTTGTGCTTGTCTGTGTCAGTTCTGTATAAGACATAGAGTTGGTTTAACTGGGCTGTCCTCTAAGGATGGCATCCAAGGTACCAATTGTGAGCATTTCCAAACTCTTATGATTTGTCAGAAAGTCACCCCGAGATGAGAAATTTCATTGAGCACCTAGTCTAGGGATTTCAAAATGAAAGACTGATCAGCAAAACTGGACAGAATGTAGCAAGCCTATTTTATAGAGGAAAAAAAAAATGAGGGCTTACAATATAATTTTCCTTTAGATACAGAAAAACCACTCTGAAGTGCAATGGCACCTGCAAAGCTTGCAAATGTGGTGTTCAGAAAGCCTTTTGAAAAACACTTCTGCCTCTTGGAACATCATGATATTGTCCAAAGTTAGGGCCACTTGACTGATACGTTGAAGAATCAGGTCCAAGTTTCTGCTTTGCCCTCAGTTTGTGTCTGCCAGACCTCAAATACATCCTTAAAGCCACTACCTTATTTAATGGTAGGTGCTAAGGGGAAAGCCTTCAGAGAAGTAACGAACATCAAGGTCTGAGGAGCATTTCCCCCAGGGTCATATGAAATAACCTTGCAGCCTATCCTGGTGCTCCATTTGGCTATCAGAGCATGTGCTTTGCTGGAGGTGAGGGAGCTGGCAGCCTTCCCCTGTTGTGGATGATTGTCAATAGAACCGTCCTCATCTCATGCATTGTTAGTGACAATGGGAATGTATTGTTTAAGCAGGGAATAAATCAGTAACCATTTATGCACTGTAGAGTTGTGTGACTTGAGGGCAAGGCAGGGAAGCCCTATAAAGCTTAGTCTTTTCCTCTATAGTAATTCTCAGTTTAAAGTGTTCAAAAGGCATTAGATTTTTTTATTTTCTCTTTTCTTCTGGAAAGCTCAGCTAAGGAATTTGGCTTTCATGATGCCCTTTAGGGTCCCCACAAAGTAATAAGTCAGCATCATTTTCTAGCTGCAGTTGATAACGTTTATTGCTAATTCTTTAAACCCTTCTTTAAAAGAAAACAAGTCTGCAACCTGCATTGCACCCACAGGAATAATCTTTCTTTTCCTCAGTTTGGTAATTCAATTGTGACTTGTAAACTTGTGCAGTTGTAGCAAAAAAAAGTATACAGTCAACTCTAATCTATCTTGAGGAAAGTAAAAAGTGCTTACCACTACCGGTGTAGTAAATCCTGGCTGCTTTATTAAATAAATGTAGAATTTCTCTCAGAAGCCTTAAGGAAGAAGAGTTTTAGAATATCTGAACAATTTAGCACATTTTGAAGCTGAATAAAGATTGATTCAATTTTGGAGTGAGATTTATACTGATGGCATACCAAATCCAACTTAAATTAACTTGAAAAGTATAAGCATTATTTATGCCTTCTGAATTGTGAAAGGCAGACCAGCCTACTGGAGAAATTCTTGAGTATCCTAGTCTTTCTAGTCCTGGAAAAATAAAGACTCCAAAAAAGAGCCAGTAGTTATTTGTAATTGTAAGTCACATCTTGAATAGTCTTTACATAATCGTTACAAGCATAAGCAAGACGAGATCCAGCAGACAGCTAAGCATGTGTGTAACACTAAAAAGCTGAAGTGATTTAATGGACTTCACACACCTAAAGTTACATCTCTGCTTATTTCTTTATTGCACTGGCAGAAGAGACTTTGCAGGAACAGGTAATGCTTGAAAAATGTAATTTGACGTGCAATCACCCAACCAAATTTCTCTGGCTGTGTTAAACTAAGGGCATTGCTCAAAGATGCACTCTCCTCCTCTCTGTCATGAGTCTCTGGCTGAAATGTAATAGTGTGGGTGGATTTGGGCACCAGACCCTGTCTTCAGAGAAGGACAAGGTTAAGGTGACTGACATTAGTATTCATAAAAATACCCCAACCCAACCAATCAAACCAAGTGAATGTGCTTTCTTCTAGCAAAGAAAGGGGTATAGCAAAACAACTCATAAACCCCCCCCCCCCCACTTCCTTCAACCCAGGTGGGGTTATGGGTTCAGATGCTGCTTTAGGAGCTATACCACAACCACTCACCTCCAAGCCCCACCTGGGCTCTTGGCTAGGAAGAGGAGCAATGACCAGATGGGAGTGGTGGCAATTCTCTCCCTTTTGCTGGACTAAAGACAATGCCAGCTCTCCAAGGCTCTTCTCACAGAGTAGTTCTCCTGAGCACCAAAGGAGCTGATCTCCTGAGGACACTGTCCACCAGCCAGCTTGGAGGGCCCTCTCATTTGCCCATGCAGTGGGAAGGTGGGGGCCAATGAATTTCTCTGTCCTTTATCTTGAGGCCATTTATTCCATCTTTCAGTGAGATATTATTTTCCAGAGCACTTGGTCTCTTAGAATTACCATGCCCAGGGGTGTTTTCCTGGGGTGCTCCTGAATCACTTTGGATGCCCTTAAAAAGAGCTGTTTGTAGATGATGTAAGAGCTGGGGTTGATCCTGGAGCATGTTCCTGCAGCAACAGGACCCTCCTGTTGTCCCAGGTAGGTGCTAACAGCACCCTGCCACCCTGCTTCTCTCAGTGCAGTCTGTGGCAAGGCTTGCTCTGGTAAATCATTGTAAATTAGAACACTGCAGGTTTGTAGAAGCCAAACTATTTTGTTCAAAGAAAGAGGAGATGAAAGCAAAGATTGAGAAAGATCTCCTACAAGTAGAATTTACTCTTATTTCTTCCTTCACACTACTGCAGAAAGATGGAGAAGTTTTACAAAAGAGCCTTCCTAGTCTTTGAGTGAGTCATGGTAATAATTTGACTTTTATCTCTCTCCATCTGTGGAACCTCTCTTAGCTCAAAATAGTCTAACACTGCAGAGCTAATTGCAGCTGCAGAGAAACTGAGTCATGGGCTATTTGCTTGGTTTGTCCCCATTCATCCAGGGAATAATTATCAGTACAGGACACAGAACTCAGGTTTCCAAAATCCACTCCTCAGCTCTACCCAGCTGCTGTGTCTTTAGTAATTAGACCTGCTTCAAGCAACGATCTTCACAGCGATCTCCTGTAGCTTGGTGTAAAGAAAGGAAAGCTGAAATCAAGACCTACAGGAGCAAAAATGCAGTTGAGAGCTGAGGAGGGGCATGGTTTGGAGAAAATGTATTTGCATCACATAAGGGCATGCCAGAAACACTCAAGAGTGCAAAGTTTGCCTGATCAGTTGAATTTGACTTACCTGCACATTCACCTCACCAAGATGGGTTTTTAAGATCTTTTGTTGATGGAGTGTGACTCAGGTGATGAAGCAGAGTATTACTATGTACATCCTGGGACTGACTTGGTTCTTTGGGAGTGTGAGTGTACAGCTCAATCCTTCCTGTACAGCCCAGTCCTGTACTTTGCATAAAGACACACTAGATTTGTTATGTCTGAGTTATTATATAGGTTTTGAAAAGCTATATTTGTTTTATCATCTCTAAACATTTGACACATTTTTATCCTCCCAAATAACCAATGTTATTGGCAGTGTAGAGCTACCAAAACAGAGAGGGTTACAAAATACACATCCTTTAATGTATTAAAGATGCTTTCTCAAAATTCCTACTGGCATTGGGAATGCACAAACTCCTTTTGGCATTCTGTCTGATGTTGTCTACACAGATTGAGGAGAGTGGTTGGCATTTATCTTTGAAATGGTTAGGAACTGATTATTTATGTATTTATGCATCATGGTTTCTAGATGCGTATTCTTCACCAGCAGCTTAGACTTGTGAATGTTATCCTGGGTGAAGTTTTAATACTGCAAAATATGACTGTGCTGCTGGGAACTGTTTTGTAAGCAAGATTAATTTGTGTGGCAATGAGTTGGCAGGTCACTGGCCTTGAACTTGTGGCACCGTGGTTAAAAAGCACTTAAAGCAGTATTTTAGAGACAATTCTGGCTTTCAGTATTGGTCAGTTGTCTGCATTTAATTCAGCTGCATCACGAGTTCTTGATGGAAGGAGGCTGGATGTCCTTGCTAGTTACATAAGGAAAAAAGCAGAATTGAAGACTTGAAATGAAACAGGATTATATCATCTTAATTTTTTCCAGATTGTGAAGAAAGATCTCCACATCTGAATAAGTTGTAATAAAACAGTGCTCACCTTTATGAACATTGAGTAAAGTATTCAAAGGCAATGTAGAATATACTGCACCCAAAATACGTTTTTTTTTTCCCCTTTTGAAGTCGGAAAATTTTGGGATTGGTCACAGAGAAGACAGCACAGGGACGTTTCTTTGCTCCCAGCTTTCTTATCAGCTACTATTTTACAAAACGATGGCAGCATTCAATGGTGCCATTTAGCAAAGTTTTCCTTAGCTCTATGCTCATTACTACTGCTCTTTAGGCTGCAGAAATGCCTGCGAGCAACATAAATACATTAATGCACCAAGTGAGGGTCAGAGCTCAAAGTGCTTAAAACCTGATTCTGCTTCAGTCCAGATCAGCTCACAGACTGGGGACTGATGACTACAAAAGGCATCTGCATGACGGGGAGCTGAAGAAAGGAGAGGTCAAGCTGGGACCAGAGGGATACACTTAGACTCAGCTTGGTTTGTTTGCAAGTCTTAGAGGATTTTTGGCTATAAAAGGAGCACTGATTGCCAAGTGTGGGACTGGAAATAAAACAAGCTAAAGAAGTGATTGAATAAGGTGACATGAGCCTAATATATATATATGCATATATGTGTATATGTGTGTGCATATGTATACACACACACACATGTATATATATAAAATACACACATACACACACATATATATAAAATACACACACATATATATAGAATACAAACACACATATACACACATACATATATGTACACACACATATATACACACATACATATATATACATGCACACATACATACACACACGTACACACACAGATATATATAAAATATACACACACACATATATATAAAAAATACACACACACATATATACACACATACATATATATACATGCACACATACATACACACACGTACACACACAGATATATATAAAATATACACACACACACATACACACACACATACGTATACGCACACATACATATACACACACGCACACACATACACACACACATACGTATACGCACACACACACACATACACGCACACATACTCACATGCACACATACACACACACACATACACACACACATACATACACACATACATACGTACACAGACATACATATACACATACACGCACACACACGTATACACACACATACATACACACACATACAAACACACACATGCACATACACACACATACATACACACACACATACATACACGCATACATATACACACACATACATACACGCACACATACATACACACACACACGCACACACTCACACATACATACACACACACATACATACACACACACACACTCACAAACACACATACATACNACACTCACACATACATACACACACGCATACATACACACACACACGCTCACACTCACACATACATACACACACGCATACATACACACACACACGCTCACACTCACACATACATACACACACGCATACATACACACACAAATACACACACATACGTATACACACACACACACTCTCACATACATACACACACACGCACACATACGTACTCACACGCACACATACACACACACACACATACATACACACACAGACACACACACACATTACATATATATATGTATATTCAGTGACATGGCCTCAAGTTCCCAGAACTAGGAAAAGCTATGCTTTCTAGCAGTACTCAACAAATGACCTATGTTCCCAGCAGATCCTTAAAATAGAGTGTTCTCACGTGGCCTGGGGAAACCCCCCTCCAGAAAGTGGTATGTATTAGAGAGTGATGTGCAAAGAGAGCTCTGAGTTGCAATCATGAATTTCAGATTTCTGGGGATGGGGGAACCGAATTCCACACGCAGAGTCCTATTTCACCCCTGCCATTTCAGCAAAAGTCATATCCAAAGCCAAACTGGAATTACTGCTATAGAAATCATGGGGAAAAACAATCATATATATTTCATACTGAGACTTCAGCTTGATTCATTCTTACTCCAGTTTCTGCATATTTATAACTCTGTAAAACTCTCAGGGTGAACTAGATGATTTATCCAGAAATATGTAAGATTTGTTGGTGACTGCATGTGTTTGAGACACTGGTGTGGGTGCCCAATTACATTGCTTTACCCATCCCATGTCTTTGTTGTGAAGCAGCATCTGAATGTATCAGTGTAAATGCTCTGATTAGGCTAAACCAAGCTTAGCTGAATGCAGAATTTCTGAGGAGTTTCTAGGGGGTTTATGCTACCCACATTTAAGGCACTTTCCTCCTAGGCATCAAATATTTTTATTGTGCTCCTAATATATATCTCTCATACCTTTGGTTGACTCTCTCAGACTGTTTCTTTGGGGAAAAAAAAAAAAAAAAAGAAATCCCCAAGCAAGCAGCAGCAATGCACCTGGACAGCTCAGTGTGGTTTGCATCAACTTGGGGTGCAGTGGCATGGGGTGGTCCCTGATGTCTGCAGCTGCAGGTTGGACAAGGCTTACTCTGGGGAGCGTGGGCAAGGGCAGAGAGCAACCAGCCCCTGCAGTTAGTGTGTCCAGTAAAGCATGAATGCTGTGCCTGACTCAGGTCTCTGGCTCTTTCCAGACTAACAGCTAGCTGTTGATAGCTGCTCGAACCTTTTAAACGCGAGACGCATTTGCAAATACAGAGGCTGATTCACAAGAGCCTAACTTGCTGACCTGTGAACTGAGCCAGCTCTGCTTATTTCTGCTTTCCATTTGACATGGCTAAAATCGTCTTACTTGCTTCATAGGACTTTGGCTAAAGCCTTTCATTTACTGGGTCTGCAATTTCTCAGGAAGAGTGTGAGAGAGTTTGTACTGAATTTGAATCTGAAACCTATATAGATTCAGTCTGTTCCCAACCTGAAACTGTACTGTACTTTCTTTCTCTAGACCTAGACTTGATGACATTTTGGCATCACAGATCAGATCTTTTCTTAATAAGGAGGACTGCAGAGCCTGTATAATGGAAGCCCTATCTTCTAATAGGGCATTTCTGTCTAGGGGGACTAGCACTTGCTTTTTGTTGCATGGTGATAACAAAGCTGTTTGTCTCGTCCTTTTTCGCTACCTCAGGCTTTCATAGAATCATAGAACTACTTAGGCTGGAAAAGAAAGGTACACTTCATGAAGAAAGCACAGGGACAAAATTAATCCTGACTGTTAACAAAGATATATTGAGTCATTGATGAGCTCAGCATCACCCTTGCATCCTGCTGACTGCTTTCATAAACTTCTAGTTCATAGAATCATAGAATCAACCAGGAAGGAAGAGATCTCCAAGCTCATCCAGTCCAACCTATCACCCAGCTTTATCCAATCAACTAGACCATGGTACTAAGTGCCCCATCCAGGCTTTTCTTGAACACCTAAAAACGACGGCGACTCCACCACCTCCCCAGGCAGCCCATTCCAATGCCAATCAATCTCTCTGTCAAGAACTTCCTCCTAACATCCAGCCTAGACCTCCCCTGGCACAACAGAACTGTGTCCCCTCATTCTGTTTTTGGTTGCCTGGGAGAAAAGACCAATCTCACCTCGCTACAACCTCCTTTCAGATAGTTGTAGAGAGCAATGAGGTCTACCCTGAGCCTTCTCTTCTGTAGGCTGCACATCCCCAGCTCCCTCAGTCTCCTCTNACATCCCCAGCTCCCTCAGCCTCTTCTCACAGGGCTGTGCTCCAGGCCCCTCACCAGCCTTGGTGCCCTTCTCTGGACACATTCCAGTACCTCAACGTCTCTCTTAAACTGAGGGGCCCAGAACTGGACACAGCACTCAAGGTGTGACCTGAGCAGTGGTGAGTACAGGGGCAGAATAACCTCCCTTGTCCTACTGGCCACACTGTTCCTAATCCAGGCCAGGTTGCCATTGTCTCTCCTACCCACCTGGGCACGCTGCTGGCTTATGTCCAGCTACTATCTACCAGTACACCCAGGTCCCTTTCTGCCTGGCTGCTCTCCACCCACTCTGTCCCCAGCCTGTAGCACTGCTTGGGGTTGTTGTGTCCAAAGTGTGGTGGCCATGCACTTAGCCTTGTTGAATCTCATCCCATTGGCCTCTACCCAACCATCCAGCCCATCCAGGGCCCTCAGCAGAGCCCTCCTACCCTCTAACAGATCCACACCAGCTCCTAACTTGGTGTCATCTGCAAACTTATTGATGCTGGACTCAAATCCCCTCATCCAGATCATCAGAAAAAGCACCTTGCTGTTGCCTGCCCAGGTTTTCTGAATGTGTTGTGTATGCACAGATATTACAGTCTTAAAAGAATAGAAGAATGCTGTGATAATCTTCAGCTTATTAACCAAGGCCACTGTCCTTCAGACTGCACACTGAAGGAAAGAATAGAGATAAAGAGTAGGAGAAGGCAAGAACGTGCTGTACAGGATGGGAAGGGGGTTACAGAAAATCAGCTCCATCTAGGAATCCAGTTTCTCCCTGTTTCCATCAGCTAATTAATTGCTCTGTGTCTTTAGTTGCCAAAGTAAAACTAAATGTGAGCACATTGGTACATGTTTGAGTTCAGTCAGCAGAGTCATAACTACTACCATATGCCTGAGAACACCTAACTGAGGCTAAGGTAGGTTACCAATGATTCACTTTCCTTATGGGAATAGATATTTTCTTATTTGAGAGGGATTGTAAGAACCATAAGGACTGTGAACAGAGAGAGACCTTGTGGCAAGAAGTTGATACTGAAGTATCAGCAAAAGAATCCTATTGTTAATGGAAATCATAATGTTGGATCTCTTCAGCCTGCAGAAGAGAAGGCTTTGAGGAGACCTTAGAGTAGACTTCCATGATCTGAAGGGAGTCTACAGGAAGGCTGGGGAGGGACTATTGACAAGGTCTAGCAATGACAGGACAAGGGGTAATGGGTTTGAACTGGCAGAGGGAAGATTTAGACTGGATGTCAGGAGGAAGTCCTTTGCAGTGAGGGTGGTGAGACACTGGCACAGGTTGCCCAGG
>VWZE01014361.1:2553327-2607435 GCA_013396675.1 Eubucco bourcierii | reverse complement strand
GGGGGGGCAGGTAACTCCCAAACCATCACAGGGTGGGGGTTAGGAAACTCCCAAACCATCACAGAGGTCCCTTCCAACCTTACCATTCTGTGATTCTATGATTCTGTCCTCCCTGAACAGAGGGGAATCCTGGATTAAGAACAGGGGCAAATTGGAATAAATTATCTCCATTTCGTATGCTTCCCAACTGGTGCAAACCACTGAACTGACTTCAGCAGAACCAGGGCATTTGATGTCGTTTGAGGATCTGCCACCTAACTTCTAGAACTGAAATAAATTCTGCCTGTCTTTCAGGTTGAACAGCTGAGCCTGCAAAGTCAGCAGCAGATATCCCATTGTGAGAAACAATACCTTCTTGAGGTGCAGATGGTGTTCTGGTAAGTAACACAGTGGATTCAATGTATAGAAAAAGACTTTATGTTTCAGGTGAGCTCTGCAGGAATAATATTGTGTAAGGACTTCACTATGAGTAGACATATTGACTCTTTCACAGTATAGTAAAGGAAACAAGAAAGTGAAGGAGATGGAATGTGGATCTTTCTCATTAGACTTTCCCAAGCAGTCTGTGTATATGGTAATAGCTTTGGACAACTTTAGAAAATGACATGAGGTGCATCTTTTGGTGAAAAGGAGGAAGAGATGCTTCCACAAAAATAGCCAAACCACATCAGAGTATAAATGTTTGGGATAGTTGTAAGCACATTTTAAAATTAGGTGACTTTTGCCTAAAACTGTCACATTGTTCTGCAAGCTACAGTGACCCTGAGCCATGCCAGCCCGCATAGGGCTGTTGGGAGGTACCTGAGCTGCTCTATACTATGGAGAAATCCCTCATGCTTCCCCAGATGTTCAGCTGTACTGGAAGAGGCATTTGGCAAGGTGCCCAGACATGTCTTCCATTCTGCAGGTAAGCTGTGACAACAAACATTGCCAAATCAATTGTATTTGCTAGCAGAGAATGGCAGGCAGAAGGGAAGGACTGGGTTTCCATGTGGCATATGCTCTTCAGGTTTCCTTCTCTAAATTGTCATGCAGATTGATCTAGCAAAGACTTAAAAAAAAATTTGATTTAGTCAGAAAATAAGAAGAGTTCTTGGTGCTGTATCAGTCGTAGCTGGAAGGAGAGTTCAGGTTGGCACTGGAAAATTTATGGAATTGTTAGAGTCCACAGAGAAGATGAATTTAAAAAACAACAACTCAGTATTTATGGAGAGCAGCAGAGTGCTCATCTCCTGAAGCACCAGCAAAGAATTCAGAGAGATTTTTATACAACCATAGTTCTGCTTTGGCAAGATGATTAATACTGATGATACAGTTCTGCAATTTTCTTTAATCCAAATTATGAAAGGGATGATTATCCTGGCCCCAGACTGAGCTGCATCCTTTGACTTCCTAGAGCAGAACTGAAACTGCTCCTGAATTCCACTGGGATAAATCAGAGAGCAAATCTTTAAGTTTTGAATGAAAATGCTCCCGTTCAATATGTTTGTATTCAGTAGAAGTCAAATGAACTCATGAACATGCTAAGTATGGGTAAAATCAACCTCAGTGAATAATATGTAAATCTTTCAAGTCAACATCCCACTCAGCTGTTCTATCTATTTACACTGATACATTAATTAATACTAAGCTATTCATAATCATAGTGATTTGGTGGCAAGACTTCAGTATTCTGAAAAAGGCAAAATTAGAGGTGAAAAATTCCTAGAAGACCAAACTCTTTCATTTCAAGGTAAGACACCATGCAAATCTAGCTAACCAGGAAATTAGCAGCTGGCAAATTGACATACATCCCTCTTACAACAGGAAAAAAAATGTAGTTACATAGTGTCTATATTCCTAAAGCCATAGTAACATCCACATACACTTCACTGCCAGGTTAAAAATCACAGGAATGTTGTTCTTACAGCATTATAAAATATTCCTAGACTGAAGCTAAACATGCAGGATGCAATCCCAAGCACAAATACAGGCTGGGTGGTGATGGTTGAGAGCAGCCCTGAGGAAAAGGACCTGGGGTCTGGGGTGATGAAAAGCTCAACCTGAGCCTGCAGTGTGAGCGCAGCCCAGACAGCAACCGAGTCCTGGGCTGCAGCAAGAGCAGTGTGGCCAGCAGGGCAAGGGAGGGGATTATACCCCTTTACTCGGCTCTTGTCAGACCCCATCTGGAGTACTGTGTCCAGTTCTGGAGCCCCCAGCACAGGAAGGACATGGAAGTGTTGGAGCAAGTACAGAGGAGGCCACCAAGATGCTCAGAGGGCTGCAGCAGCTCTGCTCTGAGGGCAGACTGAGAGAGTTGGGGCTCTGCAGCCTGCAGAAGAGAAGGTTTTAAGGAGACCTTCCAGGATCTGAAGGAGGCCTACAGGAAGGCTGGGGAGGGACTATTGACAAGGTCTTGCAATGACAGGACAAGAGGCAATGGGTTTAAACTGGCAGGGGGGAGATTGAAACTGGATATTAGGAGGAAGTTCTTTCCAGTGAGGGTGGTGAGACACTGGCACAGGTTGCCCAGGGAGGTTGTGGCTGCTCCCTCCCTGGAGGTGTTGAAGGTCAGACTGGATGAGACCTTGAGTGAGCTGTACTAGTGGGAGGTGTCTCTGCCTACGGCAGGGGGTTGGAACTGGATGATCTTTGAGGTCCCTTCCAACCTTGCCATTCTATGATTCTGTCAGTGGGTCCCTAATTTCTTGCATACTTGAGCACACCTGAAGATGGAAAATATACAGAGATTCCTTCAGCCTCTAGAGCTTCAGACACTTCTAGTGCCTTCCGTTGTAAAAAACCCTATAGAAAAAAGCTCTCTCCTTTGCATTTGCTGTTGTGAGCACAGATGGGTTTCCCCCTGGATTGATAACTCAGTTGAGTTCATATAAACAGTACTATTCACTAAATACCTCTGATCTCAGAGAGAAAGAAGAGGCCTTGAAGAAATTAGAAGCAAAAGCTTCCAAATTAGAGAAACTAGTTGATGTATGGATGATAAATGTCCCCCAGGTCCTCCTGGATCCATCTTGAGCAATACAGGACACAGACTTGACTCTGACTGCATGATCAAATGACCACCATGGCTTTTTTCTTCAGAAAAAAACTCCAGATGTTTTATAATCACACACTACAGATTTACAGGACAGGATAATATGATTGGCACAATCACCTTTCCATAGCTTTGTTCTTTCATATTTAAAAGCACAGCTGGAAACTTTCTAGGGACGAAGTATACATAGAATAAAATAAGGGAATCTTAAAGGTATGAACTAACACTGCATATATCACAGAAGCATCCTCACTGTCTCCAGGTTAAATAATTCAAGAGACTGATTTCTGTGAAATTAAACTATGCAGTTCATAAAATGCACGTGTAATTGCTTTCCTAAACTGATTAAGCAATTCCCATGACTGTGCATCCCAATCAGGTAATTGCAGATCTAAATATTCATTTGCATATTTTCTGTCACCCAATTGGCCTATATAATTACTGTGCATGGAAACTGAGAACATTATTTTGCATCCCTGCAGTCTGAGAATCAAACCTCTACACTATATATATATATTTATTTTAAATCTAACTTTTGTAATCCATGCCACAGTGTTTGCCATTCCTTGTTCAGAATAGATAGTGTAGGTTTTTCACTGACACTGAGATAGTGGATCAGACATATTCTGGAGGCATTCTATATAAGCATTTCATGTAATTAATAAGGCTAAAAGAACACACGCTGATCCAGGTACTTCTTGTCCACCATTGATACCAGTAAAATATGAAGTTTTGGAGAAAAAAAGTGAATATTTATGCAGGAAATGTTAAGGTGGTGTAGGTGTTAGTGAGTTTTAGCTTCATCCATCACACATATAGGTAGAAAAGTTGCCACCCTTTCCATCATCAGCCTAATGCACAAGAATCTGAACTAGCATCAATCAAAGCTGTAGGAGATTCTTACACATTTCTAATTTTACAAAGTCAGATTTTTATGGGTTGGAAAAACAAATAGCCTCTTCTTTAGAGGGGTTTATAATTCTGAGATAGCAAATGCACAAACCACATTAGTGTTAATGGAAGCAGTGTGCATGCATACATAGCAGAATAAACACATTAAGTGCTGTTAATCATCACTTAAACATAGAAATCTCTTTGAGTATGAACAGTGCTGGCAGCTCCCCTGACTGCGATGGTTTGGGATGCAGAGCCAGAAATGCCTTTCACTTTTTAATGATTTCTGAAATTATGTTACATTTTTATGGATTAAACTCTTAGAAGGTATGAACTGACAAAAACTGCATGAACTGCTGTGGAGGAGAGCCAATTCATTCCTTAAGGCAATCTGTCTCTATACAAGAACAAGAGGTAAGATTAAATATAGTTAATAGGAAAGCATAACTTTTTTTTCAAGATCTGTTAAAAATACATGTATTTTCTCACCATTTTCATGAGAAATTAGCCTTTTGAGATAAAATACCTTGGACTTTTCCCCTGAAAGTTGATTTTATTATATCATAATCATCTAGAATTTAGACTGTTCAAGAAAAGCTTTTATATAGTTGAAAGTAGCTACCATCTTGAGTGTTATTCTTTGGACACAAAAGTTCCTATGGACAGTATTTACTGCTTCCCAAATGTCTATTTCCTTGCAAATAGCCCAATTAATTAAAAATTAACCAGGTCCATTCACAAGTTCTGGCAAATGTGAATTACCACTGAGGTCCAAACTGTCCAGGCAGAGTTAACTTCAGCATCCTGCCCATGTCCATGCTGCAGTCTGATTCACACAGCCTTTAACTTCAGCATCTTGCCTATGTCCATGCTGCAGTCTGATTCACACTGGTTACATAGAACCAGTAATAAAAACGTGGGTTTTTTAGTAGCTTACTTATCTACTCAACATCTACTTTCTCCTGATTTCTCAACAGTTGCTGGCCAGAGTCCTTAGGAAAAGTGTTAGAAAGACACAAGACACAATTCACAGAACTATTTATCCATCCCAGCCTGCATCTCAGTTGCTCTTGAACTATTTCTGGGTGGCTTATTGATATATGTAGCAGCAAAATAATCTTGATGCCCAGCCTATGTTTTTAAACCAAAGAAGTTATAATGTTTTGCTTTATCAATTATACTTCTCTAGGTGAAAAAGATACTCTGTAATTAATTTATTCATACCAAACTATGAAAGTCTAAATTACACAGAGCCTTTCAATGTATTTCTCCTTGTTCAAAGTTCTCCAAACTTAGAATCACAGATGTGGTCAATGAGAATTGATTCAGGCACTGTTGAAAGAGAATGAAGATTTTGGTCTTCTGAACCATTGATGTCATCTAGAAGTATCTATTGCCACTGAAGGAAATACATTCCCAGATAAAACATTTGATTCAGTCTCAGCACAGCATGCCAAGTTGAGAGCCAGCTCCTTCCAGATGAAATATTCCTGTACTCTGTGACATGTTATCAACCTCCAGCTCTTTGAATGAAGTTCAAATCAGAGAGCCTTTGTCAAACATTTGAAACAAATGGAATTTCAAACTCAGACTTTGTAATGCAGTCCCAGACTTGTCACTGCCTATGCTGCTTCCTCAAGTCAAATAATCTCATCTCTAGTTTCAGAGGCAGATATAGTCAAGGTCAATCCATATTCAGAATATAGCTGGACACCTTACAGAGCTTTAATAATCATTTATGTGTTTAAGGGGAAAAAAAACCAACAGTCTTAATGAGTTCTCCTTTTTTTTTTTTTTTTTTAACTCATAAGATAAGCCTTGTCACAAGATTTCATATGCAGAGATACTAAATATTTTTTATGTTCCTTTTCCTCCACTGCCTCATGAGCTGAGCCCTGCCCAGGCTGCTGCCGTGATCCTGTGTCTCCAGCAGTGTGAGATGAACATGCCTTTGATGCACTCACTGTTTGGAACATGCTTTATTGCTAGTTGACACTGTGTATTTGCTTGCCAGAGAAGTTATAGCACAACTGGGAGCACCAGATTGACTGCTTTATGAGCAACCAGAATTCAAATATGGTTCTGTTCCATTAGGCTACTAAGGAAAGGAAGAACAAAATGCCTGCTGGAATGGAGATCCAGCATTTCTTATCTAACCCATTTATTTCTGTATCATTTGTAGGAGGTATTTTAAAAGGACAAATATTTTTTGAAGCCAGACTTAATATTTTATTGCATTCTTGTAACTTATCTAGTGCCACAAATCAAATGCTTTACCCTGCTACTTTCCAAAAACTATGCAGGACTCAGCTATATATCATTTGTAAAAATGTCACCCACTATTAGCTTCTTCTATTAAAATATATCTTTAATATCTACTGCAATTATGAGAAGTTTAGGCTGGTTCATATATTTTCCCAAGGGATGGAAATTAGCAGCATCTTATTTTTCCTGCAGACAGCAGTGCAATGTGCCTGTCTCATGCCTAAGTCTGTCACTATATGCTAAGGCTAACAGTGATGTCAGAGGCAGAATATCATTTTAATAAGATTCTTCTAATTTTCTTATTAATGGTTTGAAATGCAGCAAATTCCAGATGATCTGTAGTAGTAGTTGCTTTTGTGCTTCAGATATGAACCATCACTTGACCTAAGAATTCCTTACAGCTCAACTGTGATTATATACACAGAAGCAGAGGAAATACCACTTCTATTAGAATTAGTGACAAGCTGGCATAAGTCACTGGGACACAGGAGCGAAGATCACTCATATGAGTAAAAGCTTTCTGAATTGAGTCCTAGATCTTTAGGGTGAAATTCTGCCTCCACTGCAGTCAAGAGCTGATCCAAGCTGTACCTACATATTACAAAGCAGCTTCTCACAAAGAGGGTATTTATACAAAACCTCATTTGTTTAAAAGTCTGTGTGCATTTTGTCAACTCCATGAAAAAGGTTGAAGGGGAAAAAGGTAAGCCTTGCCACAAGATAGGCTTAATTTAAAAATTAAGCTACTGCACTTCAAAACCTTCCTGGACCTCATGTAAATAAAACAAGACCCCAGTAACAATGAATTTTGTGTTATAATAAAATGAGTATCACTGTGTTCACAAGCCCAAGGCAAAATACTACTCTCAGTGATGTAAAGAGGAATCCTTTCAATATGCATAAAAGGTACTGACTAGGACATAAACTCATATTTTTTTTCTGGACATATCTGATCTAAAAAGCTGGGTTTTAAGCCTCAAAAGATTAGAAAACAATCATGCAGCTGTCCCCTGATAATCTAAAAATATTTATGAGTCTTTTCTCCTGTGCTAGTACTCAAAAAAGTTTTCAAATGTTTTAATTTAAAAATGCTTGATTTTTGCCCCTTTGATGCTGCCATATTTGCCTACTGTCACTCCAGTAGCAGCAACGTCCCTGAGCCAATGGTATCCAGCCTCTGACACACCTGTGTGAATGGTCAGGGGCTGCTCAGAAGCATCATGCACCTCATCCTGGCCCACACAGTAGGAGAAACAATGGTGGCCACATCCCTGGCACGTCTGCCTGTTTCATGAACTTTTAAAGTGGGAGGAAAGGCCAGGAGCAGTTTATAGCCCTTGACCCAAGCATAAGTAAAGCCAGAGAGAGTTGCTGAAGCAGAGAATTAATATTAGCACCTCATCATTTTGACTGCAGCTGTGTACTCCTTTACTTTCTGGTAAATGATTCGTGACTTAGATGTGTTGGTACACTGGGATCCTAGGTTTGATGTCTCTGATAGGTGCCCTCATTGATAGGTATCCCAGATTCATAAATACCCAGCCAGAGCTTCCACTGGGCTCAATTGGTAAGAGACAGAAATGCAGCTGGGTGGAGGTGGAAGTCAGGCCAGTAGTGGGTCTGGGACATTCTTTCTCCAGGACATGAGCCAGAAGAGACGGGAGAGGCAAAGCTTCTTAGACCAGCAGATGTTTAAATGAGCAAGGGGTGACATCATGTACTCAAACAAAATTACTTGGTTAGTATCCAGAGAGGAATCTGACTGCAGCTCTGAGAATTTACAAAATCCTTGATTCCTTAACTGGTTATCTGGTCATTAATTTGATTAACTCAGTCCACTGAAATCAAGGTGCTATACTGTAAGTTGATTTGCTTTTTTTCTGGAATCAAACTGAGTTGTAATAGATTCTTCTGTTTCCCATTTCTAGTTCATAGCATTCAACAGAGAGAGGCAAAAAGTTCTGTTAAAGCAAGTCAGCTATAACCCTGACTTCCCTTTTCACTTTTTCAGCTACAGAGGGAAAAATGTTGTTAATCAACAGGAAATGCAATTTTGGGTGCGTGAAAACTGCCTTTTGCCTCTCCAGGCAATTATAACAGGTCTATTGACACATTTGCACTCTTGTGGTGCTGTAGAAGTTCTCATATTTTTCAAATTACACAGTAGATACAAATACTGTATTCAGGAGCCTTTTCCTAGTACCTTGGGATGGACTCTTATACCCTTATCCTTGCTGAATAGGTATTTTCTCCAAGAGCAATGCTATGGACTTCAGAGGAGTTATTTGCAGTATCAAGTTTTTAGAAACTCAGAAAATCACTCTAAAACTATTTTCTCCCCTTCATTTTAGCTGGCTTTTGGGCAGTACTGAGAAGGGGCCTGGGCTCACAACACCCAGAACAGTATCTAGAGCTCCCTCAGCTTTTACCTTTGCTAATTCTGAAAGTATTTCAGTCAGCAAAACCTAAATTATATGCACTTTTCTAAGGGCAGTATGAAAGTTTTCACATTGGCTTAACAAACTTCTTCAGCTGTGATTTTAGTAGGTACCAGGAACTGGTGCCTAGATAGTTTTCAGTGTGGGGAATGTCAGCACAGGTCAAGCCACAAGGAGTAAGAAGCAGGAGGCTGTGAGTGCTGTGACGCAATGGTACTGAAAGAAGAACCAAAGTTTCTCCTACTTTGCCTATGGAACAGTCTCAAAACAGACCCAAAATGGTGGGAAGAAATGATGCTCTGCTTTTTACTTATTCTGGTTTTTAAAAAAGCTCAATTCCAATGTGATTAATTTTAAGAATATGCTCAACCTCCATTGCATTCAGTGGGTGCTGAGTGCACATTCACAGCTTTCTGGATAAAGCTGGACTTTGCCAGCACTAAGAGGTGTGATTCACAACTTTGATAAATTAGAGAATCCCTACAATCTCACTGCCAATCTCGCTCCTAGTTCGACCAGCACCCAATTCAGCAATGCTTTTGCATGCAATCTGCACACACTGCTCTGTGAGTGCACATCAGCTGCTGCTGCATTTCCCAGCTATGAATCACAATGTTAAATTGGAGTTTTGGTTCATCCCACTGACTGGGCTGGCAGGTTATTGGTGTTGGAATAGAACAGTGTTACTCGTAGATTCAATTATGATTAGGCTGGGAATCATAGAATGGTAAGGTTGGAAGGGACCTCAAAGATCATCCAGTTCGAACCCCCTGTCATAGGCAGGGACACCTCCCACTAGTACAGATCACTCAAGGCCTCGTCCAACCTGGCCTTGAACACCTCCAGGGAGGGAGCAGCCACAACCTCCCTGGGCAACCTGTTCCAGTGCCTCACCACCCTCACTGCAAACAACTTCCTCCTAATATCCAGCCTAAAACTCCCCTCTGCCAGTTTAAACCCATTGCCCCTTGTCCTGTCATTGCAAGACCTTGTCAATAGTCCCTCCCCAGCCTTCCTGTAGGCCCCCTTCAGATACTGGAAGGCTACTATAAGGTCTCCTTAAAGCCTTCTCTTCTGCAGGCTGCAGAGCCCAAACTCTCTCAGCCTGTCCTCATAGCAGAGCTGCTGCAGCCCTCTGAGCATCTTCATGGCCCTATTCTGGACCCGCTCCAACAATTCCATGTCCTTCCTGTGCTGGGAATGAGCTATGGGAACCAGAAAGAATACCAGGAACTTAAGTCCTCTACTCAAAGTTTACAGGATTAAGTTTATTGATATATATCTCTTTGAAGACAGGAGCACTTTGGAGTATGTCCTTTGTGGTCTCTGCTCTTTGGGTTTTATCTCTCAGCTTCTCTGACCTCACAGAAAGTGTATGCAATCTGCAGTGGTTTGTGGTTTAGAAGTTCAGATGTGTAATACAAGTTTAGTTTGGGTAGCAAAGCTATGGTGTTTTTTCCTCAGTATATAAAGAGTGATATTTGATTTCTCAATAACTTTTCAATTGAAACAATGCTTGCATATAGCCCAGGATCTTATAATGTAATTCAAGACTCCTTGATCCTCCCTAAATTATTTTTTCTGGCTTTTTCAAAGAATTGTTTGAGTCCTTTTTCTTATAATTTTTCTTTAATTTTCAATATTTTCCATTGTTATTTTGATTAAGCTCTGAAAAGCCTTTCTTCATACCATATTCAGATTGATAATTAATTTGAAGGTATTCATCAGCCTATGATAGCTTTTATTATTGTGCAGTTTTTGTAAAAAGAATTAAAATACTACTACCTCCTCACTCCTCAGAAGCCTGTAATCCAGCTTCCACAGATAACAGGGAATAGGGCATGAGTTTTGCTTACTTATCTTTTGTGCCTTGGACTCCAGAATAAAAAAAAAAGATATATAGATTTAAATATAAATATCTATTTAGTCAAACACTGACACATCCACAGGAAACGAAGGGAGTTCTAAATGCATTAACTTAATCTGTGACAGTTAACAATAACTTCCTTTCTTACTTCTATTTCCAGGGTCATAAATGGGTAATCCTAGAAGGATACAAAGTGTTTTCTCCCAGAGAGTTAGTATTAGCTTCAGCTTATCTGACAGTCTCCAGACACAGACTTCCCCCAAATTATGTGGGCAGGAGTGGATCCTTGACAGGATGCTAAATTAGGTAATCTGCTGGTCTCCTATATAGTGGCTCAGGTATATTTTGCTAGATATTTACTACCTCACCAGAGTTTGCCAGAAGACTCTTCCTAAGGGAGACAATAAGGTTGTTCAGGTTAGTGTGAGGAGGCCAATGTGAGCACTGATTCAGAAGGGTTAGATGAAACCCTGTGTAGCATCAGTCAATGCCTACTACTGTCTAAATCCCTTTATATGCTGCCATCCACGTAGTTCCAATTGACTCTCTTGTAAGTGAGATTCCTCACAAGGCACAAGACAAGGATTTTGTGTTTTCTTGACAGAAAGTACTAATACTGAAGCAGATGGCAGAGGAGAGGAAAAGTATCAAGAGACATCAAGTGTTTATTATCTAATCTGTCCATAATCATGGATTGGTGTCCTGGGATGATGAAATAAAAGAAGCCCAGGAAAGGAATCCAAATGGCAGATGAAGCTGGACTTATGAAAGCAAAAGGGAGAAAAAGAAATGAAAAAAGANAATGCCTACTACTGTCTAAATCCCTTTATATGCTGCCATCCACGTAGTTCCAATTGACTCTCTTGTAAGTGAGATTCCTCACAAGGCACAAGACAAGGATTTTGTGTTTTCTTGACAGAAAGTACTAATACTGAAGCAGATGGCAGAGGAGAGGAAAAGTATCAAGAGACATCAAGTGTTTATTATCTAATCTGTCCATAATCATGGATTGGTGTCCTGGGATGATGAAATAAAAGAAGCCCAGGAAAGGAATCCAAATGGCAGATGAAGCTGGACTTATGAAAGCAAAAGGGAGAAAAGGAAATGAAAAAAGAGTTTGCTCCTCCTCACCTGACACTGTACTCAGTTTCATTATGTGAAAAACAATTTTCCTCCTAGCAAACTTTTAAAAAAGCTCCTAATAGCTGTTCTGTGCAGCCTGCCCTAGGTGATCCTGTTTTAACAGGGAGGTCAGACCTGATCATCTCTGGAGGTCTCTTCCAACATCTAACATTCTGTGATTCTGTAATTCGTTTTGCCAGCTTTATGAATGCCCAAGTGTTGCTTCACCCTTTTTTCCACACACCTTGTGTGGTTAGTGCTGAGGGCCCAGCTCTGTTCCTGAGAAGATGCCTACACTACAAGCCAGGTACGCCATGCTCCTGCTCCACCAAGTCATCCAAGAAATGCTGGACACTGAAGCTCCCCTCCCTGCTCTTTGTTTTTGCCCCAAAGGGGAAGAAGTACTGTATGAACCTGGGTTCCCTCTCTTCATCCCAGCATGGAGGAGGCAGCAAGGTAGGATTGCTGCACAGAGCCCAGAAGGCTGCAGCTGGGATAACAAGTGGGTCCATGTATAGGTATTAACGATAGAAACTGACTTCTATGAAGCTAAGGAAAAAACAACCTCTAGATATCCTTCTTGATGCTGGCACAGAAACTTGGAGCCTGCTATGATCATGTAGCAAGGAAACTAGTTTGAAAATAATTATTGCCTGGCCTCTTGAAAGATCAGGGAATAAGATGGAAAATTATGCTGGAGTTCTGGAACATACATTTTATAAGAGCCAAACAAAATTCTGACTCAAACCAATCTGGGATGTGCTCTAAATCTAGAATAGTGTATCTGTAGTTCTCCCTTCGTGAGAAGCAGTTTCTTAAATTCAGCTGAATGAGAGAAAGTGAGAAAAACAGGCAGGTTGCTGGGCACGAGAACTAATGAATTCTGTTTCCTATGGATTTGTGTTGCCCAATTAACTGTTTCTGTCTGAAATCTATTAAAGTGTCCTGTCATCTGCTTCTACATGTAGCTACCATCTCCTGAATTAGCTATATTGATATATGTTGATTCCCTGCAATATTTTTAACACAGACAAACCCCTTGAGCCTGGTGTTGCTACGCTTACAGAGGAATCCTGAGCAGCCTGCCTTTGTCCAGCCTCTCCTAAGTCCCTATCCATACTGATTTTTGAGTGTTAAGAACTAAAGCAAACCACCATCTCTTCCTCTCCTCCAATCTCACTGGCCTCAAGCACTGAGCAGTCCCCAAACTCACTGATTAACGGCCTTATCTAGCTCAGGGAGTATTTTTTTGTTTCAAAGCTGTTTTCTCCCAAGTCACAAATTCCCTGATGTGGATTTTTGGAGTGTGGGAAGTTGCATTGCCCCCGTAAAGCTTTTTTAGCGTGTCAAATCTTTAAGCGCTATAATGCTTCTGGCTGCTGCAGATTCTCTGCTGTCTAATAAGCCACAGTTTTCCTCACTTGCTTGTTTGCCTGAGAAAACTGAAATTAAACAATGGGAAATTTTAGAAGGAAACACAGAAGGACAGATGTATATGCATAAACCTCTCATCTGCCTCCAAACCATGAGGATTTCCTTAAGGAACCGGGCTAAAAATGAGAGAACATATCCTTAAGAAAACACCCAGTGTTTGTATATCTCTGCAAGAAGACTGTGGTGCCTTGAATACAAAATAGATGTCTACCTCGAAAGCCAGAGGATTCCTTAGAGATTTAAAGGTATAACACACAGTGAAGGAATTTGTAGTAGTTATCCGGCTCAATACAGCATTCAAGCATTTTCAGCAGAATGAGCTTTCCTATTTCTGCTTTAAAAGCCATTGGAGAGCAGAACAATCCTTTAGCAAATATCAGCAGCAAAAAAAAAATACACATTCCAGTTTTTATTAAGTCTGTTTTAGACACTGGCTTCAATCTGTGTAGCCAGACTCCTTTTTTTTTTTTTTTGCGTGTTGAGAATGGGCTGATTTGACATGCCAGGTGCAGCAATGCCTTTTGCATACTCAGACACAGTCTGAATCTCTGCCAGCATTTAAAGAAGGTCCTGCTGAGACTATGCTACAGAAAACTGCTTCTGAAGCTCGAGAGTTTCTCTTCCATGGCTCGCACAGATGGTTAAGTCTCATCGACTTGACTTGTCAGCACCAGGTCCTGTCAGTTGTGCACTCACCTGGAGTTTCCCAAGGATCAGAAAAGGTTGCTTGATCATCTGCCTCACGAATGCAAATACAGGGAAAATTCCTGACAATATTACCCCACTCCAGCCTTGTTCTCTCTCTTGATGCATGTGCATTTTTCTCAGGGAAAGGGGCTTTTGTGCCAACAGGCACAGTTGGCAGCAGGCAAGAAACCTCCTCTCTACAGTGCTGGCAGCCAATTAGCTGGAGATCACAGCCACCACTGAGCCAAGGAGTCAGTTCAGAGACCATGGCTGCACTCCCTGGGAAGCTGGTGTAGCTAAAAATGGCAAGGGGTTTCCTGTACACTTTAATAAATAAATCTGGGAGGCCTTGATGAAAAAGTTGCCCATTAGGGCTGATGATGATGGGGGTGCCTGGCACTCCTCCCAACTTGCCCACTTGCTTTCTATATGACACTGGGCAAACCGGGAGGGACAAGACCTTTATGCAGCTCTGAGGCTTAACACCTGTGTCTCCTCATATAGATCAGATAGTTTGGCACTTTGCCAGCCCACCAAATCTCACCTGCTGTGAACATAGTAGACTTCACTAAAACAACTGCACGGTTTCACAACTTAATACGTGCTGCAGCCATTCCCAGGAGTCAATACACAGAACGTTTTCTTAACAAAAGTATCAGCCCAAAGTAACGATTTTGGAAATGTAGCCTCTGTCAGATTAAAGTAATTCACACTATGATAGCAGGCCTTCTTTGAATGCACCCAAAATGCCAACTATGACACAATCCAACTAATTATAATTACTTCTGTCTTCCAAAATCAGGGATGACACATCACATCTGAAAAAAGAAAACTCATCCATTTGCTGGTTGCAGTATTCCCTGAGTACTGTTCTTAGAAACCTGCAGCAGGGCCACAGACATGAAATAGCCATCCAAGAACAGACACTCCTAATAAAAGTACTTTTGGAAGCATTCAATCCCCACCTTTCACCTTAAGTTAAAGAAAACAGTCATTTGTGGAAAGTTGTTATTTCAGGTTTAATACCTATACTATATCCCATGCAGAGTGAGATGCAGCAGTGGGTATGCACCAGCAAGCCTGCAGATAATTATGTTCTGCATCTGGGCTATGCTTCCTGCATGCATGTAGGTAAAGAGTTGTTATCACTAGTATACTTATATGCTGGCCCAAGGGAATTGTGCATGCTCAACTAGGCAGTTATACTTTTGGTAATGCTGAGTGTTTATTTTGGAATGGAGAAGCAGTGCATCAATGTATTTGTGTGTGTAGTGCACCTCTTGTGCAGTGATGATGTCACAGAATGTGACAGATAATGCAACTCATGAAAGATTTGCAGGTTCTCAGCTCTTCAAAGGCAGTTCCCATGTGTGTGGTGGTATGCAGGAATGTATTGTGCAGGAGGTAACTATCCTGAGTTTCTGCCTGGGATAGAAAATAGCAGTAGGGCCTGCTGGTCAATGGAAAAGCTTTGGTTTAAATGCAGTTTTAAAGCACTGAAGACTGTTAGGTTCCATGGAAGCATGTTCTTGATGGAAAATGTAACATGAATTTGGCACAGGCTTCCATAATACACACCGTGAGAATCAAACTGCTGAGATGACTTTATTTCCTTTTCTGAAGTCTTGTCTCTCAACCTATGCTGGGAATGGTTAATCAGCAGGTGTCCCAGAAGACACCAAGAGTATTGTGATGGTTTGGAAGTTACCTGTCCCCCCAAGACTATGAAAAAGCACTCAGACTAGACTCAGCCAGATGGAAGTTAAGGACTGAAGCTCTCTCTACAGCTTAGCACAATATACAAGCAGATATATACACAATATACAGGAATACTTACAGAAATATACAAAGTAAGGGTAATACAGAAACACAACACCCCTCCCAGAAATCAGAGACCCCAAGAGGGGCTCCAAACCACCCTTCCACCCCTCTACCTTACCCCAGGGTCTGCCTTACATGCAAGGCGAGTTTGGAGGATTGGCAAGGGGGGGTTAGAAGCAGAGTGGTTAGTTAGGTTACTCAGCAGAGAGGCCAGAAGACACAGCAGCTCCCAGGGAGACAGACTCTATCTTATCTATATTTGTGTCCTTGTTTTTATACTTCTCAGCAAGCCTATGAGTGAAGTAAACACCACCATTGTTTGCTTTTCACAGCCTATAATCTATTTTTTAAATTAAAATATTCCAGCTAGCCTCAAACCAGCACAAGTATACTCTTAAAGATCTTGTGGAGATAGCTCACTCTTGATAATTTGTTTTCTATAGATCTGAGGGGGCTAGGTCTGACACTATTAAATTGAAATTAATGCTTTCAGTGTCCTGTTCCATGGAAGTTTATGCAAGAGGAAGCAAAGAGAGAAAGGCTATCAGGAATTTTCAAGGTAACAGTGGTATAAAACCTAGCATTTTCTCTCAGAAAATATAATTTTCATCAAAAGAGTTCCAATGATGCATCTGGCATCGAAATCTCTTCCAGGGAAGTGGGAAAACCAGAAGCCAAAATGTGCATTTGAAGTTTTTTGACACCATTTTTATTTTTGGCTGTAAAACTAGAGAGAATTCTGCTTGCTTGGAAAGAAGTTGCTTTGTGTTTTGTTCTTGTGATTGGATGTTTCCCATTTCATATTAAAAATGAGATAAAAGTTACATTTTCTGGCCATCAGTGCTGACTGACTTTCTCCTGTATCTTATTTATTTTTCTGATTCTACATTCCTTCTTTTATTGCCAATATAGACACTTCCATTACTGCTGAATACAAACTAAATGAAAATCTGTGGTCCATTGTATATTTGCTTTTCATTGCCTAGGAAACCATAAAAGATTAGGAAGGCAAACTTGTGAAGACACATAATATCCATCATCTGCATGGCTGTATGAAAATGTATCTCAGGTGTTAATACTGCTACAACAGTAAGGTAGATTTTTACATCCAAGGCACAAAGAGGTAAGTAAATCCCTTCTGAAACTACAAAAATTAATAGTTCAGGGGATGGGGCCTTGGATCTGCTCTTTATTCCCAACCATGTTTCTACTGTATTAGCCATGCTAAGCTACCACTTTGCACTATATATGATCATCTTCTGCTAGATTTGTTTTATCACAACTTTCAGTCTCAGAGATGTAGCTTGTCCTGTGCCTGTTTGCCCCTAGTACAGGTAGATCCTGATCACATTTGAGTCATCTGCAATATCAGAGTGTAATATTGTGCCTTGCAAGCATTTTTTTCCCCTGCTGATTTCCTTAGACATCATTTCACATCAATTGCAGTCCATAGGTCTCAACACAGTCCCTCAGTGTCACTGAACTCCTTTGCTGTGCAAACCACAGGTCTGCCCCATTACAGCATTTCATCTCCTTTGTCCTAGATCTGCTTACACTGAAACATACCATGGGAGCTGTTATAAACTCTTAAGTTGCAGAATCTCTTTTTTTATGTATAGAAACGTGCAACCATTACTGCAAATGCCTAAGGCAGTGAGTTTGGAGCTTTTAGCAGCACCCATTGTATTCACATCTTATAGGCCTTTTTTGCAAGCCAAATATTTGATGGAATTATAGCTCTAGCATCATGAAAGGGAATGGTTATCTGTTACTTTTCAGTGTTTCCCAGCCTGAGGCATCTGTCTTTGCAGATGACAGCAATAACACAAAGCACTCTTATCCCAGTAACCTGAAGTGCTCTGGGTCTCAGACACATTACAGATTTACATTTGCACTTTTCTGGTACCCTAGATGAAAAGAACTGCAAACTCATCATTATAAAGAGATATGCAAATCCCTCTTTTGTTTTCAAAGAAACCATTTAATTGTCTGGTTTTCATCCTCAGACTTTTCCCAGCAGTTTCATTAGCTGACATGACAAAATGCCAGCTCATTTCATATTTAAATATAGGACCAATTTGAAATAATATATCTTTACTTTGGGAGCAAATTCATCTGTTATTATTCTATGAATTAAAATGTCAAAAAAAACCCCCAAAAAACCTTTAGCTCTTTTCTCCTATTTGCAAGACTGACAGAAAATTTGTATTTTCTCTGATAAAATAAGATTCTTTGGGTTGTTTTATTTTTATTTTCTGCAAAAATGCTTTAAAAATTATTAGAAAAATGGAAAGAAACCTACAAAGGCTAACACCTCCATTGGCTGACTACTTCAATGAACTATATGAAAAGTAGATACCTCTTAAACACTGGATTTTGGTCCACAGTCCCCTACTGAGAGATGCAGGTAGGTATTTTCCCTCCATCTCCTTGGTTTCTTAACTAAAATCCCCTTTTGGAGGCCCTTGCACAATAGAAGCAAGTCTCAATCTTTCATTTTGAATAACTGTTTCAGATCAGCTACCAGTTCAGCCTTTGACCCAGACACTTGCACAAAGATATTACTCTGTAGAAGAGGTGGTCATCATTCCATCCCTCATTTTTGTATATGCAACTGACTATAGCTGCAAAAAGACTGAGAACATTTGGGTTTGAAACCAGATTTTGGCAAGTGGTTCCCCATCAGTATTGAAGAGCAAGTGAACGAGGTTTCCCAGGGGAGTCGGTAGCTCCTGACAGCTGCTTACAATTCATCTACTTTTTCCCAGTCTCTTTCCCTACATCTTTTCCTTGCTGGCTCACAAAAATCAGCGGGATTTGTGCCAGTTTGGAAAGGCTTTGGATCTTTCATTGTTGGAGATGTGTGATTCACCCTCCCAGTTTTATCACAGTATCACCAAGGTTGGAAGAGACCTCAAAGCTCATCAAGTCCAGCCTGATACCACAGACCTCAAGACTAGACCATGGCACCAAGTGCCACCTCCAAACCTGCCTTGAACACTTCCAGGGATGCTGACTCCACCACCTCCCTGGGTAGCCCATTCCAGCAGTCAATGACTCTCTCAGTCAAGAACTTTCTCCTCACCTCCAGCCTAAACTTCCCCTGGTGTAGCTTGAGACTGTGTCCTCTTGTTCTGCTGCTGGTTGCCTGAGAGAAGAAAGCATCCTCCTCCTGACTACAACCACCCTTCAGGTAGTTGTAGACAGCAAGAAGGTCTCCCCTGAGCCTCCTCTTCTCCAGGCTAAACAATCCCATCTCCCTCAGCCTCTCCTCATAGGGCTTGTGCTCAAGGCCTCTCACCAGCCAATAAACTTTAAATGTTTGATTTCACTTATCTTCCCAGTTTTATGTTTTTTCTCTGTAACAGGTCCCACAAATATAGGGTTTGTGGATCATTGTGCTTCTACCTGTAAAATCACCTTCCCTTCCTGTTTGCAGATTTTACCATCCTTTCATGTAAGTCTCCCCTTTTAATGCATGAAAGAAAAAGGAGAAAAGAAATGTAATTGCATATATGACTGCTGATATTTCTATTGAAGTAATGGAATTTTTTTTTTTGCTAATAATAGACAATAAATGAACACAGTAACAATGGATCTCATCTGAATTCTCACACTAAACCGATAAGAGCTAATTCCAATTCCTTCACTATTTTTATCAGATACTTTGTGTGTAAGTGAATCATATGGTGCATAATGGTTTCCTGTCCCTGCTAAGGCATTAATCTTCCAGCAAAGTCCATGGATTTATAAAGAATGTATTTGTAATGTCTGAAGCCTGGTTTTATTCTTTAGAGGGGACACCGAGCGGGACTTCTAGGCTCATTCAGAGTTTTGGTACTACGGAAGAATGTAATGGTTTATTTCAAAAGAGTTGGAAAGGAAACTGGGAAACAAAGAGGAAGTCAGAGACAGAGACAGATCTGTAAAATGGACTTACCTACCTTATGTAAACTCTGCTCTAAGTATTTAGAATAGTAGGAGTAAGGGTCTCAGTGTGGCATCACTACCATTCCTTTCGAGGAACAGAATTTCCAGCCCTCCTTACACCCTATGTAAACCAATGGAAGTCCCACTGGGGGACTACTGTAAGGAGTAAATTTGAGATAGACTCATAGAGTCATTAAGATTGGAAAAGATCCCCAAGATCATCAGTTCCAGGATAGATCAGATAGTGGATAGCGGATTGGTGCTGTTAGTCACAGTATCACAGTATCACCAAGGTTGGAAGAGACCTCAAAGATCATCAAGTCCAACCCGTTACCACAGACCTCAAGAGTAGACCATGGTATCACTCCTAGTTCTAACACTTTTTGGTTGGTTGTTTTTTTTTTTTTCATGCCTTCAGTAAATTGCTTTGCAATGCCTTTCCAGACTGGTTTAGCCAATGGTTGGAGAATGGTGAAGGAAAGAGAGTGCAAACATTCTTATGGGAGCTGCACAGTAAGGGCAGTGACATTCAGGGTGAAATGAAATAGGATACAGCACATGCAATGTAATAAAAATAAAATGGTTGCAGTAAGATGACAACAAAGCATGGTAAATCCCTTGGAGGATTCAGGTGACAGCCCTGCCTTTGTGAGAGGCAAGTATATGACTTGTGGTTTTTCACAGCTGAACATTGCTTTTGCCTGTTCTAGGGTTTTGCTTTAGCAGGTCACTGAAGAACATGCTTCAGGCTCATCATATAAACACACACTTCCTTGAATGAAATCCAGACTTTCTCTGGCCTAGTAGTTTTGTACCTGAAGGGAATTTTTGTTTTTCTTCCTACCCAAGAAATGTTTGTTTGTGATGCAGCCTCAAACATTTTAATTGCTCTCTTTTGTTTCTTTTCTGCCTTTAGCCCCAGAGCTGCACTTTTCACTGTCATTACCTCCAGCGCCTTTCAGGATGCCCTTAGCCTTGGGCACGCATCACTGTCAAAAAAACCCCAACCCAACTCTGTAAAACTGCACTGTCAGTGAAAAAAAAAAAAAAAAAAAAAAAAAGAAAAAAAAAAGAGAANAAAAAAAAAAAAAAAGTAGTTCTTGTAAAGATCTGCACCATGTTTCTGCTGACAAGGACTGACAAGAACTCCTCTTGCTTAGCCTAGAGCAGAAAAGCATCATTTTTCATCAATTATGGGGAGTTTCATCCCAAAGTTTGACCCAAATTTTTTGGTACTTGGTAAAATATATTTCTAAAATATGCCTTTTCTTTTTCTTTTTTTTTTTTTTTTTTTGGGTGGGGGGAGAAGGCTGCTCTTTTAGGACTGTGTGCACTGAAACTCACAGCTCATCGCTGCTAATGTAATCACAGCATTGCATTAATTGATCTTACTCAAGATGACTGCTGTATGACATGCAGGCTATCCCAGGGCTAAAGCAGACGGTAGGATGCTCCTTGATATTTTATTTAGAGCAGGAGAATTCAATTCTGATGGTACAAGTTTTTATTCTGCCCATTTCAGAAGCTCTTGTTTGGAAGGTATTCAACGATAAGGCAAAACTTTGATGTCTTATCTCATGAATGATGGAAGAATTCTTAGATTTATTGCCTAAAATTTCCACTTTATTAAGCTGTCAAGTTTTGCTTGGTGGCCTACAACAGAGTGAAATACTAAATTTGATTTAAAGGTCAGAGGAGACATGTGGCACCTACAATCTGCCTTCGAATTGTTTTTGTAACACTAAATAGAGTTTACAAGGAGAGAAAATTGGAAGTGGTCAGCATAAGTCATTGCAATCACAGTGTCTTTGAAAAGACAGCTCTACTTTTAACTACACTAAAAGATAAAGGGAATGGATACATTAGTGTTACTCTGGGATTTATGAAACTCCAAGCAGAGTTCTGGAACTGTAATTGTAACAGTTAAACAAGGGAAAGGCATCACGAAAATGTTTCTGTTCCTAATGTTAAAGCAGCAGCCACAATTACAGGAAACCTTAATCTGAGGAGAGGTTTTAATCTGAATTTACTAGAGACCTAAATAAACCCACAACAATAGTCTCTGATCACTCTCCCAGCAGACCTTGTTACTATTTCTGCATCTCTACATCTTTTAATTCACAACCCAAATAAGGTCCCAGAAGAAATCACTTTCAAAATGATTTTACAACTGCAGCCAAATATATTATCATTTTAATTAAGTATATGAAGTATAACAAGGGCCAAGATATAAATTTCTAGAAGACTGAAGCCTAATTTAATTTTCACATTTAATATATAAAACTCCTGGCATATAAAAACTCCTAATGTCTTCATTTGCCTCTTAGTACAGTCCTTTATCATGTACATTTCATTAGTCACATAGATAAAAGAAAACAATTACAAACTAACTGTGAAGTTTATATGAGACTTTGCTTGGTAACAAAATTTGCTATTATGCTAAGTGGAAATTTCTGTCTCGGTAAAAAAGGGAGTTGTGAAATTTCCCTACGTGTCATTGAAGAAAATAGAAGTTCACTTATAAGCACCATCTAATTCTCTAAAGGTGTCACTCTGGTTTCTGGTTTTCTTGCTTGGAAATTTAGAAAAGAGTAACTCACCCCTTAAGAATCCTAAAATAAAAGACCTAAACCTTTAAGAAATCATTCTGTGGCACTGTTCCTCTCTATACGGAAAAAAAAGAACTTTGATAACCCTGGGCAAGACTGAAATGAATGAAAATATTGACATTCATCTGAGAAAGCAGCTGGGAAGCAAACCTGACCCAGACTTGCTAATCCCACCTCCTGACAGAGAGGTAATGAAACAACCTCAACTCAACTGCCAGGTTGAGTACCTGGCAGAGCGTTGCCCAGACCCAGCATAATCCCAGAGTAAGCAGAAACGCAGAGGCTGTTGTCTGGTTGTTGACCTGACAATTGCTGTTTGGGATGTGCATGGAACGCCTCATTTTGGAGAGCTCATGCATACCTTCTCCCTGCCTGTTTTCCACAGCTTCCAACAAAAATATCTGTGCCTTGAATTCTTCAGCCTTTCCTTTTACATTAAGGGTCAATGTGAACTAAAAATAGTTTGAGAAGAGGAAATGGCCACAGTTTCCAAGTTATAGCTTTTGGTTTTTCCTTTGAGGTTTCACATAAAACCCTTATGCTGAAAGCAAGCCTCAGCCTTTGATCCAAAGAAGATCCAAGATCTAGCTCAGGTCTGTGCAAGAAATATGACATTTCAAAGATGAAGTCAGATAAAAGTTAATAATTCTTAAACCAAACAGATTTTGCATTCCTTTCCCCCACCCTATTTTCTGAAGAGCCTTTATAGACTGCTTGTCAGATTAAGACATGAAGTAAGATGCCTGAAGGGGTTAAAAAATTCAGCATTGAAAGGGTTGGTCTGGAAATCCAGCTTTTGCTCTCACTCTTGTTTCTAGGTTTGTCCAGATTCTAACCACAGACCAGGATGTGGGTAAGAGACTGAAGTCCTTTCTGACCCAGATATCTGCCCACACACTGCCAACAGATCACCTGCTACTACTGATTGTGACAGTGAGAAGCAGCGTGATCTTGAGCTTTCCTTCTTGGCCATTCTGTATCTTCTCCAAACTCAAGCTTGAGCTCCTGTCGACACAGCGTAGGGAAGAGGCAGGTTCAGGTCTGACCAGAGGGTTTGCACTACAAATACAAATTAAATGTCCTAAGACAAGATGTTGTCTGACAAAGCATACTTGGGAGAGGAGGAAATTTTGCTGCTAGTTGTGTGAGACTGGAAAGCTAGTCACTGACACCACCTGGAGTACTGTGTCCTGTTCTGGAGGCCCTATAACAAGAGGATGGGTGTACTGTAATGTGTCCAGGGAAGGGTTAAGAGGATGATCAGAGGGCTGAAGCACTGCTCCTATGAGGAGAGACTGAGGGATTTGGGGCTGTTCAGGTTGGAGAAGAAAAGGCTCTGAGGTGACCTTATTGTGACCTTTCAGTGTCTTAAGCAGGGCTATAAGAAAGCTGGGGAGAGACTCTAGGATGTCAGGCAGTGATAGCACTAGGGGGAATGGAACAAAGCTAGAAATGAGTAGATTCAGCCTGGATGTTAGGAAGAAGTTCTTCACCATGAGGGTGGTGAGACCCTGTAATGGGTTGCCCAGGGAGGCAGTGGAAGCCTCATCCCTGGAGGTGTTTAAGGCCGGGCTCGATGAGGCTCCAGACAGCCTTCTCTGGGGGGGTTGGAACTAGCTGATCCTTGTGGTCCTTTCCAACTCTGACTGATTCTATGATTCTGTGTCGTAAAAAACCCTCTAAATGTATCTTTTCTGAAGGTGTTATTGCAGCTGAAAGAAGTCGTCCCACCCTGTGAGACTAAAAAGGCTTTTCATACATAATTTGTGTCAAATCCCAGAGACCTTTCAATTGGGTTAAAACATCTCCATTTCACCCCTATTTGTAAATATGACCTGCTGACCTAACAGCATAACCATTCTGTACTTAATAGGATATAGGGAAATGCATGGCTCAGGACTTTCAGAGAACTCTCAGGGGAATAAACATGTGTGGAAAACTTGAACATGACTGTGACATGGCATATATTGGTAGGGTCTGAACTCTAAACATTAAAGAGGCTGGCTAACAAATACAGAAAAATTCTGGGAAAGACTAAAGTGCAAGGTTGATCACTTGGTCAGTTGAGATTCTCTTCTGAAACATCAATTTCTGTGTACTGTGTATAGAGAGTCTACAAGCATTTAAAAGCTACTAAGTGTTCTCAATTTCTATTGATCATAGCTTGGCACGCCTGTAGAATATGAATGATGAATTCCCTGATTCAGTAGCTTTAAACAAAAGAAAAGCCTAGATGGAAAATGTTTAGAAGGGCCCATTTAATAAGATAGCACAGAAAAGATGGGATGGCTTTCTTCCTACAACTACTTTCAGCTGTAATCATAGAAGCATATCCATGGATTTACAAACCCTCATTATTTTGATGTATTGCTGCATTTCTGCCTCAAAATAAACCAAAATGTGTTAAGCCTGGCCTGAGATGAAATACCGAGTTTCCAGTACTAAAATATTTCAATTATTCATACTGAAAGATCAGGAAACTAGCAAGGAGATAAACACTGTTGTTCATATGCTGACAAAGTGTGCCAACTGTTAGAAACAAGTGCTTCTATTTCAGAATAATCTAATTAACATCAGCATGAGTGTCAAATCATTAATATATTCTTCTAAGTTATCAGGCTCTGATTTAAACTTCCTTCAGTTTAATGCATAGCCACATTTTTCCATCACTTGAGTATTATTTTAGCAAAAAAAAAAAAAAAGAGGAAGGCAAAGGGAAGAGGAAGGCAAAGGGAAGAGGAAGGCAAAGGGAAGAGGAAGGCAAAGGGAAGAGGAAGGCAAAGGGAAGAGGAAGGCAAAGGGAAGAGGAAGGCAAAGGGAAGAGGAAGGCAAAGGGAAGAGGAAGGCAAAGGGAAGAGGAAGGCAAAGCGGGGGAATATCCACAAAATGGATAGAGTCTTCCTGAACGCAATTTTTTCAGGGCTCAAAGCACAAGTTTTAAAGTTGTTTTTGTTTTTAGAGAGAAGGAAGCATTCATCAGTGACAAGATTTCAAACTTCTGTATTTGCACATCACTTTCAGAAGGTTTTGCCTGCAGTTTTGGTTTGTGACCATCTCTGCACAGGAGAAGGTGTAGATAACAGCAGTGTTCAATAACCCTGCAAGCCCACTTCAGGCACACACTTCAAAAGCATCTCCACAGGGAATAGCTGAATAACTAAGATTAAATGTGTTGGGTTCTTGTTTAAGGTAACTTTGGTTCTCTCTGTTTTTGGGGGTCTACCTGGTGTTTCTAGCTAATCATTAAATTCACTGAGGACAGTCCCTTAATTTGGGTAGAGCCACAGGAATTTCAGAAGTAGATAAGTCCATTAGAGGTAAATTTAAACCAAGGAAGATCTAACTAGGTGTCAAATAAGCACTATTTTTGCTAGAAGGTAATATTTGCCAGACTTGATATTCTCACAGTATGAAGACATAAAATAAACTTGTGAGGTCGCTGCAGTTAATGATCAGTAAGCAAACTTCCATGATCAGCAATCCTAACTTGAAAAACCATTTACCTGTCTGCCTCTATTTATTATTGATTACCATTAATTGTAAAGACTCTGACTACTGCAATATCTGACTGTTGATTTTTCATTTTGCATGGAAGTCATTACTTTATTCACCCAGATATCGCAAACACTCTCAAGTATTATAAACCAGATATACAGATTATCTAATTACACAGCATTCACCTATAAAGAAAAACATGTCAGAGGTGAGAACTATACCAACAGAAGCAAGGATTCACAGTTTGCAGAGATGGGAGTTAAAACACAAATTCAAATGGCTGGAAATTCAGAAGCAAAGCCCCTTGCAAACAGCACCTGCAATTCCATGTAGCAACACCCAGCCTGCCACCACAGGTAATGAGCAGACTCATTTTCCTTGCAGCCTGACTAGTGATGCTTCTTTAAGTAATCAAAGGTTGCACAGAGCTTTTATGGCACTCAAGAGAAAAACAGTTGGCAAATGGGAGCTGTTTTGCTGTGGGTTTTTTTTTTTCTTGTTTGTTTGCTTTTGTTTTTCTTTTTTTAGTTATCTCACAAATGCCATTGATCAGTTCTGTTTGTGAGTGGGAGGTGACTCAATCTGTAAGGCAACTCCAGATCGGGGGTTGGAGTTAGGGGCTAGTGTGAGGCATGGAGACTCTCAACAACTGTACCCTTTGAAGCATCTCAGCACCATAGTTATCTGTGCAGCAGCTCTAACACTGAGGTGTTTTTCCTTGCCATCACCTATGACACTGAACTGTGTCGCTAGATCCTGTAACGGTACTCTCTGCACCCTAAAAGCCCTCCCTGTGGGTACCTGTCAGTATCACTGTGCTGATTTGAGGCTAGTTGGAATATTTTACTGAGAGAAATTAAATCCTTAGCTGTGAGAAGAAAAGGAAAAAAACCCCAACAGTAACCTGTATTACTCATTCTTCTGCTGAGAAATGCAACTACTCAAAATATAGATCAGACACTCCCTTCTCACACACTTCTCAGTTAGCTCTCACTACTTCTTCTCTCTGGTACTCTGTGTGGTGGCATCTGCCTTAACTCTAATCTGACCTAATCCTTCGTTTCCCCTAACCTCCTTGTTGTCTTTTTGAGATCTCACCTCAGATCTCTCCAGATTTATCATGTGAGATACATGGGGATTGATCTGGTCATTGCTGAAGGAAGGAAAAGAAGAGGAAAGGGGGAGGAGGTTTGGGCCAGGAGCCTCCTGGCAATCTGATTGTTCTGGGAAGGATTTTGTGTTCCGGTATTACTTTTAACTTGTATATAACTGTGAATATTTGTGTATATTGTGTATATACTCGCTTGTAAATTGTGCTAAGCTGTAAATACAGCTTCATTCCTTAACTTCCATCTGGCTGGGTCTAGTCTGGGTGAATTCATTGTGTGTGCGCAGGTAACTCCCAAACCATCACAATCGCTTACTTGGAGCAGTCTCTGCCTTAGCCAATCCACAGGCTGGGAAGTGGTTGTGTATTGGTCCTCATGCTTGGTGAGATCCTATCATGTGTGTTGCTTAGTTCATTGATGAGGCCTCCTGAAAGTATCCAGTGTCTTCACAACCTACATTAAAATTTTCTTGTACCAAATGTATACTCCAAACTCAACCAGTTGTTAGTTGAGTAACACATGAGATAAAGGCTTATTCAACTGATGGAGCTCAGCCCTGGGCACTGACTGGTTTGTTTCAGCTGCAAATGCCCACTATGTATAATACTGTCTGCTTTTATTTGCAGCTTGGTAAATGACTGCTATGAAGCTCAGCCAGAACACAAACTGTAAGCCAGCAAGATTCCTATCAAACTACTAAAGCAATGAAACAACACATATCAGATTCCCAAATGACCTTCATAAATCCTTGTTCACTAACAGTGATATTTGTTAACAACAAAATTAACTTTTATTACTTCCTATCTGTGACTGTATTTGCCAACACTCGTTTTTGAAGCTCCTCGGATCAACCAGAACACATAAATTAGATTACATTAAGTTTACTGGCCAAGATGTGAAGACACAAACATAACTCTGAGGCTTATATTAAGCCATGATTTGAAGAACTTCATATAATGCACTGCACACTGGAGACTAATAGAGAAGAAGAAAAGAGTTGCTATCTCAGCTGCTTACACAATGTTGTCTGGATACAAAGGGTTACCTCCCAGCCTGACACACAGCATACAGTACTCTGTATGGAACAAACATCAGCTCAAATAAAATCTGGTTTTCCATTCAAGGGGTGTCAATAGGGCTGTGCTCCAAACAAATACTGTGGTCTAGTTTCTGAAATGGAGACACAGGTGAGGCTCCAAGATGCCAAAACAGCAGCAGGAATAGCATTCTCTTGGCACAGATGAGCACAAAAATTGCCTAAGATGTGCAGAAGTGCTTACTGTTTCAAACAGGAGGGCAAATGAGGGTGAAGAAGTGCATATGGGAAAAGAAACCTCAATTTTTGTTAATTATGGGTCCTAATTTTGTAAAGACTTTTTTTTTTTCTTTTTCTTTCTCTTTTTTTTTTCCCTTCTGACAAAGTCATGCAGATGGCAACAGTAATAAATAATTTATTTTGGAAGCATTTCTTAAAGTGAGTATTGACAGTCACCCTAACAGCCAGAGCCATGAAACCTGGGAGCTCCTGGGATGCTATCACAGCACTGGGTGCTTATCTACATGAAAGTCATAACATCTTCTGTGTCATGCAGAGGTTACCATGGGGAGGAGTCTCTTGAATTTCACTGATCTAGGTTGTTTTACTTGTTTTGTGCTTTTCACACTGGTGTCTCTGGCTGTCTCAGTGCCAAGCAGACAGACTTAATACAAGACCAGTAAACATTAACCTTGGCTTTCAATATGAAGAATTTGCCAAGTAAGGTGCAACGGGGAAATATGATTCACTTTTATCCCATCAAGATTGTCTATAGGCAGCAGGAGATAAGTTTTTTAACACATTGCCTTTATTCTGGAGTTCTCCTTGACATGTTTGTGCTGTTTATGAAGAGCAGAGGCAAGGATCCTTGGCAGAAATGTAAATTACTTTAATATTTTCTTAACAATTCTTTAGCTCAAATTTATGTGAGAAACCAGATATGAGGATTTATGAAGGACATTTGTGACAGGTCTGCTTTTCAAAAACTGAGGAGGGAAAAATCAATGAAAAAAAAAAAACAACTTTAAACCAAATAAATAAATAAATACAAAATAAAAATTTGGAAGTATCTCAACACTCCTCTGATCCATCTCTAAGCAAGTTCCTAGCAATGTGCCAGCCTCTTTCAGTGCTCTGCCTGTACATTAATCAAGCAATCTGGAATGAGACAAGAGACCAATTCAAAGCACAAAAGTAACCAAAGAGATAAAAATTAATCTTGCTTCAGCTTGACTTTCTACAATTCTCCAGCTGCTCCAGTAGTTTGTAAAGTTCCTAAGGTTTCTCTAGTGAAAGTAACTGTGAAATACCAATCGGTAAGTGTCATCTGTATGGCAAAGATCAGCCTGAGGCTTTATTCTGCTCCCCCTCTGAAGATGTAAATGTTGCATGGGGTCTTGTTTTGGCCCAGTGAAGGGGAAAATCACTACATTCTGACCTGCAGATATGTTTGCTGTCTTAGCTGAGAATGCTAGTGTGCAAAGCTTCTTAAAGAAGCTTATTCCTAAAACATGAATTTTCACTGTGCAAAGGAAAATTAGCAACGTGTCCTTGATTTTACCGATGGGTGATTCTGGCATGAGACATGAGACCTTTGAAAGGAGGAGGTTGTTCTTTCAATAGCTGATGACCAAACAGCTCATGGTTTTGTGAGAATATAAACCTGCAGATAAGGGAAATAAATAAGATGTTGCCTTGTGGAACAATTCTGAAAGGCAGAGCTGGGAGAAACAGTGCTTCATTTATATCAAGAACCTTTGTCTAAAATGACTGATGCTTGCAAATATTTTTATTGTACCAAATCAGGATGTCCACAGAGCTGGGTCAAGGCTCCTGGTGGGATTTCTCAGGGTCAGTGAGCTAGTTACTTCTAAACTTTCCACTTTAGAGTAACTCCTTATTTTTAGTCAAAAAACATATTTATTTGGGAAACAGTTCCCTTAAGCCTCTATGGTCTAACCCCCACCTTTTCAAACCCACTGAAAGCTGAACCATTTCAACTTCCCCAGCAAAATGCAATGATCTGCTCAGTCCAGGTGGGTTTGACTCAAATTCATTCAAGAAGAATCGAATTCAGAAACCAACTCTATTTCTGTTAAATACTGAATTACTGAATTTATAGTGCTCTATGACTTTGCATCACCTTCATATTCAGGACAGCGATGTCCCAATTGCAAAAAGCTTTCAAAAGTCCACTCCCAGATTCAAACTTCACAGCTTTGACATTGTTGTGGTGCCAGATATTGGCTCAATATTGTGCTGGCTGTGGTAGAGCACCGGACCTGCAGTGTGGGTGAGGATGCTCAATCTTTGCTCTGAACTAAGGGAGGAGCAGAGAGCTGCAGTGTTTGTTCTGAATCCCTGGCACTGAGCTTTGATCAGCTTTCTAGTTCATTGTGAAGTTTTGTGCTAATGTCAGACCCAAAGGTGTTCTCAAATGCAAACCATTAGAGTCAGACAATAGTTGTTTGGAAGAGAGAAATGTGTGCTCTATGCTGAGACTGCAAAGCAGCAGCTGCACTTTTAATTAAAACTTATGTCCTATATATCTTTGTGTGTTTGAATGTTTCTTTGTTTTTAATGCAATTTTTAGATAAAGTCAGGTTTTTTAAAATTATACTTCTGCCTCCTGGTGCGTTCCTTCCTTTTTAATTTTTTTTTTCATGACTTTTTTTTTTTTTTTTCAATTTACATTAACAGATTAGGCCATATCAGAGCTTCTGAATATATTAAAGGTGATGGCAGCAAAACACAGCTCTGTTTCTTGATCTATTCAGTAATGGTCTCTTTAGGCACCCTTCTTTATCCCCCTCCCAACACACACTTTTTAATTACAGTGACACCTGTGGATCTTAGGCATGTTTGAGGAAAGAATGAAATCTCAACACTCATCAAGCAAATGCCTCATCATTTGCCTGAGTTATTGCGACTGTTGTTCTGTGGATCTGCAGGTTAAAATTACGGCATTGAGGGACCTGTGCTATTGGGAGATGTCCCTGCCTATGGCAGGGGGTTGGAACTAGATAATCTTTGAGGTCCCTTTCAACCTTATCATTATATGATTCCATGATTCTAATTAGGGATTTTTGACTTGGGGAATTTAACTGGAAGAGTGAGTTCTGAAGAGCTACTGCTCCAATGGTTTCCCAACTTAGAGGACTTTGAATTTAGGGAATGCTGGACTCACGCTCAGGTCTGTCAGAAGCCAGTGGAGGATTTTTGGCTGTTAGAAATGAAAAACTCATATCCTTGTGAATGTACAAATAGTAAGAACAAAGAAGCCAGAAGAAAATGATAATGCAGTCTATAGTTAGAGAAGGAAGCCAAGAGCTCTAAAATAAAAGTAAATAATGAACTGGAAGAATGAAGCATTTATTTCAAGAAGTTCTTATACAATTAAGAAGCAAATCACATTAAGAATTGGAAAATATGGCATCAAAACCAATACAGGCATCATGGACTAGGTCTTCAGACACAGAGGTTTGTGTTCATTATTTGGATGACACATAAAAGAATTTCCTGCCATTAGCTTGATAACAGAAACAGTGATAGAAATCTACCAGTTTGTCAATTAATAAATTGATATTGGGAAATGATTGAACTATGCTCTCACTTAATTTTCCTGCTATTGCCTTGCTTGCTTGCTTCTTCCTACACATATAGCAGATTACTTCAGTTTTCCTTTTACAGGCAAAGTAGGACAAATTACCTTTCATATGTAGAAAGCAGAACTATTTGATTAATTTGCCCTCAAAAAGCAGGACATTTTGGGTTAAATTTGGTTCTATGGGATTGGGCAGGAAAAAGATAATTTGAATGAAGGAAAGTCAGTTCATAGAATCATAGAATGGTAAGGTTGGAAGGGACCTCAAGGATCATCTAGTTCCAGTCCCCTGCCATAGGCAGGGACACCTCCCACTAGTACAGGTCACTCAAGGCCTCGTCCAACCTGACCTTGAACACCTCCAGGGAGGGAGCAGCCACAACCTCCCTGGGCAACCTGTGCCAGTGCCTCACCACCCTCACTGGAAAGAACTTCCTCCTAACATCCAGTCTAAATCTCCCCTCTGCCACTTTAAACCCATTACCCAAACTTCCAAATTCTCAGTTCTGCTACAGAATTCTACTGCACTCCTTCTCTGTCAAGACTCAATCACAGAAACTGTTTGCCAGGCTTTTAATCTTCATGCAAAATAACTGCTGAGCATAAAGTCTGTTTACAGCAATTATTGTAGAAATGTAAACAAAACAGAAGCAGTAGAACTATGAATGAAGAGTTGATTAAGAAGTGACAGCAAGGATTTGTGATAATGAAGGTATGAATAGTGCTTGTTTGGAAATGTGCCAGTTACTTGCAATTAATTTTTCTAGCTAGTCAGCAGAATGCATGTTGGCTTGCAAATGAAATGGGCATTTTCTCCCCAGGTTGGTATGCATCTACAGACTACAAACACCCATTATTTGTAATGTTTTATGACTCTGGACTACAATAACAAATTCAGCAGACCTAATGGCACTGACAGCATCTGATGTTAGATTTAGATGCTCTAACTGTAAACTGTTTTTTTCCAATATTCAGAGCCTTGGGTTTCACCAAAACAGCTCCTAAGTGCATGGTGATGGGCATGCCCAGAGCCACCTCTTTGTGGGGTTGGCAAGGCAAGCCCTCAATTCACAAATTACTTTGTGAATATGCTCCTAGCAAAACAGGTAAGCGATCTACCATCGAAATCCTCCTCTTGTGCCTGTCTAATAGGAGCCCATGGGAGAGTAGGTGCAATGTCACTGTAGTCTCTGATGCTGATCACAAGCCCACGTTACAATCTGTTTAGCCCAAACCAAATAACCTTAGATCAAACTTCTAGAAAAAAACATAGGCAACCAGCACCAGAACAAGAGGACACAGACTCAAGTTACACCAGCGGAAGTTTAGGCTCGAGGTGAGGATAAAGTTCTTGCCTGAGAGAGTCATTGACTGCTGGAATGGGCTGCCCAGGGAGGTGGTGGAGTCACCGTCCCTGGAGGTGTTCAAGGTGGGTTTGGATGTGGCACTTGGTGCCATGCTCTAGTCTTGAGGTCTGTGGTATCGGGTTGGACTTGATCATCTTTGAGGTCTCTTCCAACCCTGATGATTCTGTGGTATCACAATGTCCCCACAGGGTCAATGATACAATTCCCTTATGCTCCTCAAATTCTACAAAATACACATTTCTATCTACTGGCAGAAGTATTTAACTGCTCCCAATAGTAAGCTGATGACTAGTCAATGTCCAGCCAATCAATCTATTGAATGCAAGAATATCCAACATCTCATATGCTTTGTAATAGTTGCTGTATGAGAGGAATTTCAAAATAATGTGCATGTCTGAATAGGTCCAATGGTTTCCTCTATTAGAGACAAATTACATCAACACACTACAAAGAAAGTTTGAAGGCAGGACTATTAAAATGCAAAGATTTTGCTTGTTATGTGATTAGGAGCACGAAGAAAAAGCAGGAGGTGAGAGTGTGAAGGTAAAGTAATAAAAAGAAACCAAATGATTCATTTAATTAAAGCACTGTGAAATCTTGAAGTCTTGTTCTACTTCACATTTTTCATTAGCAAACATCTCTATTTAGTGTTTTGGTTTTTTTGTTTTAATTGAAGCTCTTCCAGGTACAGTGTGTAATTTAGAGTGTGCCATTTGTGGGCCCTTTCAAAAATCCATAGGAATCTACACTGATTTAAAAAAGTCAGTGGTTATAAGGCAGACAAACTTTGCTGATGAATTCTCACTTCAGCTACAGTTTTGAAAGTCCCAGATGATGTGGTGTTAAAAGATTCTGGTGTCACAAAATGTTAGGAATGTAATTAGGTTTTTTGCTCTGCAGTATCACTCAGATGTAAATAATCTTAGGAGCCACAGGTTGGGATTATAAATTACCCTCCCTCTTATTTTTCCACGTTCTATGTCATTGCAAACACTGGACATAGTCTTGTTACTGAGATGCCTCTCAGAGGGCCAGTTAATAGAACCATTGTCTGTTGGTTTATCACAACATTATTAGAAATTAATGAAATTGCATTTAGTTGGTATCAAGCAATTAAATAGCATGTAATGAAGTACTAAATGTATCTAAAACATCAGGTTTTGGTCTTTTAAGACAGAAATTGTGTCTGTGAAAGAGAGCAAGAGAAAGAGAGAGGAGGATTTAATACCATTTTATCTTTCATGATCTGTCATTTAGTTTTCAGCCGCTCACCCATTGAAACAAGCTAAATTCAGACTTTGCTGTGTAGCTGAAAACTAAAGAAATAAAATATTTTTGAAAACTAGATTCAATGTGTGATGACACTGCCCCAGAATCTCAGAGATTTAGCTCACCCAAACTTTTAGTCAATTCAAACTGTTACATACAGGGTTAAAACTGTGCATGCATATTCATGCACCCCTCATACAAAATAATTGCTGGGTGAAAAATGAACTTTTCCTCAGCAGCACCTCCGCACACAAAATGTGGAACATCAAGGTCCAGATTACTGAGTGAACCTTCCCCAAAATCTTTGGTCCGTAAAATTTTGCAGAAAATTGGTGTAATAGTGAAGCTTTTTATCTTTTACAATTTTCTGGCAAATACAGCCCAAAGGCAAACTCTTTCTCAGTCCTCAGAGCTCAAAAATGGAGCAAGAGAAAATCTGGTTCCTGAGGTGGTCTAATTTCAAATCCATGCCTTGCTGGATAGAGACTGCAAAACCAAAATGTTAACACTCCCTGCCCTGAACTATTGTACACTCTCTACCAGTTCCTGTTTCTGTATCTAGCAGATGACATTTACTCCTCCCAATCAAACATTGTTATTTAACCTCTGTGAGCCATGCATCATTCAAGTGAACTTCTGGCTAATCGAAGCCATAGAGAAACTTCAGTTCTGACAGTTCTGTATTGATTTCAATAAGGATTATTCCTGCTCAGAATCTTGGTTCCAGTGTTTGGGACTAAAATGATTATCATTCACAGCTTTATAAAACAAAATGCACCAGATTCATCAGTAAGTAAAGATTCCCTGGTTAGATGTGCAAAATGCACATACAGCCAAAGGTATATGCCATATTTTAAGTGTTAAAAAGCACATAACTTTATTGATAAAAACATTTAAACTCTCTCTCTTCTCCCTTTCTGTGCTTCTCTTGGGAGTTTTAAACTCAAATGATTCTGATAAAATATGAAAGCTTCCATTGATTTATTGTTAATAGCAAATAAGTAAATTTAGGGGAGAAAATGTACTTTGAGGCATTATTGTCACTGAGGGACCAACAATACCTGCAGTTTCTGTATATCTGTGCAGAAATCTGTTGAAAATCTCCTGCATATTCAAGGCCATGGTCATTCTAGTGAAGAATATCTGTAAGTAAATGTTTAGCCCACCCTACCATCCTGTCTAGTTTACAGTAAACATTTCATTATCAACATTTAGCTGAAAGGATAATATTAAAAGTATTCTTCTTTGAATAAAGCAAAGAGGATGTTTACAGAAATGGTTGAATAGTTCTAGAAATTTTTCCCTTAGCTGGGCCTGTTGTTGAGGAGTGCAATCAAAGAAAGCTGCAGTCCCATTTGGAGTACTGTGTACAGTTCTGGAGTCCCCAGCGCAGGAAGGACATGGAACTGTTGGAGTGGGTCCAGAGGAGGGCCACAGAGATGCTCAGAGGGCTGGAGTAGCTCTGCTATGAGAATAGGCTACAAGAGTTGGGGCTCTTCAGCCTGGAGAAGAGAAGGCTTCGAGGAGACCTTAGAGTAGCCTTCCAGGATCTGAAGGGGGCCTACAGGAAGGCTGAGTAGGGACTATTGACAAGGTCTTGCAATGACAGGACAAGGGGCAATGGGTTTGAACTGGCAGAGGGAAGATTTAGACTGGATGTTAGGAGGAAGTTGTTTGCAGTGAGGGTGGTGAGACACTGGCACAGGTTGCCAAGGGAGGTTGTGGCTGTTCCCTCCCTGGAGGTGTTCAAGGTCAGGCTGGACGAGGTCTTGAGTGACCTGTGCTAGTGGGAGGTGTCCCTGCTTATGGCAGGGGGTTGGAACTAGATAATCCTTGAGGTCCCTTCCAACCTTACCATTCTATGATTCTATGATTCACAAGCATCGCCATCACATGGGGTAAACCAAGTCAGACTGACAACCTCACAACAGGAGACATTCACTCTGTAAAAGAAAAATCACCAAAATACCCTCTGAAATCTGTATTTCTTGTTAAAATGTCACTGAAAAAGATCTCTAGTGCTTTTTTTGTGGGCCTCCTTGTGCTTCCTGAAAAGCTGCAAATGCCACATGCTGGAGTAGAGCTCTACAAGTTTTCCCTCTACTTGTGCTCATAAAGAACAAACCAGGAATAGTTTGAACTGCTATATTTGTTAAGAGTATTTCTGGCAATGTATTTGCCTTGATGACAAAATCTCGATACACTGCCACTCATTTCTGTTTTCCTTTTTCCACTGTTGCTTTATTTACTCTTGAAGCATTTAAAAATATTGCAGATTCTGTGCTCAATTTAGGGCTTTAAGTAAATATTATGCTCTACACTGCTACTGAAAGCTGGTAGTGTGGAACCTACTGGCAGCAGAGTGTGACTTATATTTCGTATTTCACAAATATTATGAAGTCTTAAGAGAAAATCATGGTTTCACTGCCTAAAGCTTTTAATTTAAAAACACTTTTTTTTTTTTTTTTTTTTTTTTTTTTTTTAAGGTGGGTAAATCAAGCTCAGCATTACTTGGTAACAAAAGTTTACCTGCAATACCTCTATAATTTCCTTACAGTTGCTGTGTTCTTCAAGTGCTGAACAGCAACATGCTATTGAAATGTCACCCAGCTTTGCCAAATGGGAGGAAACTGCCTCAAAAAGCACTCCTCCTTTCTCTTTTCACAGCCTATAAATATAAAACACTGCAGAGACTTATGACTGAAACAAGGGAAAAAAACCAGAAAGAGCCCTTTCTGACATGTTGTTGCAACTAAAGGCTTGTTTACAAACTCTGGTGGTTCCCTTAGGTTGTCATTCACTCTGTGTAGAATTGCTCCACAGGTCTTTCAACCAGATGCACTGCCACACATTTTGCCATAACCCATTTAATCTAGACTATTGTTCCCCTGGTCTAGACACTTAGGCTGTGATTTGGATCATCTAATTTCAGCCTGGGGGGGAGTGATTAAAAAAAATTCCATCTGTAGGGAAAGGCTTTGCTTGAGGAGACCCTGTAGTAGCCTTCCAGTATCTGAAGGGGGCCTACAGGAGGGCTGGGGAGGGACTATTGACAAGGTCTTGTAATGACAGGATGAGGAGTAATGGGTTTAAACTGGAAGAGAGGAGATTGAAACTGGATGTTAGGAAGAATTTCTTTCCAGCGAGGGTGGTGAGACACTGGCACAGGTTGCCCAGGGAGGTAGTGGCTGCTCCCTCCCTGGAGGTGTTCAGGACCAGGTTGGATGAGGGCTTGTGTGACCTGTTCTAGTGTGGGAGGTGTCCCTGCCTACGGTGGAGGGTTGGAACTGGATGATCTTTGAGGTCCCTTCCCACCTAAATAATTTTATGACTCTATGATAGCCACCAGGTGGCTTGGATCCCTCCAGAGTGAAGAGACGGACAGATGAACCTCCCAGTAGCAATCCCTCAGCCCTCATGCAGGTCTTACCTCTGTGGAGAAACTCTGCTTTCACTGCTGGCTTGAGAAGGAGCTTACATGATGAGCTGAGTTCCAGACTAGACCATTCAGTGAGTGTGGGCTGCTCAGAGAGTAGTCAGAACTCACTAATCTGCACCTGCACAGACATCCTTGCTAGCTGTGCACTTGTGCCTTCCCCCCGCTGCCCACCTCAAGGGACCTCATCTAACTGCAGATGAAATAAGTCACTGACAAAGAGCGAGAGCAATTCACTTAATTCAATGATCAACAAGAACTACAGGTGAGGATTTATGGTTTCCAGAATTCCTTGCACTGGTAAGAGAAAGAAAACTACCTACAATATAAAATCCTTGAGCAGAAATTAGACCTGTTTGCAGTGCAGTTACTGCAGCGGGGACTTGATGACCTTGGATGAGATGGCTGGGTTGTGGCTCAGATAAATATTAAGTGGAACAATAAACTTAATGGCTCTTTTGAAAAATGCAGCATGACTCAGGCTCTGATCTGGTTTGTTTAACAGTGAAAAGCATTTTCCCTCATAAGCTTCATATTTCTTTCCCCTTATGTGGACTTAGTTCAGTCGGAGACTCCTCACACTGTGCTGCTGAAACAAAATGACTTAACATGTACCTTTAAACCAGGTCATTAATCTTCCATCATTCACCTCCTGTGTTATGTCTTACCTTACAGTTAATGGAATATTTAACTGCCTTAAGAGTGAACAATAAATTGAAGTCAATGCTTCCCTTCAAGTATTTGTCCATAGTTTCATCCATTTTTTTTTTCTTTTGACTTTGGACAAAGATTTGTTAATGTAAGGGCAAAACTGAAAAAAATGTACTTAACCACTTTGCCAGCTCAGTTCTGAGCTGCATACATCACCTGGTGGTGTAATGCAAAGCAATACAATCTGTAGATTGGGTTACTGATAATCATTGGAGTCTCTTACAGGAGTAAATGTTCCTCTGTCTCTTGAACGGAGTCTTTCCAAATTGGGGTAAATTATCCTTGATAGACTGCAGGCAGTTGCCTGGGAGCCTTGATTTGGCTGTAAACATTTAAATGTACACCTGATCCAAAGGGAAAGTTGAGCAGCAACAACGCAATGTTGTCCTAGGACTGAGGACAAGGGCTTATTCTCCAGTGCCAGCTCGGCACCACCAACTCCAGCTAGCTTAGGATGTGTACAGGGCAGCTCCCTGAGGCTCACAGGGCCAGCAGAGATTGTCCCCTCCTGTCTGCAGAAACTTTTTGATAGGGGAATGTAAAATGTGACAGTTACTTTAGGAGGGAAAGTGGTGTATATCCTAATGACCAGTCAGAGATCATACCCAGCTGGCTTGTAACTAACCTCCCAGGGCAGCCAGTCAGCCTGTGCCCTGTCTGCAGCTGTCTGCCTGTTTGCTAGTGAGATTTGCTGTTGCATGAGACTTTCTATTCCCCACTTATATGCAGGCAGCAGCTTCCTGTGTTCTGACCTTACCCAGATGGCCCTCACGAGTTTCAAATCCTTTACTCGTTTCTCCAGCAACTACAATTTCTGGTGGCACATAAGTGCCAAGAAGTAGGATCAAACTGGTCTGTACATATGGCAGAGCAGAGCTCCTGGATCTCACAAGGGTAGACTTCCTACAGAGAGCCAGGGCAGTTGCACTGCTAGGCAGGCTTCACATATAAATCACAATCACTGCTATTTACCCTCTAAGGAGGGAATCTGGCAAAGTTAGGAGCGGGCCCAATGCCTCTGAACCAGATGGCCTTTGCAGAAACTGTCCAGGAAACTCTGTATTTGTATCAAGTATGTTTGAGAGGGTAAATACAATCCAGAAATCCTGAGTACCTCTCCATTCTTTGTTTGCTTACACATCCCATGGGATAGCTCCCCTTTCAGTCTTACTCAAGAGTGAATTAACTTTCAGAATTGCATTAACATCGACTAGCTGTAAACTACAGGCTTTTTGCTGGCTTTGAGCAACAGAAAACAGCATTACCAGTAGGTAATGGCCAGTTTGGGTCTTTTTTTTATTCTTACTTCCTTTATATGTATGTGTGTGTGCATATATATACACAGACACACACATGCACACATATGCATATATATATATATACATACACACACACATATATATGGGAGATTGAAATAGAAATATCCAATAGATTTCACTTTTTGCATGCAACACACATAGCATAGCATACACACATTCCTTAGCATAGGAATTCTGCAAATGGTAGTGTGAAAATCTAAATGCAGCCACAGTTTGTGCCCAGGATTGGGTTGTTTGGCATTGAAGTGCCACATATTTCTACTCATGGCAATGTTGGTGGTTGGACCATGCACAGGGTATTGGAGGCCACTGTGTTACAGTTAGTGTCTGCCAGCTGCTCTACCAGATTCTGCAGTCAGCCTTGGTGATGCCAGAGCAATTTGTGCTGACACATATGAAGAACACAGAAATGCTCATCACTTCTATTTGGAACCTTTGTAACCACAGATGTCCAGGAAAAAAGAGGAGGTGGTGTGTGAGACTATCAGAATTTAGAAAAAAAGTCAAGACAGATCACTGGAAATTGTTTTCTTCTGTCTCCATTTCCTGTACATGAAAATAATTTATCTCCTACCTGTAAGCTCCTATTATCAGGGAGTCTCTGGCATCTTTAAGAATTTAGGAGGGGAAGATTTCCAGGATAGTTGTTCATACGATACTCTTTTGGATGCAGAAAACCACAAACACACACTACAGGGTTGCAACCAGATTTCACTTTGTGTGCACTGCATTGCTGGGTGAACTACTGGAGTTAGACACATCCTCTGATCAGAAGCAGACAGAGAACACAATACACTCAGCAGCTTGTCGTGGTCTGAAAACCTGCCTATGTCTATGTCTCCCATTTGAAGAGTCAGAGAAGGTTACTAAGTCACAAGCTTAGATAATTTAATGCTTTGCAAGCGTGGGCTAAAACAGTGCCTTCATCAGTGCTTTTTGTAAGGTAACGCCCCTGTAGCTGTGCTTTTGCACCAGTATGGCATTTGGAGGCAGGGGTGGAAGCACCCAGCAAGAACTGTGAAGTGCACACATGGTGCCTCTCTACACCTAGGGCTCAGCTTTCCTCCTGTCAGGATACTCAAATACTCCAGAGAATCAGGACTGTCCCCAGAGACTGTATGCTTCGGGTCTTTGCTATTAGCGTATTGTAGACTTTAAACCAAATTATGAGTAATCCCAATTATAATGGAAAATGCCATTACTTTATTAAATCATATTAAATATTAAGGAAGTATAATTTAAACAGCCAACATGCATAATCTGATTCCTAGGGAAAATCAGCATAGCCCTGACCTGATAGTAAAACTGGAAAGAAAATTAATTTGCATAATATGAAATTATTTAATGTCTCAACTTTGTGGGTAGTGAACCTTATTCGAACATCAGCAAGGTAGCTTTAAAATAATTTCTATTAATCCTTGAAGATCACTGATCCTGCCTGAATTTATATTTTCTCTTTACAACTGCTGTTCAAAGAAATAAAAGAAAATGAAGGAAAAAGCAAGGCTTGGGTTTCTTGTACACTATTACAAGGATGGGGAGGCCTTGGATGAGGCCTTGAGTAACCTGTACTAGTGGGAGGTGTCCCTGCCTATGGCAGGGGGTTGGAACTGGATGATCCTTGAGGTCCCTTCCAACCTTACCATTCTATGATTCTATGATTCTAAGGGTCTCAATAAAAACATTCTCTCTTTCCTTAGCTGTTAAAAGTGTTTTGGATTAGAAGCTTGTGTAATGTCCTCCTTTTCTTCCTCTAGGTTTTGAAGATTGTATATATTTAAATCAACAATGGAAATCCAAGTGTCATAAAAGATTTGGGAAATTTCTGTTCCAATTCCAAGGATAGTAACAAGGAATTACTCTTAAAAGATCAAATACTTTGTCTCCAATGAACTCAACTATCACAAACCAGTTAAAGGAAACCTTAGCCAGTTTTTGCACATTACAAACTTCATTGGAAGTTTTTCCTTTTAACCTCTCTTGCCCCTGTGACATTTAGAGAACAGGGATTTGCCTTTCCTCTGGAGTTTAATGAGATAGAGAACAGTAACAGTTGAAGATGGTATGTGACATGGGATGGATAAGCAAAGGAAATATCAATAGTAGTTCAATATGCACAGCAGTGAGGGTCAAATGGGCTAATACACATTGGCATGAACTATCAGTGTTTCCAGCATACACGTGGTGTTTTTCAAAAGCAGGAGACACAGACTGCAGAGCATCACATCTGCATTGCCATTCTGAGCACTGAGAGCAATCATGCAAGCCCTGACAGCATTTTGGTAGGCATGGCCTGTTGTGATGAGTTGTAATCAGCATTTATTTCACAGACAGAACTAGAACTAGAGTCAATGACAACAGAAACACATTTTTTCCCTGTTGCTTTCTTGCCTTTTGCACCCCTGAAGTGGCTTCTTTTCACCTCAGGGAGACCCCAGCTACGGTTTATTTCCAGCATGGCACAGATTGGAAAGAGCAACTGCTCACGACCAAATCCTGCTCCTCCTTGAGGCCTTTGACATTAAACCTTGACAGTCCCTGTTTGAAGGCTAAATAACCATTATGCCAGTACCTGCTGCTCAGGTAGTAGGTTTTCCATGCCAAACTTCCAAACCTAATCTCTTATTATTGTAATTTAGTGATCATAAATGCCTTCTAAACCAAAAACATGCTGCAGAGACATTTGTGGTTTGGAAATTCCAACCACATCTCCTGCTCACCTCCAGATGTGAAAGTGTCAGAATCCTGTTACTCAAACAAAACCAGAATGCATTTCTCTAACTTTTGAGCCCTTTGCTGTTTGTTCTGTCTGTGGAATACAGTTATTGCAGAATTCTGTAAATGCACCTTTAAAACTCAACATTGGGCAGTTCTAAACAAGTACCAGTGCTCAGCAGAAGTCTGGACTTGGACCTTTGCAAGACACACTACCTTATAAACCAGCAAAGCTCTTACATCCATTAAGATTAATGTAGTTTTACTCAGAACATATGCTGTTGTTTTGGCATTTAGACAGATGTGATGGTGTGATGGTTTGGGAGTTATCCACATCCTCCACCCCCACCCCCACCCCCTTTGTAAAATCACCCAGACTAGACTCAGCTGGCTGGAAGTTAAGGACTGAAGCTCTGTTTACAATTTAGCACAATATACAAGCAGATATTTACACTATATACAGGAATATTTACAGAAATATACAAGTTAAAGGTAATACAGAAACACAGCTCCCCTCCCAGAAATCAGAGTCCCCAGGAGGGGCTTCCAACTACCCTTCCACCTTCTCCCCACCCCTCTACCTTACTCCAGGGTTTACCTTACTTGCAAGGTGAGTTTGGAGGATCAGCCAGGGGTGTTAGAAGGAAAGCGGTTAGTGAGGTTACTTGGCAGAGAGGAGAAAACCAGAAGCTAGATCACCCAAGAGTGTCTGCAAGGCCGAGTATCTGTGTTATCTATGTTTTGAGTTCTTATTCTTATCTATCTCAGCAAGCCTATGAGTGAAGTAGACATCACCATCATTTTCTTTTCACAGCCTATAGTATAATTTTCTCATTTAAAATATTCCAATTATCCTCAAACCAGCACAGATAGCATGGCACCAGTGTAGGAACAGACCAACCCTTTAAAGATAAAAATAACCTCACCAGAACCAGGGAGAGCTAGCGGACACAAGTCAGAAATGAAGAGGGTGCTCAGGTCTGTGCTCTCATCCTGAGGCCAGATAGAGAATAGTAAGGTTTCAAAGCTAGAGGTTAACCTGAAAGTACCATTTAACTGATTAACGTCAGATGCATAACTCAGTTTAGGTCCACAGCCTGTCCAACTATAGGCACCAGGGGACAGGCAGAAGCAGGCACCTGACCCATCACTGCCAGGTTTATGGAACTCCCATTTACCCTGCCTGCAGGTGTCAAATTAATAGGTTCTTTCAAAGCAATCTAGCAGAACCAGTCTGGGGCTAAAGAGCTGTTTGGAGAGCGGAGATTGAGATGAAGGCTCTGTTCTTACACCAAGCATGCAGTGTTTTGAGGACTCTGTTACTGCCTCACTGCTGTTATGGTCCTGTGTGGATGTGGCTGGGGAATGGTAACTTCTAGCAATTGTGCTTCATTACAATCACTTCATTGCAACATCCCTGACACCTGAAGAGCTGCAATTTGATCAGTTCCTGCACTGATATTAACAGACCCACAGTCCAAGATATAAATGGTGTCTGAGAGAGAAGGAAAAATTCCAGAGGCTTTTCCTTTAAGGGTTATAATAGTTTTATTTCTCCTGCACAGATTATAGAGCAATTTCACTGTCCCAGGTTTATATGGTGAATAGAAAATTCAGTTTCAAGTGATTGAGTTTAGATTTCCAAGTAGCTGTTAAAATAGAGTCCAAATATAATGGAACATTGCTGTCATCTAAGGGCTCTTTGGTGTTCTTCATGAAAGGAGCTCAGTTCAAAAAAGAATGAGTACCTACAACCTAAAATATCTCAGCACATTTGACAACCTCATTGAAAACCTCAGTGGAGAGGCCTGTTCTCAATTTTACAGGTGACAACTGAGGCAGAAAATGTAGGGTTGGGAGGATGTTTCTTCCACTGATGTTCAGAACTTTGTTTGAAAAAGTCTTTGCCCAACAGTTTTGCTCGTAACCTGTATCAGCAAAGCATTTTGGAATATGCTTAACCTTAACAGCATGAGCTTTCCTGATTAATTCTTTGCCAGTTTCTCACAGATCCCTAAAAATCTTTGATGATTTGGAGCTTGGATTCACACAGAATGTGGCACATGAGTGAGAAAGATGGAGGGTATGATAGCTTCTTATTTATTTCAGTTTCTTTTCTGGTGACACTGTCTATGGCTTTATTGAAGTACTCATTAGCATAGCACTGTCTGTCCTGTCATCTGCAGAGATGAATAAAACTAACATTTGCATGTGTCACGAAAAAGGTAAATAAGGCACTACCCTCCATGTTCTTCACTGAAACCCCCAGAATGTTAGTGATACTGTTGCCCTCCTTTGGTTGTTTTCTGCAAAAATTCAGCTGTACAGATCAGAAATGAGGAATTAATCAAGAGCAAGCTGTTGGAGAGAGCAATACAGACAGTACTTAAACGGTACCACCCCTCCCCAAGTCTCACAGCAAAAATAGAGATGTCTCATTAAAAAGACTGTATACTGAATCCTTTTTATCAATCACCTCCTCTTCCACTTCCCTCTTCTCTCCCTCTCAGTGTGTTTTGGTCTGTGATGTGCTTCCACAAACTGTGAGTTCTCTAGCTAGGAAGCACACAATTGAATTTCAATGTTAATACCTGATTCTCCCTTCGTGTATATTTTATTTTGCGGTTTTCATTTTCAGCTGCAGTGTAATTTTTTCAAGTCTCCCTTGAGAAATTTTGCTTGGAAACAGACCTGAAACTTCACAGTTTTTATTCCTTTTTCTGTGACTGTCCTAATCCTTATAATACATAATTTTAAATTCTTTGTAGCTATCAAACTGTTTTTCTATCTTTGAACCATCTTGCTGGCTGAGCAATAGACTGTAATACTGGTACTGAATAACAGTAAGAAGGGTAGTAAAGCAGTTGCCACCAGAAAGTTGCCAAAACAAATCTCCATGCACTGAACAAACAGACCAAAGTTTTGCAGTCAAATGAAGGGAAAGATGAATGGAACAAGCAAAAGGAGAATGATTTCATTTCTAAGTCAAAGACAACAGCAACACAAAAATATTTAAATTCAAATTCTAAGAGAAAGAGCAAAGGCATTGCTGCCTATTCTGCACGGCTACTGCTCTGGTTGGTTGAATTTGGTCCTGCTGAAGCCACAGCAGGGATTGTGCTGTTGTCTGCAGGGCAAGCTGCACCCCAGGTGCTCAGGTACCTCTGCCCTAATTCATAGCTCCCACCTCAGTGGGGAGAGGGATTTCAGGAACCATGTGGAACTGAAACTCCATACTTCTTAGCCTACACATTAAACGTTTGAGGAATAACCACCTTGAGCGTACTATCAAAGCACAGCATTTACCATTTCCCCTGCTTCTTGCCTCATGAGAGCAGCTGGCTTGCTCAATGACCTCCCCACACTAGTTGTGGAAATATAAGAGAACAAAATAATATCAGGGCCAATCCTGTTGTATTTTAAAGAATCCATGCTCTTATCAGCTGAACACCTTCTCTTTTGGCTAACCCCAACCTATAAACTATTCATAACAAAGGAAACCAAGGGATAAATTATATCCTTCTGCTTTTGATGTAGATAAATATGATCATATAAAATTACTCCATTTACAGAAACTGCCTTTTGGTCTCAAAAGAGATATATGTGCCCATTGTTCCTCTCTCTTGAACAGGTATTATTATTTGAAATCACCATCTCTGTGATTCAGGTGTGCACCTTTATAATTTTTAGAGTTACATCTCTTAGTAATACCTCCAGAGAAAACTTATTATACATGCAAAGACAACTCAGACAAAAACTGCTGCTAACAAATCATTGAAAATCCCAGCTCTCAGGGAGTTTTTCTTTACCTTCCTGCACTGCTATGGTTATTTTGTTCATTTCAAACCTCTAGATTTTAACTCCTTTACCTCCAGTTTCTGCCTCCCCAGTATCTTTCTAAAGGAGTGATGATACTAAGAAAGTAGTTATAATCACTTATTTCTTTTTTTTGCTAAACTGAGAGAAACATAAGATTTAAAATCTGTCCACTAGACACCTTTACCTTCCCTCCCCAGCTCCTCCAAGGAATCACGTTAAGGAATATGTAATAGAGGAATGAGAGAGACAAAATTATAGAATGCAGAAAAGTGGGATTAGTTTTTTTGTCAAATTTTAAAGAGTAAAACCTTTGATCATCATTCAAAAGACAGTCACCACCATCACAGGATCTTAGTATCATCTCATCTTATCAAGAGATTGCCCAGAGGTGATATGTTAGTGGAAAATATGGGATATTTTCAAGCTACATAAGGGGAAATTGTTATTGCTTGAATTGTCAGCCTTTCAATTTTCTGAGGGGTGCATTTGATAATTTAACAAATGAGAGGGGATTGCACAATTGGCAGTTGCCAAAGCATGTGAGTTAGGACCATCCTTTGCCCTTGCTCTCTTGCTTAGCCGGAGACCTTAGACCCTGCAGACTCCCAAGGTTGCCAACAACCACTGAAACCAAGCTCCCAGGACCCACAGCCTTACTGTGGTATAAAGGCAGAAGACTCCAACAGGGAAAAACCTGACAGAGATATTGGAATAACATTGTGACTCCTAAATGGCCAGACCCTATAGTGGCTGGGTCAGTGTCACTTCATGGAGTGCTGTCACACTTTAAGACTCTAGTCCATGCACTGGGTATTCAGAGAGCTATGCTGCACCAGAATCCTCCCTTTACAGACCCTTTTTGATATTCCCTTCTTAGGATTTTTTTTCCCCTCTCTATATGACCTCAGACCAGAAAGAGAATTAGAGGTGTTGAGCTTATTCAGTTTCTTGAGTTAATTATTATAATGCAAGCTTATTTAATAAATAATGGCCATTTAAGTTAACTGAACAGGAGTCTCTCATGCATTCAGTGCTTGCAGGATTACCTGAGCACCTAAGAACTCATTTGCTTACAACTAAAGGCTTAGACTGGGGAGTACTTTGCTGAATCAGTGTGTCTTCTCTGCAGAGCCATCCCAGCAATTTTGCCTTCAGCATTTCCTGTTTGGCCTCACATTTCTCTGACATTCCCTGATGGTGAGGGTTTTTCTTACAGCACAATGGTTCCTTAGACAGATCACAGTATCACAGTATCACAGATGATTCCTGACTGCTGATATCTGCAGGTCACAGTTAACAGCGTTGCATAACAATCATTCACAATGTGTCCACATTCTTCCTTTCCTAATCAATAGCTAAAGCAATTGGCAGTAAAAGTCAGATAGGAAATTATGAGAGCATAAAAGTTAAAATTGCCCCAGAATACCACTCTTAAAAGTCTATAAGAGCCTGATTTCATGCTGAGTTATTTCCCCAGGTTTGAGCTCCTCTCGGTTGCTGATGATTGACACGGCAAATTTTATTTTCACATGTAACAGATTTTAATCTCTGAAACACTTCTGTATCCAAATGAATCTGCAGATGCTTCTTACAAGGTTTACCTCTAAACAAGTTTGTGTAGAATTATCCCAAGCTGGCAATGAGTCTATCATTTCAAGTTTAGCACCAGATTCTCAGGAACAGCTAGCAGGAGTTAGAAAAGCTTTGCTCTTGTGACAGCTTTACAATGTAGGCATTTTACTTTGTAACCATGAAGAAGTTGCAATCCAGGTTACTACTGTCACACTAGAATGCACAGGTTTTCTTTCCTGTATTAAGTCTATAGAGCTACAAGTGAGAAAAATCCAATATAAAGTTTTGGGAGCTTGGAAGCCCAGTGCAACACTTACAACAAGTCAGTATCACTCCTCTCGTATATGCAGTTTTGTGTTGCTTCTCACCTCTCAAAGTTGTTACTCTTCATGCATAAAACCCTGTACAACAGTCTGTGTATATCCTACAATATAACTCAAGAAACCCCCAAACCTGATTAAGAGCTGCATGGACAGCAGAGGAAGGGAAGGGGTTCTGCCCCTTTGCTCTTGTCAGACCCCACCTGGAGTACTGTGTGTAGTTCTGGGGCCTCTAGCATAGGAAGGACATGGAACTGTTGGAGAGGGTCCAGAGGGGGGCCACAGAGATGCTCAGAGGGCTGGAGTAGCTCTGCTATGAGAATAGGCTACAAGAGTTGGGGCTCTTCAGCCTGGAGAAGAGAAGGTTTCGAGGAGATCTTAGAGTAGCCTTCCAGGATCTGAAGGGGGCCTACAGGAAGGCTGAGTAGGGACTATTGACAAGGTCTTGCAATGACAGGACAAGGGGCAATGGGTTTAAACTGGTAGAGGGGAGATTTAGACTGGATGTTAGGAGGAAGTTCTTTGCAGTGAGGGTGGTGAGACATTGGAAAAGGTTGCCCAGGGAGGTTGTAGCTGCTCCCTCTCTGGAGGTGTTCAAGGCCAGGTTGGACGAAGGTTTGCATGACCTGTACTAGTGGGAGGTGTCCCTGCCTATGGCAGGGGGTTGGAACTAGATGATCTTTGAGGTTCCTTCCAACCTTACCATTCTATAATTCTATGACATAAACTTCCTGACACTGGTGAAACCATCCAAGAAAATCTTTGAGCACTGCAAACAAAACTGAAGGTAAGAAATGTTTGGACGACCTCCAAGATTCTTCTATCACTTGGGTCTAGAGATTTCCACAGTGAAAGTTAATGTTTCACCCTAAACCCAAGTATTTTCTCTTACATATAAAAAACCCCTCCAAAACCACAAAACAAACAAAAAAGCCCAACAACAAAATTTACTTGAAAAATGAATTACTCTCTGAGAAAATTTGGACATCAGCATAAATGGAAATCCTGACTACAGCCATTTCCTCTGGCTGCAAACTTCTTTCCATAGAGTGATGTAGCTGAAGGACAGCAAGAATATTAGAGATCACGGAAAGACTGACCTAAGTGCTGTGAGCTTGTGTAGAACTATTTGCATGCAGAGCCACCTAGAAAGGGACAAGAACAACTTCAAGCATGCAGTTTTCTCCAGTTTTGAGAAAGTGGCTGCAACCTTGGCTCGTTACTAACAAAGGTGCAGTCTGCATGTCTGCCTATGACAGCCTTGAGCCTCTTTGCAGTCACTGTCGTGCCCTGGTCAGCAGTTCTCAGAAAGGAAAGATGGGGAAAGGTGTTACAGCAAAAATAAAAGGCCCTCTGCATGCAGTATATCTTAATATTACTACACAGACATAAATCTTGTGCAAATGACAGCAGGTGATCACAACACATACAAGTATTTGTTCCATAAGGCAGAATTGAAAGCTGCACAGAGACAAAGACAGTTTTGGCATCCAAACCTTTGAAAACACAGGCAAGTTCCCATGTTTCAAGCAGTAGCTGCTACTCTATTACAGAGCTGATAGACATAACTAATTTATACCTGCTATTGTTAAAACATTTTGAAAGCCCCAAATTTATAACTCATACTGTTTGATCTAACCTTAGTACTCCTCACCCCAAGTGGAGTACTGTCCATACCCACCTGTGAAAGCTGTGCTGTTGCTCATCTTGTGAAGGTAAAGGTAAAACCTGTCTTCATAAAGTTGGCAACATAACTGAACATGGAGGAAATGGCATTTAAAATCAGATCTGTTACTGTTTCCACAGTTAATGCAAGTCTTTAAATTTGATTTAGGTAACACAAACCTATGTTATTGCTGCAGGTTTTGCTCTAAGATATGGTATGGGTTGATTGAGGGTTTGTGTCATTAAATAAGAACACTTCACAGTATCATCAGGGTTGGAAGAGACCTCAAAGATGATCAAGTCCAACCCGATGCCACAGACCTCAACACTAGACCATGGCACCAAGTGCCACCTCCAAACCCGCCTTGAACTCCTCCAGGGACGCTGACTCCACCACCTCCCTGGGCAGCCCATTCCAGCAGTCAATGACTCTCTCAGGCAAGAACTTTCTCCTCACCTCCAGCCTAAACTTCCCCTGGCACAGCTTGAGACTGTGTCCTCTTGTTCTGCTGCTGGTTGCCTGAGAGAAGAAGGTAACCTCCTCCTGGCTACAACCACCCTTCAGGTAGTTGTAGACAGCAAGAAGGTCCCCCCTGAGCCTCCTCTTCTCCAGGCTAACCAATCCCAGTTCCCTCAGCCTCTCCTCATAGGGCTTGTGCTCAAGGCCTCTCCCCAGCCTCATTGCCCTTCTCTGGACACACTCAAGCACCTCAATGTCCATCTTAAATTGAGGAGCCCAGAACTGGACACAGGACTCAAGGTGTGGCCTAACCAGTGCAGAGTACAGGGGGAGAATGACCTCCCTGACCACTTAAAACACGAAACACACACACACATGTTCTCTGCATTGACTTCTAAAATCTGCCTAGCTGAGACTATTGAACCTGTCAATGGGTTTGTGCAATGATTATAGCCAGGAATGCAGTGACTCTATTTTGAAAATATACAGGAAATCCTTCTGTTTTAGTAACTCAGTTTTAAGATCAATACTGCTCAATTATTTAGTGTTTTATCTTTATTGACGGTACAGACAGTATTATTGTGTGGAAGAGATGAGGGAGGCTCTAGATACATTTACCAAATAGAGTGTATGACAGACTGTAGTTCACACTTGTTATGCAGCTTTGAATATATTTTGAGGAGAGCAGCCTGACTCGGATCTGACTCATGCTGGGGGGTGGTGTTTTCCTCCAACTGGTGGCAGAACCAGCTCTCAGTCATTGCCACCAGGCATCACTGAGATGTCAGCATGTAGTGGAGTGGGGGGGACCTCAATTCCATCATAGGAAGGCATCAGTGTAAGGTGTCATTGTCTCAGACACAGAACAATCTCTGCATATTGGTCCTGACAGCTGTTTGTTAGCATAGCCTCAGCTGAACAAACATGCTGGGGAACTAGAAAGAAAACTGGGACAAGTGGCTTGTAGAGAGATGATCCACAAATGAGTTTTGTAGATTTCTCTGGGAGGCAGCAGAAGCTGACTCTTCTCTTTTGCTCTTACACCAAGATGGAAGCTGTAATGAAAGGTCTCTGCGAGAAGCATTTCACAGGCATTTTATGTCTCAGGGATGTTCTGTGGCATAGCACTGTCACTTGTCACTAAATATTTAAGAACATTATGCAAGAAAGTGCACGCTGCCATTACAACTTAGCACAGCAGCCACCATCCATATTTCACAGGCAGACTTGGCATAAATTGGAGCTCAAGGATTACTTGACATTTGGGTTTTGGCTTTCTGTTTATCGTCAATTAATTAGAACTCATAACTTGGAGCTGAGTCCTGCTTAAGGACACCCAGAAGCCAGCAGTTTGTGTTCAGTGCTGTAGAAAGCAACACCTAATTTTATGATTGCTCGTAGCACTAAAAAGGCAAGAGTGAGCACTCACATTCTGGATTAAGATTCCTTGGAAAGGAATTTGCTCTACTGTAGTAAAAGAACATGGATAAGTGGGAATATATTTATATTATCTGCAGTGTGTATACCTGCCCTCTTTGCCTATTGGGCACCAAACAGCTCATGTGGACCAAGTTCACTTGGGCTCACTGGGCAGTTTCTTTCTCTGGAATATGCTCCCCAGGGAGATGGTTGAATCTCTATCCTTGGTGGTATTTAAAAGACACAGCTGAGGGACGTGATTTAGCACTAGGTTCAGCAGAGTTAGATAATGGTTGGACTTGATGATCTTAAGGGTCTTTTCCCACCTAAATGATTCTATGACTCTATGATCAGCTGAGGAACTCCTGTACTAGGAACCCATGGCTCACAGCAGCTGCCCTGCCCCCCAGCATGTGCCCTTCTGAGTGGCCTGGGTCCCCTCTGAGGTCACAGTAGCTACATGACCCCCTCACTGTGCATGGGTGGCCACCTGCCCACTCCTTCCATCAGCCAAAATCCTTCCAGGTGATCTAGACAGAAGCGAGTTTAACTTCATCTTCTGCAATGCTGGTGCTGCTGTGCAGTCTCCTTTTTCCTGTTTGTGTCTGCCCGTATGGGATGCCTCCTTCAGTCAAGGCTACTGCAAGTAGATTTGGAGTCTAACATAAATCTACAACAGTGGCCTTGCAGCATCTTCTGTAAATGATCTGACTCTGAATTAGCTTAATTCATCCTATGAATTCATTCAGTTGCAAAACCTCATTACTGAAAACACCTTAGAGATTATTACTATTTCTTCATGGATTTTATGGATGACAGAACTTTTGCAATGTTGTGGTTGAGGTCTGGAGTGGATTTCTTCTCTCCCTTTGCTATCAGCACTCACAAATGGTGTTATCTATGCCTGTGCAGTGAATAAATACGATAGTGCCAAACAGTAAATTGTGGCTAGGCATATTATCCCCAAAAGAGTTGATGGAGAATGCCTCCACCCCCTCTGAAATGGTGTTAAGTAGCTGTATTTCCCCTCCTTGTTTTCAGATTTATTGTTCATTGTTTGCTGGCAGATTGTTAAGTGCAACAGTTCTGCTGGAATTTCCTTAAAAAAATTATCAGGACGTTCCTTGCTCCACTGCTGTTGTACTGAAACACTCTCAGTGAAATCCCAAGGCCAACAAATTGAATATGCTTATAGATGTCACTAATCTCTGTCTAGAGACCACCAATGTCCCTTATTAAACCACAATGCTGACACAATTAATTGATCAGTTAAGGAGGAAAAAAAATCAGTCTTGCAGTTCACTCAGTCTAGTGCTTCTGATAAGTGCTTCAAGCAGTCTTAAAATAGAAGGAAATAATTTCCTAGTTAAAAATCTTCTCATGCCAATGCATTATTCTGTCAGCTATGATAAGGATGTTAGTATTTTTTTTTTTAAAAGAACACTACATTAAAAGACCACCACAGAGTAAATCAGCATCATGAGATAAATATGGACTGTATGGAGCAATAGAAAGAAAAATTAATAAGTGCTTGATGATAACGTTTGATCTGAGGAAACACAAACATTTTCTATCTGTAATACAGATCTTGGATACTGTTTCATATGAAATGATAACATAGAATTGCTGTCTAGCTGGGTAGTAGGAAAGAAATGACTGAAGGTATGTCAAAAAAGATGATGTTGTCATGAAACCCACTGAAATAATTGTGAATTCATCAGTTTGTTCTAGTAAAACCAAAACTACCACTGCTAATCCTAAATGTGATCTAGAAATGAACCCATTTCTACTAACTTCAACTGAGCTGAATGACTTGTCTCTCTAAAGAGAATGTAATCCAGTTTTGACAGGGTCAGAAAAATTTGAGAAAAGATTTTGACAAATTATGATAGCAAGTTGGGAAAGAGATGATTAATGCAGTACTTTGTGTCTAATTGTATGCCTGGAGTACAAAAGCTTTTTCAGGAATAAAATGCTATGATAGCTGCCAAGTATAAAATCTATCTATGCAGAGCATCCCCCAGAAACTTCCATTTTAAGTCATCCAAAACTTCCAAAATAACTGTCAGGTTAAATGAATTATTAGCCCAAAGACAAGAAAATTTTTTGCCTTTATTACTCAAAAGAACAATTTAATCTAATTTGAAGCTGTTTGCATTATACAGCTACGCAGATACCTGTTTTGTTCTTTCTCTCTGCCATACTGAATTATCAACTCAAAACCTGAACAATTCCTTTTGGTTATTGCATTTTTTTTTCTCCACAGGAGTTTCACTTGAAATTATTTTCAGCTGCATCTTGAGTTCAAACAGTTTAGACGAAAATAAGGAAAAGATTAAATATTAGTTCACCTTCTTTTAAAATTCTAAGTTTACATTTGTAATGCTAATACACTAATGGAGTTGCCTGTTTCATGTCACAGCAGTCTCTTGTTTCAGGTCAGTAATTAATTATCTGATGTCCTTTGACTTGCAGACCAAAACATGACTCAAAATCACTAGGGTGCAACTAGTGCACTGTTTGAAAAGATTGCATATGAATTAGATTACTTGAAATTGCTACCCAGGAATTAATACAGTAGTATTAGTAAAGGAATTCAATGCCTATTACTGAGGTGCTGCATCAGGAATAGTGCGGCCAGCAGGAGCAGGGAGGTCATGCTCCTCCTGTACTCTGCACTGGTTAGACCAC